>NW_021024813.1:903771-1016983 GCF_004153795.1 Camellia sinensis
GTTCAAGTAAGTGTCTTTATCTGGCAACTTTTTCTTTCTTTCTGATTATTCCATACTTGTAATTTTTTTTAACAACTTCTGTTCTGTTTACTTTCAGGCCATCCAGCATGCCCATTCTTTTTCAGTACAATCTTTTGAGAACCGGGAGAGGCTAGCCGAGATGAAGAGGGAAGTCTCCAGTCTTCAAAAGGCCAATAAAAGTTTTCAATCAAAAATGAAAAAACTGGAAGACCAGGCTAAGGCTGCCATCAAGGCCCAAAATGATGCCGAAGAAAAGACAGAGTCTGTTGAGGCCATCAAGAAGGTTCTTGAGGCCCAGAAGAGAAAGGCGGAAGAAAAGATGGCCCAAGCCTAGATAGAACTGCAAGATGCTCTGGCCACCAAAGAGGCCAAAGTCAAGGCAGCCGATGAAAAGGGCTACAACGAAGGGGTGGCCGATGTCACGGCAGACTACGAAAAGCAGGTGAAGCAGGCATGCAACAGGGGTTTCACCCTTGGCTGGATGACCTTGCTGAAAAGGCTTGATCTCCCCGAGGACTCCCCCCTCAGGAATACCGATGTCCTTCCTCTGCCATTCCCCCCAACTCCAAGCCAAACCGCCGACGACGACTCTGAGTCCGAGGAAGAGGTTTTGGTGAGGAAACCCAAGGAAGCTGCTGGGGCCAAGTCAACTACTCAAAATGAGCAAGTCCTGGACTTCACTCAAGATGAGGAGGATGAGGAAGTCTCCAAGGATGCCACTCCAGAGAAGGCGTCATCGGACGTGCCTCCTGTCGACAAGAGCATAGATGAAACCCTTTAAGAAACTGATGCTGAACTTGCGGTCGAGAAGGTTGCCGAGATGTCTTCTCAGCAGTCCTCCGAGGTCCAAACCCAGTCTGCTGCTGAAGACTCTTGATTTCATGTTTTTCTCTTTCTTTTGTACTTTTCTTTTTGGAACAATTGTAGGCTTTGGCCGATATGTCAACTTTTTAATATAACTCTCTTTTCTGAATGCTTGTATGTGTGCCTTCTCTATATTACTCTTGTATGATCCCATACTTAGAATATATCTTTAGTGTACACTTCAATCTTTGTGCAATCTTCTCGGGATAACACACCTCGGTCATGACGATTTACTTCGGCAAGCATCCAAGTACCTTTCTTGGCGTGACCTCGGTATCAACTCGTAAAATTTACTCAAATTTCAACAAGTGTTTAAACATCATTTCGGTTTAACTTCAACTTGTAAACTTTTCTCAAGTTTCAACAAGTGTTAAACATCATTTCGATTTAACTTAAACTTGTAAACTTTTCTCAAGTTTCAACAAGCGTTAAACATCATTTCGGTTTAACTTCAACTTGTAAACTTTTCTCAAGTTTCAACAAGCGTTAAACATCATTTCTCTTCTCTCTGCCCCTAATGTGAACCTAAGTTCCACTTGGGGTCTCATTATGCATGTATTCCGAAACAATCATTATGTATCTTCATCAGTCACAAATATAGAAGAATTCTGCTAAAATTTTATTCATAACTTCGGCAAACAACAAGGAAAATTCAATGATAGAAAAACTTCAGATTACAAGTATTCCAGGGTCTTGGCAACTCTTTGCCCTCATTATCTTCAAGCCGATATACCCAATTGCCCAATATCGAAGTGATTCTGTAGGGCCCTTCCCAGTTTGGGCCAAGCTTGCCTTCCATGGGATCCTTCTTGTTGCCGACGACTTTTCTCAAGACTAGGTCGCCGACTTGGAATTCCCTTGGGTTGACTCTTTTATTATAAGCTCTGGCGAGCTGCTACTGGTAGGCTGCGAGCTGAATTGCAGCCTTCTCCCTTCTTTCTTCTAGTAAGTCCAGATCTCGGGCTAAGAGTACATCATTAGTCCCGTTCTCTACTCCCTGGGTTCTGATCCCAGGGATGCCGACTTCAAGCGGAATGATAGCTTCTGTGCCATAGGTCATGGCAAAGGGGGACTCCCCCGTTGATCTTCTCGTCGTAGTCCGATATGTCCAGAGTACATTTGGTAGTTCATCCACCCACTTTCCTTTTGCTGCTTGCAACCTCTTCTTTATCCCATCTAGGATAACTTTGTTGGATGCTTCTGCTTGTCCATTGCTTTGAGGAAAGCTTGGGGTTGAAAAGTAGTTCTTGATCTTGAACTTTGCACAGAAGTTATTGATTAGTTTGCTGTCAAATTGTGTTCCATTGTCAGCAACTATTGCTCTCGGAATCCCAAATCTGGTGATGATGTTCCTCCATAAGAAGTTCTTCACGTCTACATCTCGGATCTTGGCTAAGGGCTCAGCTTCTATCCACTTGGTGAAGTAATCTGTTGCTACCAGCAGGTACTTCCTTTGTCCAGTTGCTTGGGGCAGTTGCCCAACAAGATCCATGCCCCATTGGGCAAACAGGCAAGGACTAGATACTGGGTTAAGGTCTGCTGCTGGCTGGTGTATAAGTGGTGCAAACCTTTGGCATTTTTCACGCTTCTTGACATAGGCTTCTGCGTTCTTTTGCATGTAGGGCCACCAATACCCCTGGGTAATGGCCCTATGGGCTAATGATTTGCCCCCAGTGTGGCTTCCACATATTCCTTCATATATTTCATATAAAAAATCTTCAACTAGTGATGGGTGTACACACCTTAAAAGGGGTCCAGTGAAAGATCTTCTGTAGAGATGTCCTTTTACTATTAGACTGAATCTTGTCAACTTCAATCTGACCTTGTATGCCTCCTTGTGGTCATCTGGCAGCTTTCCTTCTTTTAGGAATGCAACAATTGCATCCATCCAGCTTGGTCCCATGTCCACACACATTGCTTCATGCTCTGTGGTCAGTGGTTCGATGCTCAGGCCCGACAAGTATTCAACCATGATCATCCTTGCTTTTCCAGGTTGTATTGCACTGGCCAGATTGGCTAGTGCATCGGCGTGACTATTATCATCTCGGCTAACTTGATGTAGTCAGCAATTCTGAAATAAAGCTACTAACCTGTTGACTTCCTTTGCGTAGGCTGACATCCTTTCATCTCGGGCTGCAAATTCGCCTGTTGTTTGGTTGACTATGAGCTGGGAGTCACAGAAGACTATTACTTCATCTGCCTCTGCTGCTACCGCCAGTTTTAGTCCTACAATCAATGCTTCATACTCTGCTTCATTGTTTGAGGCCTTGAACCCCTATCGAATGGACTGTTCCAATACGTCTCCATCTGGAGATACCAGTACTACTCCTGCCCCCGCTCCTTGCTGGTTTGAGCTCTCATCGACAAACAGTTGAAAGGAGTCGTCGATGTAAATGCTGCAGGGTCTGAGTTTTTCCTTTTTCCTTTGTTCTGTTGCATTTAGCTGGGCTTCTCCTTGCTTGCTTGGACATCATTCATCTCGGCTCAACGGAGCCCGATGTGCGATGGATTCTGGTGTGAACTCGGCCACGAAGTCAGCCAAAACTTGGCCTTTGATTGCTTTTTTGGGTCTGTACTCCAAGTCATACTGGCCCAAAGCGGCTGCCCATCTGGTTATTCTCCCTGTCAAGTCTCCTTGTTGCAGTAAGGACTTCAAGGGGTGCTCAGTTAGCACCACAATTTTATGGGCCTGGAAGTAATGGTTCAGCTTCTTTGAAGCCATAACTAAAGCCAGTGCCAATTTCTCTAAGGGTAGGTACCTTGTTTCTGCATCGGCCAGGGTTTTGCTTACATAGTAAACAGCCCTTTGCTCCCCTTCTTCTTCTTGGATTACTATCGCGCTTACTGCGTGTTCTGAAACTGCTAAGTATAGGAACAGCTCCTCCCCAGGTTCTGGATTTGAAAGAACTGGAGCTGTGGTCAAATACTCCTTCAGGTCAGCCAGGGCGGCCTCGCATTCTTTTATCCATAAGAAATCTGTGGCTTTTTTCACTAAGTTGAAGAAAGGTTTGCACTCGTCTGAGCTTCTGCTTATGAACCTGTTCAGGGCTGTAGCCCTTCCAATCAACATTTGTACCTGTTTTGCCGATGTTGGGCTCTTCAATTCCAGGATGGCCTTAATCTAATCTGGGCTGGCCTCAATGCCTCTTCTAGTCACCAGGCATCCTAAAAACTTACCAGATCTTACTCCAAATGCACACTTCGCCGCATTGAGTCGGAGCTGATATGTTTTAAAGATGTCAAAGACTGCTTTCAGGTCGGCCAGATGACCTTCAGGTTCTTTGGTCTTCACGACCATGTCATCGATGTAAACTTCTACCGTTCTGCCAACAGGTGTTTGAACATCTTGGTTACCAGCCTTTGGTAAGTTGCTCCTGCGTTTTTCAACCTGAAAGGCATCACTCTGTAGCAGTACAGCCCTTAGGAAGTGATAAACGTAGTCTTCTCTTCATCTGGGGGGGTACATGGCTATTTGATGGTACCCCCTATATGCATCCAGGAAGCTCATCGTTCTATGCCCCGAAGTGGCGTCTAATAGCTGGTCAATCTTGGGTAGAGGGAAGCTGTCTTTGGGATAGGCTCTGTTCAGGTTAGTAAAGTCTACGTAGACCATCCATTTACCGTTCTTTTTTTTCACCACCACTGTGTTTGATAGCCATGTTGGGTAATCTATTTCTCGAATGGCCCTGGCCTCAAGAAGTTTGTTTACTTCCTCTTCCATTACTTCGACGTGTATCAATGTCGGTCTTCTTGCTCGTTGGACTACCGGTTTGGCTGACCTGTCAACGTTCAGCTTATGGCAAGTGACCTCAGGGTCAATGCCAGGCATTTTGTAGGGCGTCCACGCGAACACCTCAATATTTTCTCTCAAGAAAGCTTCTATTTATCTTTCTTCTTCTTCGGCTAGGCTCGAGTCGAGAAAAAGAAGCGTTCCTTATCCCCCTCTTGGATGAGAATTTTCTTCAGTGTTTCTTCAATTTTTTCGGCTGGCTCCTTGCCGACATCCTCTAGGACCTCCACGTCCTCGTCTTCAATCTCTGTCTTCTCTGGTTTTTGAATGCTGTAGGTGGATTTCATTGCTGCCATGGAGAAATTCTTTACCTGCAGTTGATCTCCTCTGACCTCCTCAATCCCATACTCCGTTGGGAACCACAATAGTTAATGCAAAGTTGAGGGAACAACCCTCATTGCATGCAACCATGGCCTTCCCAAAATGATGTTGTAAGGGGAGGGTGTGTCAATCACGGTGAATTCTGTTGTTATCTTCCTGGTGCCTGCCTGCACCTCCAAGCTAGTTGTTGCCAGTGGCCATGTCAGCATTCCATTGAACTCGACCATTGGGCTATTGGATTGCTCCATGTCGTCTGGGTGAAGGCCGAGCTCCTTGTAACATCGGACATACATGATGTCACAAGAGCTGCCTTGGTCAATCAAGATGCGTTTTACTTGGCATTCCCCAACCTGGAGGGATACTAGCAAGGCATCATTATGCGGGTGCTGCACCATTTCAAGGTCGGCTTCGGAAAAGGACACTACTGGCCCTTGGCACTCCTCTGCCCGATGTCTCTTCTCCCCGACTTGGTAGACATGCTGCAGATGTTTTACCTTCTGGGTCTCCCCTCGAATCTCGTTTTCGTTGACCTTCGAGTGAATTAAATTAATTACCCGAGGTCCTCCTGCTTGTGGTTGCTATGCTGGAGGAGGTGGAGCTGCTGTCGCCTAAGGCAATCTTGCCTGTTCTTCCCTTGTTTTGGCCTCATCAACAAGGTCTCTCAGATGGCCTTGCCTCACCAGGTCTTCCAAGTGTGTTTTCAGGGCTCTACAACCCTGAGTCATATGCCCGTTTTCATTGTGGTAAGCACAATGCCTGCCAAGGTTTCTTCCCATGAATTCTCCTGGTGTTTTTGTAGGTGTTCTGAAATAGGGTTGATTCCTAATTTGATCTAGGACTTTGTGAATTGGGATTCGGAACACGGTTGTCACTGCCTGTGTTGCCCTTAGTTCTATCTCCTGTTTACTGGATCCGTTGTTACCTCAGCCTCGCTTCGGCGAGCCGTTTCCCTTTTCTTGCTTTACCTCCTTGGTCCCCGATGTATCTTCTTCGGCTCTGGTGTACTTCTCGATCCTCGCCATGAGCTCTTCCATGCTTTTTGGCAATGTCTTTGCCAAAGATTTTCGTAGTGGACAGTTATCTTTGAGGCCGTTCTTGAAAGATACGACTGCCACCTCTTGATTACATTCTGGTATTCGGTTGAACACCTCGTAGTATCGTTTTGCATAGGCCATAAGGCCTTCATCCTTACTGATCTTCAGAGCCATCAATGCATCCACTCTTAATGGCTGCAACTTGTTTGTTACGAACCTGGCCACAAACATCTCGGTCAGGCCTTCCTAGGTCTTCACACTTCCCTTCGGTAGTTTATGAAACCAATCTGATGTAATCTTCCCGAATGATGAGGGGAACACTTTGCAGAGCAACGGCTCGTTCCCACTATATAATGCCATTGAGTTCAAGTATAATCCAACGTGGAAGTTGGGGTTTGACTTATCATCGTATATTTGGAACCTCGGCATACTGAATCTCCTTGGCGCGTCAAATTTGTCTAACTCCACTGAGAACGGTGTTCTCGACTTTTCAGGGGAAGTTACCTCGACATCGACATTCTGCTGCTTCCTCTTAAGGTAATCTTTCAAGTCTTCTTTGCTCCGTCCAGGAGCTCGGCTATCTCCTGACTTCAGTCTTTTCGGCATACTACTCTCAGCTTCATGGTGGGTCCTCTTCAATCTTTCTCCGTGGGTTGTGTCGAAGCAGAGTGCCTATTTCTGAACATGCCGATGTTCTTTGGGGTCTGCCTCCTTGGCGCGGTGCGTCCTTTGCGACTCTTCTCTCCTCGACTCTCCTCTCCCAACCTCCCTAGAAGGCTGGTGAGAGTGTTTTTCGCTTCTGGTGTGCTGAGGGGCTATTGGGACTGTCTTCTGCCCTCCCTTCTAGGTATTGGCCGCTAGAATTGGCATGTCCTGCAGTGGGTATGGTGGCTGCATGACATTGTTTTGCATCATAAAATTGACGACCAATTGCAGGTCTGCCAATTTATTTGCCATCTCTTTTACCTCTTCGTCCCTCCGCAGGCATCTGTTCTTCCATACCTGGAGGTCATCCTCATGGTAGTACCCACTTCGATCTGGCTGCTTTGGTACGTCGTTATCCTGGCCGACGTCTTTCTTGCTGTGATTCTGGTTACGAGTTTCTGTGTTGCGGTTGCCTCCTTCGACGTCAAGGTCGATAGGTCTGCCACTCCCAGTAGGAGTGTCGTCTCCAATCTTTTCCTTATGTCCGTCACTGGCCATCTATTCTTCTTTCTTTCCCACAGACGGCGCCAAATTGTGTGAGTGATTTTCCGATCACACTGCCTAACTCAGTAATCAGCTGGAGAGCATTGGCAGAATAGATGACATCTGGCTAACCTGCAACAGAAAGAGAAGATTCCGGCGGTGGTTCGTCTACCCGGGGGCACTCGGACGATCAAGTCAATATATCTCTTAAAGATAATCAATAATGCTAAACTCACTATTCAGAATATAACTTGCGTACCTTAGACCCGTGGGGGTGCCTCTCTTTTATAACAAACTCAATCCTTGTCCTACTAGAAGCCAAGCTTCAATAGACTCTTGCTCAGTGCTTATCTTGGACTCCCTAAGAGATAAAGATAAACTCCCTAAGAGCTTTATCCTCATTCATGTCATAGTCCTTCGTCATTCTAGGACTCTTGTCCCCTATCCGCTTATCTTGGATTCCGATATCTTCGGAGATAACCTCGGCGTCATAACCTGGACACGTAGCACCTCGGTTGACATGTGACGTCACCTTGGCCACGTGTTGGGACTCAAAAAATATATCCCCACAATATTTTTTGATTGGTATCCGGCCGTAATGACTGACTAATATGATCTCAAAAATACATATATATATATATATATATTTGGATTGGTATTCAGCCGTATTGACTGACTAATATGAGAGATCAATCCCAACGTAGTGGATAGTGGGACAGTGGGATTAAGGGAAGAAGAAGAAAAAGAAGAAATCATAGAGTCCACTCTTTTGCTTATGTCTCATCTCTTTACTGACTGACCATAAAGCTAGTGTTTATATGGGTCAATCGTAAATAAGATAGTCTCTTGCTTAAAAATGCTATCTGTATAATTTGCATTTATTGAGAGAAAATCATTGCATCAACATATCGACGTCTAAGATCTCTTGGACTACCTATGAATGACGGTGGTAGTATAACCCTGTGACCAATCTTTGAACCTCTACCTTCACCCGTTGTGACACTGTCTATGATTCCTTGATACAAATCAGCCCTAATTTCTCTTTGTTTGTTTCGAAAGAATTGAAGTCTAGATGTTTCAATCTTGACATACATATCAACACAATACTGCTGAAAGAGACGACCAGAGCGGAGTAAGATTGAAGAATCATTGGGTCGTATTTGAAGCTTGTAGCAGTAGTATTCACGACAAGAAATGGTAGTTTTCTTATTCTTTTGTTTCTGAAACACTGAAATAAATTTTTTTAGTTAGGAGTAAAAATTTTTGAATGCTATTTAATTGATAAGGAGAGGATCTATTTACCTTGGACTTTTTTTATGAGAAGGTCTAAAGCAATAGTAGCTTGATGAACACAGAATAGATTGTTGATGGTATGTGATTTTTGTTTGATTTTTGTCAACTCTCTCAATACCATAATGCCATCCAGATTCACCATATGGAAATAACAATGGATATTGTAATGGGTCATAACATCCAAAATACCATTGAACTTTTTCACTATGACCAGAAATTTGATGAACAACAATATCTCTTGAGATTTCTTTGGTTAAGACATCATTTTCAGACCAAATTGCTGCCACTTGTGAGGTTGAAGGTTGATTGTAGACTCTCTGATCTAATGATGCATCAGATCTAATAATAATTTGTACAGAGTTCAAAGGATCTTTGTGTTCTAATCTCCTGAAGAAGATTGAATATGGATTCAGATGTGAAATCTTTATGAGCCTTTCAAGAATAACAGGATTTAGCTTTTCGGAAGATTTCATTCTGTTTTGGATTTCATGATCAATGTCATAAAAGTAGAGCTGTAGATGACTAAGATTTTCATCAGAAGATGTAAGCTCATTAATGAAGTGATAAACTTGACCTTGTATCCTGAATGTATAGATTCCTTTATTTCTCCGACACAATTCCTTGTCATATTTGACTCCAAAAGATGTGAAAGCAAAGCAATTGTTATATGTTCGAACATACGTACGAAATTCTTTTGCTTCCTCAGAGTTAGAAGTATATAACCAATCAAGTTCTGGAGGACAGTTACTGGAAACCAAAGAGACTTGTCCACCCATACAACAAAAGCTATTAGGCTCAAGGTAAAACTTTTTCGCACCACAAAAGTTGCAAGGTCCTTGTAGTGGTAAGATAGCAGGTTGAGTTGGAATGCCGTCTGTTTTTTTGTTAGAAGCCTTCCATATTCGCGAACTACAATTTTCTATGAAGTGGAAGATATAATTTTGTTATTTAGAAAGTTAAGCAAAGAAATTAATTTGTAAAGAATTTAAATTTAGAATCAACCTGCATCAGGTTTTGAGCGATGATTTGTTCCGGAAGTGGAACCTATGAAAATTAATGTGTTAATGTTAGATTTGTTGCTATAATTCTATTAGATGATTTATATAAAAAGAATAAGATTCAAACCTTTTTCATAAATACCGAAATAACTTATGTGGGATTTCCCTCTGTTGTCATGACATGTAACAAAGCCAGTTTGAACAGTTGAAACATGATCTCCTAATAAAAATAAGAAGAAAAAGAAAGAAACTAAATGAAATGTTTATCATATGATTTTAAAATTACTCTGTTATTATGTAATCATGTTCAATATTTTTTGTTATCAGTTACCTATATGCAATTGTTGCTGATTTGAGTTGCTCCCTTGAATCAATAAATCTCTATTTTTTGTTGACGATGTGCGTTTCCTTTTTTTATCTTCACGGAAGTCTATGGAATGTACCAATAATTCATATGGCAAATATGTTAGATTTACAAGAGATGATATTTTTAAGCTAAGATTAGTAGTAAGATAACTAATCTTGATTTAAATCTAATGTTGATTTAAAGGAAAAATTAATACCAATAGAGTTTTCAGCTTGCGAAAGTAGATATTGTTTCTTTTTGGCATATGCCTCTCGCAATCTCCTATTTTTTTCAAGTCTTTGTTTTTCTGTAAGTAGAGGAATAAAGTATATATGTAAAAAGTTAGTATTTTAATGTTCTTTTCTTTTATATAAGTTATGGGTAAATATGTGTAGAACAAATGTTTGAACAGAAGTTAAAAGTTTTAAAGTAAGTTGTTTTGTACTTTTAACCAAAGATTGATCGGCATCTTCCTGATCGACACATAATCTTCGTTTTCGCATTTTTGCGTTGCACAACTACATACTAAAACTACATAAAAGAAGTTTATTTTTGTATTAGTAGAATGAATGGATTGTATTGAGCTATGTCTTATGTTTAACAATACTATTTATGTGGAAAAACATTAAATGGTACTAATTGACACATTTATATCATAATATTCTAAAGATAAATAAATTAAAGAATGATAATTATTTGGAATATAACATGCAAAAAAATTATGAAACGAACAAATTTTTAATTGTAGCTAAACAGTTAAAGCAAAGAGAACCTGGCAAAGCTCAGTTAACTTGGTAGAAGAGTGTGGAATTGTGACTACTGCAGATAGAAAAAGAAAGGTAGTTTAGAAATTGAAAATAGCCAAATGGTTTGGATTGGACAGAAATCAAAAGATTGATATTTAAATTAAAGAAATTTATTTCTATACTAATGCTCAAATAGTGGATATTTTTTTTAATTGTCCTTTATAATTATTAATAATACTGTAAAAATGAAATTTTCAATTTTAAAGAAAAGCAAAAATCATATTTTAGCAAACAACAGTTATGGAAAAAAAAAAGTAACATTTTATTTTAAGGATTTGTAAGAGAAATTTACAGAAGTTTAATATGTGTTTTTATTTTATATGAAGTAATTTTAAAAAAATAGTTTTACTTTGAAAATTAGGATTAAATGCTACAATAAATGAATAAATCATTGAATAAAAAAGTATATGCTGGTATAGTTTCCTTGATTTGGTGAAAATTTTATTTCTCTGTTGATTTTATACAAGTTTGATTAAAGGATTTGACCTCATTTTCACAAAAAAATTCATCAAATTTTGGGGTTTGGTGAAGAATTGAAGATGCTGTAAACAGTTAAAAATTAAAGAGTAATAAATATAAATGAGAACTTACAATTCAATGCTGAATATAATTTTATTCAGAAATTTATATTTAAATACCATTTATGATGTTTATTCAAAATTTGTATGGTGTGGAAATAAAATTCCGTAAGTGAAGATGATTAATTTGTGAATTGATTTGACATTTATTTTAATGCAAAAATTAGTAATAAGAGGAGTATATTTCACTTGTATCACAAAATTATGAAGATTGTCCTTCTATGAAAATAAATAAAGGGGTAAAATAATGAAAGGTCTGGATAAGTATGAAATTTGTCTAAAAATATAATGGTAAAAAAAATCAAATAATAATTTGAGAGAGTCAAACATTTTAAGTGGAGATGATCAATTCATAAATTGATTTGACACATTTAATGGAAAACCCAGCAGTCAAATTGCTGGATTTCACCTTTGGCTACCATGGAAAGGATTTGACACAGTAAAAAAATTAATAATTAATGTCCATTTATTGATTGAACACCAAATGGACAATGCAACATGATAAATACTATATTTTTATTTAATATATAAAGATAAATATTGTGGTTTATACAAATTGTAATGTATATATAAACAACAATTAAAAATAATAATTTGGTTGTGCATTTTGTTAATATAAGTATTAACATTTAATTTAATGCATAAATTTAATTAATTGTTTTTTTGGGGGTATATATTTGATTAAAATTTATCTTATTTATTTGCTGTTGGATATTTTATATTTTTAAAACTAAAACAGTCAAATAGCAAGGTTTAATTTAATGTATACTCTCATAATTTAATGTATACTCTCATTTTATAAATATTATATATTTGGTACAAATTAACGATGGTATAGCAATAATTCATTGCTCAAACCTTCGAAAAAAAACATAGCATAGCCAAAATGAGACAATATCACATGCAAATCAATAGGAATTTTAATAAGGGAGATTTACCAATAAATCCCAAATGTTAAACTTATGAACCAATTGGTCCCAATTTTTTTCTAATAAACCGTTTAGTCCTTGGATATTTTGAGGGACCTTAATGCCCTTATTTAGATGTTATTAGATGCATGCTCTTTATGAGGGTGTGTCACGTGACACACAATATGTCACGTGGCACACACAATGGGTGCCACACATTAACAAAGTACACTAAGGCTCTTTATGCTTTTTGCCTTGGTGTGTCACGTGACACACACAATGGGTGCCACACATCAGCAAAGTACACTAAGGCTCTTTATGCTTTTTGCCTTGGAATGATGTATGTCACGCGACACACACACGAAAGGGTATAATTGACTACTCAGTGTTACTAAACAAAGGAAATAGGATCAACTGGTAGAATATTTCCCCACTAATAGGACTAATCAGAACAATAGAAATAACCTTAGAACCAATCAGTAAAACTGTTTGTAAGATAGGATTTATTGGTAAATATCCCTTTTAATAATATGTTAATCTAAGAAAAAACAAATTAAGCACATTAAATCTAGAAGGAAAATTTATATGCACTAAACTTAGCACAGGGTATGAGCACCTTAATAAAAGGTAACACTGTACTTGAGAAAGTTTAAATGCAATTGAAGTAGGAGAATATTAGAAGAAGAAAAAAACATAAATACAGATAGAAGAAAAATAAAGAATGCATACAAAAAAGTAGTACAACTTTTTACATGTGCATAAATACAAAAGCTAACAACTATAACTGCTTAAAATATTTGAAAATTATGTTTGGATCTTTATAACAAGCACACTGAACAACATGAAATATATATCTATATATAAAGAACTACATAATACAAAAATCTAAGACAAAACTAAGATGAGGCACTACTTTCATCATAACGCAACTCAAATTCAGAACCATTATATCTCTTTATAAATTCTTCTTTTTTTTTAGCAATATCTTTTGAGATCTTTTTTTCATATTCAATAAGTAGCTCTAGCTTTGGGTATTCGGTGAGTAGAGCCGGCAGAGTTCCAGTTGATGCCTTGTTATAATAGATCTCCTCCCTCTTAAACCGTCGAAAGAATTCCTCGATTTCTTGTTTTAACTGAACAAATTCATTGATAGGTTCACTTGATATGGATGGCTTGGAAATCTCAGAACAATCGGGATTAAGGGCAACACGAGTTCTTGATTGATTAGTTGATGGAGAAAATGCAACCTTTTGTTTGCTATTGCCTCCAGTAAGAGGCCATGAACGACCTTTCATATTTAATATATGATTGCTGGAAGCAAGATAAAAAAATAAACAAAAGAGGCAAATATGAATATTTTGAAAAAATAGTTAAAAATATAACAAATTTAAATAGACAACATTCACATTAGTTTTGAACATTATGTGTTTTCAACCAACACATTTTAATGAATATGAATACAATTCAAAGGCAACAAGTTTATCAAAGAATATTTCTTTGATAAACAATTCGAAAGAAAAAAGAAAAAAGAAGAAAGAAAAAAGGAAAAGATAAACAATTCATTCTTATGTTTGGTAATACACTTTGAAATACACATTCATTCCTATGTTCTAAGCACATTCATTCAAGTTTTTATCAAAACCAGTAAACCAATGTAACCGCCCATTAACAGTCCCAACTATAACCCATTAAACCGCCCAACATCTCATAATTTTAGACCAAACCACCGATCTAAAGAATTTGGATATAATAAAAATAATTTTACAATATACATAATTCATCTCATATCCTAAACATATTGTATTTCATTATATCCAAATCCAATATGGACAACTAAACAAGGCCTATATGGCTAGAACCAACCAAGCAATAAAGTAATCCAGTTTACAACTTAATTATTGGACTACAATTAACTACAAAACAAAGTTAACAATGCAATTAATCCAAAATAATGTTGGCACTGTTGACATTGTCTGTAGTGCTACTGATCAATTAATCTAAAAAAACAAATGAATTTGTGATTATTGATCAACTAATCCGCAGACACAAGTGAATTTGTGATTTTTGACAATTTAGGATCACGTAAGTTTTGGTGGGTATTTCATTTATAAATGGACTGGATAATTAATTATACACATCATATTTTAGACTTACTTCAATCTTTATTTTTTTGAAATATCACTAACTTGGTTGTTATTGTGTGACTCAGGAGGATTTCCTTTGGACTTTTCTAACTGTTGAAGTGAGGACACTACATATTGTGCAGAAGCAAGCTACAAGCACACACTTCTTATACACCCACATTTTTATGTTACATAAACTGATGATATATATATGGTCCACTATAAAAACAAAAACAAAAAAAAATACTTATTCTAATATTATATTACATGACAAAGGCATGGATGCGGTTTTTAAGGTGTATCCTCTTTTTTTCATTTATTTTTCCCCCTTTTTTCAAAGTCAATTGATTGACTTTGTGAAGCCGTAAGACAGAGAGAGAGTCTAATGTTTGTTTATGTTATGCCTCTTTTCTTCATTATACTTAATTTGTCTAAACCTGCTGCTTTGTTTGATAATGTAGATTGAAGGAGTCTTTGTTTTATTGTATTTGTAATGAACAAGCTCAGTTCGAATTGGAAAAAGTGTGCAACTGCTTCTGTGTGCTTCTCTGATATTTGCAGTGAATATTTATTTGATTTATTATGTCTTTGCTCTGATTCTCAATTTGTCTGGATTGAACAATTGTGCACCACAAAACCTAGATCAAGAGAATGTCATGCTCATGGGAAATGAGTTTTGGTTTCTCTAAGGTACTCTATTAAAAGTAACATACATTTTATTGAATAAAAATTTTTACCTTTTAAGTACTTTTCATCCTTCCGAGTACATAGAGTTGACTAATCAAAATTTTGCTAGGTTTGATAAAGATGTTTGAAACAATTAGTTTTGGTTGCTTCAATATGAACCTCCTGTTTTGGTGGGTATTGTATGTTATTTATCTTTGCGTTTTCTTACCATGTGCACTAAGTTTAATTTCTTTGACCTTACTAAAAAGGATGTATATCAGAACTGTAAGGTTTATTATATTTTTTTTCCCAAACTATTAAGGAGGTTAGTGTAATTTACCTTATGTTCTATTTATCTTCAATTTCATGATGCTTTTCTTAAATTTTGCTTATACAGATCTCGTAGTTGTTCATTATATGTGCTATCAGATGCTTTGGTTTGATCTTTTAATGAAGTTAAGTTGAGCTCCATTGCTAGAGGGTGGAGTTTAGCGGCACAAAATAGTGATGTGTATTCTCTAAAACTTGTAGATTTTATTTGTAAATTTTTATGGATTTCTTATGTAGTAAAACTTTTGGATTTTGTGTGGAGAAAGAATCAATAGCTAAATTTTGTGATTTAGGAATTTCTGCAGCTTTTCTCCACTTTTAAGCCCCACACCTCTTCCCCCCAACTACCTGGATCTCACAAGTGAATCAAAAGTTCGATCTACATTAAATCCTCACTTGAATTGCACCATTGGCTTTCTAATGAATTTTCCATTGCTGTGTGGGTTTTGCTCAATTTTGAAGTACAATAAAAAGGTTTTTGCCAAGCTGTTTTTGCGATTAAATTAAAAATTTGACATGTTGTGTTCAGTTCATTTGGGTATTGTGATTGTGGATTCCTATTTGGTTTCATAATGAATTTTGCAATACCCTTATCATTTTTAAGAATTGTCAAGTATAATAAAGCCTTCTATAACATTCTATGATTGGAGATTAATGGGTTCAATTACACTTTTGTCTTTATGATTAATATGCTTTTGTTTTTATGTGGGTTTTGCTCAATTTTGAAGTACAATAAAAAACTTTTATGGCATTAGAAAATTCAAAATGCAAGGAATTTGGGGTGGTGTTAACAACGCAGGACCTGGACAAGCATTTAGAAAATTCTCATTTATTCATTCAAAGCGCTCGAGCAGAGTTTACACACTTTCAACATTTTGTGCCTCTGCAAAACTACTGCAGGTGCGTTTTTCACGCTTGAGCGGATTTTCTTACGCTCGAGCGAGTCACGCTTGAGCGGGCCTCTTTGCACTCGATCGGGTGTTCATTGTCTGTAAAAGTACTGGATGAGTGTAATCTACGCTCGAGCAGGTTCCTCTTTGCACTCGAGCGGGTGTATTTTGTTTTTGTGTCTTGGCGCTCGAGCGTGTCTTTTTGCGCTCTAGCGGGTCCAGTTTTTGTGTTTGACGGTCGAGTGTCCTATTATCCGCTCGAGCGGGTCATATGTATATCAGTTGGCAGCTGGGTCATTTTAGATCACTTTTTCAACTCTCACTCTCTCTCTTACTTTTCAAAACTGATTTTTGAGAGCTTCTCTCACTACATCTCATATTCTCTCTTAGGTTTGATCTAGTTCTAGTGTGTTTCTAGGCTTGTCCTTTTGTAAAAAGTGTAAAGCTTGGCTTGGGCTATCTATCAATCCGAAAGTTTCTTGGTTTGGAGCACTTTGAGTTTTCTTCAACTTCTCTATTTGGTCTCATCATTTGAGGTAGGGATTCTTACTCATCTTTATGATCTTTAACCTAGATGTTGAGCTTTTTGTATAAATGGTTTGATTTGGGAAGTTAGGGTTTGAGATGTGTTATATTGGAAAGAGGGGTTTTGTTCTTTTGATTCAAACATTTGTGTTTTGGGTCTAAAAAGGTGGTTATTGATGTTGTTGATAATATTTGGACCTTTGGGTCAATATTGAGAAAAAGGGAAAAAATGCCATGTTTGGGTATTTTTGGGTCATTAGTGTAATTAATGACTTTTATTATGAAAATATGAAATTGAGTTGGAAATAATGTAATTGGCTCATTATGATATAGAATGGTGGAGTTGTGGGCTATCGGTAGAGGATAGTCGTGATTGTTGTACACATTGCATAATGATTAGACGAATGAAAACTAATCAATTGAATATGCCATTGAATATGACGGTTGGAATAATACATCAAATTTATGTATTAAGTGCTTATGTATATGATTTATGCTTATATACATTGTGTTATGTGGGAGGAGATAGGGGATGTACACCACGGTTTAGGGGAAGATAGGAGATGGACTCCTAAACTGGATATTGTTTGGGAGGAGATAGGGGATGTACTCCATTGATACAACAAATATGTGTATCTATTGAAGTATTGATACAGCGAATATGTGTATCTATTGTGAAGTATGGAAGTATTTTATGTAATGTTGATACAACAAATATGTGTATCTATTGTGAAGTATGGAAGTATTGTTAATATGAGCTATAGTCTCATTAAATTATTGGCCAGGTTCTGAGCCTTAATCAAAATTGAGAACTGGATAAGTAATGGAAAGATGGAATGGAACATGGACATATTTGTTATGTAATGAAAATGAATTATGGATTGATTTATGTGAGTTAGACATTTATCAAATGTTCGTGTTTTAGTTATTGCTCATATTATGTTTAGCATATCTCTACTGGGCGTTGGCTCACCCTCTTTGGGACATCATTTTCAGGTACAGATATTATACCACCTCCAAGGATGTAGCTTGGGAGGCTTGAGGCTGTTAGACTTCTTTTTGTTGTTTTTGGTTGTATTACATGTATATCAAGCCAAGGGCTTATCTTGTATAGAGTTAGTACTCTCTTTTTGTAACCAAGTGTTGACTTGGAAAGTTTGTATGCCTTTAGGGCATTTACTTTTGTTGTCAACATGTAAAACTTTTGTAAGATTACTCTGATGATTGTAATATGAAATCTCTTTCCTTTATCATGAATGTATGATTTTATGGGTTTATTTTTTAGGGCATTACATAGAAAGAGTTTAATTTTCTAAGATGGACAAATAATTTACCAAGGATAACAGATTTTCTTCTAATATTCAGGGTCTATACATTAATTATTAGTAGATTCACCAACTTTCATATTTAATAACGCAATCACAAGATGGAAAAATAATTTACCAAGGATAACAGATTTTGTTTTTGTTGTTTGGTTGGAATGACCCTTTGGGGTCTTATTTATATACTCTTGTTGTTTTATTAATATATTGTTTCTCATGTTCTAATATATATATATATATATATAAATAAAATCAGGTTATTTTCATTAAATCTCATCACTTGTAAATGAGAAATCAAAGTTTCAAAATAAAAGTAATTTATTTCTCATAATTTCTTACCTAATTTATCTATCTACTAGTATTATAAAAGTGTGAAGAGTTTGTTGTGTTTTTTACTTTTTTTAATGGCTATGCTTTTCTCCAGTCCGAGATCAGATTAAAGCGTGTTTTTGGTCCCCTAGGGGCCCAACACAAATCTTGTTTCGATGATTCGTACTGTTCAATGTGTAAAGCTCGTTGAGTACTTTATCCCTATAAAAAATAATGTTGGTCGAATGTTGATAGCTGCTTGATCGGATAAGATTTTTGTCAACCAATTATTTTGAAAATTATATTTACCGTTGACAGAAATTTGATCCGATGAAATAGCTATTAATATCTTATCAACATGATGCTTTACAGGAATAAAGTACTCGATGAGCTTTAAACATAGAACAGTTCAGATTATCGAAATAGAACCTGTGGTGGGCCCCATAGGCCCAACAGTACCGTCCACTCCACAAAGTGGACTGGAGACAAGCTTGACGTTTTTTTTTTTTAAATATCAATTTTACCCTCTCAAATTTATTATGTTTTCTAAAAGTTATGAAGAGTCTTATACAAATCAACTATCTCTTTATTTTTAGAGTTGAACACTTAAAAATAATATATCTGTTTTTAAGTGTCCTATATAAATATAAACAAATGGTCAAATTACACTAACAGTCCTTATAGTTTGGAACTTGTGTCAGTTTATTTCTTGACTTTTTAATTGTGACACATTTGATATTAAATTTTGAAAGTCCAAACAAGGGCAATTGAAGATATCATTGCATAATTTCAATGGCAAAATCGTCAATTTGATAAAATATAAACTAATTTGACAAAAATAAATGTCAAAAAAATATTTTTGAATTTTTAAAAATTATTCTTACCCACTAAAGATAAAATTATGTAAAACTGATAAATCTTTTAGATATTTATTTATTTACCAAATTAATTTTTATTATATATTTGGATGATGGTCATGCAATTAGTGGTTATTTTTATTTTCATTAAATTAGTTTCTATCTTTCTAAAAGTTAAATACGGCGACAAATTTGATATCATTATTAAACCAATCCATTAAATCAAAAAATCCAAAACTAAAAACATTTCATATATTGAATATATCGATTACACGTTAAAATCTTAACAACCACCCATTATATGATTATCATCCAAACATATAATAAAAATTAATTTGGTAAAAAAAATAAATAAATGTTTAAAAGATTTATCAATTTTACATAATTTTATCTTTGATGGGTAGAAATAATTTTTTAAATTTTTTTTGACATTTATTTTTGTCAAACTAATTTATATTTTATCAAATTAACGATTTTTCTGTTGAAATTAAGTAATTATATACTCAATTGTCCTTATTTAGAACAAAATTTAAAATATAGGGCCAAATGTGTCACAATTGAAAAATCATGGACCAAAGTGACACGAGTCCCAAACTATAAGGATTGTTAGTGTAATTCTCCCTAAACAAATCATCTCCTTTTTATAAAAAAAAAAAAAAAAGTAAATAAATAAAGTAAAATAGTGTCCATATTTTTTACACTAATGATGATTAAAAAACAAAAAATAATTACTTTTTAAAATTTTCTGTGACTACTTCTATATTGACATACATAATATTTACAATTATCCATCACTGATCAAATCGCTGTGAATAATTTTGGTTGAATCTTAAAGTGGTACGTATTCGTTCAAATCTAGACAGAGAAAAACGTATGCAATTTTAAAATAGAGATTTGTGGTGCATTTAAAAAATTCACAAGTTATATTCATACAATTTCTTTTTATTTAAATTATATTTTATGAACTATAATATTTTACATGGTATTTTAATAACCAATGTATGATATCAAAATTCTAAATAAGAACCACTTTTGTTGGTTTTATTTTTAAAATCTATTTTTCAATTTTTGGTTTTTTATATTTTCGTAATTTTGGTAATTAAAGATAGTAAAATTTCTTCATATTTTATATTTAAATTATACTTTTATATGAAAATTTAATACCTAATAATCTAAATAGAATTTAAACGTACAACATTGTTAAAAAATTTAGGATAAATTACAAATATACCTCCTAAGATTTGATTAAAATATGAATCGCCCCTGTGGTTTTAAAAATTACATTCCACCCCTTGAGGTTTCTAATTTCATAACAAACTGCCCCTTTTATTAATAAATCAAGAAGTCAATTAACAGTTTTTAATAATGTTAAAAATATGTTTCAATTAATAATTTTGGTAATTTTATTATTGTATAGGAGAACAATTATGAATTTCATTTTTTTAGTTAATTATGTTAAATAAAAAATTCTAATAAGAGAGTATTTGTAATTTTTCAAACCACAGGAAGCAATCTGTATTTTAAGCAAACCTCAAAGGGTGTATTTGTAATTTACCCGATAATTTTATTTTATTTTTTTATCTCCTTCACCAAAACGACGTTGTTTTGATGAGGGTAAAAATTAGTCCTTGGATCACTCTAGTGGACAGGTGTCACTCTGGAAGATCACTTTAGAGGATCACTTAACAAGATCACTCTAGAGGATCCAAACGCTGTGTGCCTAGTATTGATGGATGCGTATTTCGAGATTATGGTCACGTAGTACTCTATGATATTATGATTGGTGGAGATTGTAGGATATTATGATTTTGTATTAGGTGATTGAGGAATATGAAAAGAAATAACGAATAATAATTGGTGAAAAAGTATAGACACATGGTATTCTGAGAGTACTTAATAATTTTCCCTGATGGAGATAGTAAGGGAAAATTTTTTTTTTTTTGCTCCTCGGTATGTTGATGTGGTACTCTTACTTAGGGGTTATTTGGAAATGATTTAAATAAGTGCATTTATTTACGTCACACCACCTTTTTACTTTTTTGCATATCATTTCGTAAAAAGTCAAAAAAAATACACTAAATAAGCAAATCACAAACAACCCCTTAGTTTTTATTAGTTGAAATAGTGAGACCTACTATCTTTTTGTCTATTTTTACAAGACAATTAAACAAGTGTCTCATTGACACTTGTTTTCTCAAAAAAAATAAAAAAAACGATGTCGTCTTACTCTTTTAATATAACATCTCTTTTCATTCATTTTTTCATCTTCCTGTCTCTCTGTATTTATCTCTCTCTTTCACTCATCACTCTTCTTTCTCTATCTGTCTGCGTATCTCTCTCATTTTCTCTCTGTGTCTCTCGCATATCTTTCTTCTCTCAATCTCTTATGTCTTCTCTCTTTATCTCTCTCGCTCATCTTTCTTCTCTCTATCTCTCTCATTTATTTTTTTTTCTCTCTCTCTTATTTATATCTCTCTCTATCTCTCTCGCCCATCTCTTTTTTCTATTTCTCTCTTTTTGTCTATCTTTCGCTCATCTCTTGTTTCTCTCTCTTTTTCTATCTCTCATTCTCTCTCTCTCTCTGTCTCTTTTTCTGTTTATCTCTCTCTCTCTGTCTCTCTCTCACTCATCACTCATCTCTCTCTCTGTATGCTTGTCTATTTGTGTATTTCTCCCTCATTATATTCGTCTTGCTCACTCTATCCGTCTCATATTCTCTATTTATCGAGCTTCTCCTCGATTTATCTATCTTTTCTCACATCTCTTTTCTCTCTCTGTCGCTTTCGTTCATCTCTCTTCTCTCTATCTCTCTCGTTCATCTCTTTTCTCTCTCTGTCTCTTTTTATGTCTCTCACTCTCTATCTTTTTCTCTCTTTGTCTCTCTCTCTCTCTAAGTCATCACTCTTCTCTGTTTGTCTGTCTGTCTGTCTCTGTCTCTCTTTCTCTCGTTGTCTCTCGCTCATATCTCTTCTCTCTATCTCTCTCATCTGTCTTCTCTCTCTGCCTCTCTCACTCATCTCTCTTCTCTTTATCTCTCCCGCTCATCTCTCTCTGTCTCTTTCTCATTTATCTCTTTTCGCTCTTTCTCTCTTTGTCTATATCTTTTCATCAATTTTTTCATCTTCCTTTCTCTCTTTTCTTTCTCTCTCTCACTCATCACTCTTCTCTCTCTGTCTGTTTGTCTATCTGTCTCTCTTCTCTCTATGTCTCTCTCTTTTTCTATGTCTCTCTCTCGCTCATCTCTTTTCGCTTTATTTCTCTCTCTTTTTGTCTATCTTTCGCTCATCTCTTGTTTCTCTCTCCTTTTCTATCTCTCCTTCTATCTCTCCTTCTCTCTTTCTCTTTCTGTCTCTTTTTCTGTCTATCTCTCTCTCTTTGTCTCTTTCTCACTCTCACTCTCTCTCACTCATCACTCATCTCTCTCTCTGTATGCTTGTCTATTTGTCTATTTCTCCCTCATTATGTTCGCCTTGCTCACTCTCTCCTTCTCATATTCTCTATTTATCTATCTCTTCTCTCATCTCTTTTCTCTCTCTGTCTCTTTCGTTCATCTCTCTTCTCTCTATCTCTCTCGTTCATCTCTCTTCTCTCTCTGTCTCTTTCGTTCATCTCTCTTCTCTCTATCTCTCTCGTTCATCTCTTTTCTCTCTCTGTCTCTTTCGTTCATCTCTCTTCTCTCTATCTCTCTCGTTCATCTCTTTTCTCTCTCTGTCTCTTTCGTTCATCTCTCTTCTCTCTATCTCTCTCGTTCATCTCTTTTCTCTCTCTGTCTCTTTCGTTCATCTCTCTAAGAAAATGCACTTTTAGCGACCACTTTGTCTCTCTCTCGCTCATCACTTTGTCTCTATCTGTTTCTCTCTCTTTCTCTCTCTCTCTTTATCTCTCTTCTCTATCTGTCTCTCACTTATCTCTCTCTCACCACCCATCTTCTCTACCATATTCACCACTACTTCAAATGCCATTCCACTACTACAACTATCATTACTACCATCATCGCTACCACTCCACTACCACCACTACTACTACCATTACCTCTCATCTACCACCGCTATTCTATCTCCTCTACCACTATCACAACTTCACCACTTATCTCATTCACCATCACTACCACCACCACTATCACCTCTTATCCACCACTTTCACCACTACTGCCATTTCTATCCTCTACCACAAAAAATTAGTTCTTGATTTTTAGTATAAAAAAAAAAAAATGAGTCACAAAAAAATTATTTTCATTGACCACAAAAAATTAACTTTATTTTAATGGAAAATATTATCCCTACTTCTACCAAATAAAAAAAAAAAATTATTCATTAAAATAAATATGAAACAAATAAATTTTCAACCTTACTAAATGTAAAAAAAAAAAAAGGAACCTAAAATCGAAATACATAACATTCTTCATCTATGTCTTTACCTTAACAGAAGCTTCTGTCGTATTCTTCCATCCTTGGGCTCAATTTTCGTTTGATTCGCTGCTGAACACTATGAATACCCACAAAATCAAACAAATCGCCACCACAGAGGAGACCTCATCGGCGGTCGCCAAAGGAGAAAGGAGGGAGGAGATCGGTGAGAGGAGAGAGGAGAGAGGAGATCGGAGATCGGTGAGAGCAGGTAGATCGGTGAGATCGGTGAGAGAATGGAGGGTTCTCTGTACAGAGTGCAGAGAAGAGAGTTATAAACAGTTGTAAGTAATTTGAGGTATTTTTCCATCAATACCCTTGCATCCAAAGAAGAAAAGTTATAAAGTACAAGGTTAAAATTGACTTTTCAACTATTACAAAACACTATTCATATTTGGCTGAAATTACTATTCATGTTGCATCGGTGCTTTATATATATTGTATAGATATTGGAACTTAACACTAGGCATTTTTTACCTAAAAAAAAGTGCACTTTTACAATTTAATTAAAATTTCCTAACCAACTTTTTCTACAAGTCCCTATATTCTATAATTATTATTTTTTATATAAATAATGAAGTTTTAAACAGTTGACCCTTCAAAAAGAGTCCGGATTCGGAACCCTCCAAAACGACGTCGTTTTGGGGGTTTTCTGATTTTTTTTTTCTTTCTTCTTCCTCGTTCGAGCAGAACCAGAGGGGAGGGGAGGGGAAGAAGAGAGAGAGGGAGAAGAAGAGGGAGCCGCCGGTGGGTCGGACTGGAGGGGGCCATAATCACCGGGGGAGGAGGAGGAGGAGGCGGAGGCGGGCCGGAGGCGGAGGCGAGGCGACGATCGGACGGCTGGCGAGCTTGACGACCTGCGACGGCGAGTCTTCGGTGAATCCGGACCCCCTCCCCTCCCCTTCCTCTCTCTCTTCTTCCCCTCCCCTCTGGTTCTGCGAAAAAAAAAAAAAAAAAAAAAAAAACGAAAAAACCCCCAAAACGACGTCGTTTTGGGGGGCTGCTGGGAACGGCTGCCGAGAAGGGCGGCCGAGGATCTAGATTCCTTCAAAAATATTTAAAAGTACAATTGATGGCAAAAATATTATTACTTTGGAGAAAAGTACGCTCAAAAGTGCAATAACTCACTGTAATTCAAAAGCCGTAATTCAAAAGTTGATAATTAAATAAAAAAATATGAGCAAATTATCAATAGATCTTAATAATTAAATTTAATTTTCATCAAGTCTTATTGAAAATAAGTCTTGATAAAATTGTTGCTAAAAATAATTTTTTTGTGACAATTTTTTACATATATCACTAAAAATTAACAATTAGTGACTTTTTTTGTCATGATTTTTATAAATTGTTGCTAAAACTTACAATTAGTGACGTATTTCTGTGATGAATTTTTTAAATTGTCGCTAAAAGTTGTGAAATTTTCATATTGTTGCTGGAAATTAATAATTAGTGACGTTTTTTTTAATAGTGTCTAATGAAAAATGTCACTAACTATCATAGAACTTATTGGACAATAAACCCACTTACTAGGACCTACACGTAAATCCTCCTTATTTAACACTTAAATCCAATGATTTGCTCTAAAAAAAACATAAACAATGACAGTGATGTGAAATATAACTAAGCTAATCTTTGAGCGTTGCTTAATTTTTTTCGTCTCAAATTTCTCATCTCTATAACACCTTAAAATCACCCATAATCGCACTTTCCATCATTATATTTTCTTAACCTCTTTCTACCACACACCACTCACGACTACACGCTACTCTTTTCTTTATTTATTGATCATTGTCAAATTCACAATTACAACTATCGTGATCACAGATAATTAAACCTAATCTAAATTTTCATAATAATATATAGAATTACGATTTGTGAGAGAGAGAGGGAGGGACCGAGACAATGGAAGAGGAGTGGATGGGTGAGAGGGGAGATTTGCGCCGTTAGTACGGCCGAGCTAAGACGACACGGATCTATTTTGCTCGGTCTTAAAGACCGGCTGACCGGCGTGGACTAAGCCTTGCCGAGTTGCGACTCGCAAATATCTGGCAGTGCGCACAGCCAAGTGGCGAGACCGGGCTACGGATAGCTCGGGCTAAACTATGGACAAGCGAGGCTTGGTACGTCTCTAACTGGTGAACCGAGATGGGCAGATTCTTGAGAACCTCGGAAGAAGGTAGAACGGACGGGGGCCGGCATGCCTCGTGACCGGTATGCCACGACGAACCGGTCAACTCCAGCCCGGTCCATGGGCATCACCCCGCCGCCCCTTTGCCAAGGGGCAGTCCGGTGGGGCATAACGCGGTTAAGCGCCTGTAGCGATAGTTCTTCGTAGGAGATAGACCGGTTGTGGTACTGCGGTCAGGTGTGCTACCTGGGCCAATGGCACGAGGGAAGGGACATCTGCTCCACCCATGCCTCAATACCGTTAGGCAGTTCTGCGTGTACTGTTGGGAGGACTAAGCCTTTACATACGTAAGGTGGTGAGAGGCGAGTATTGCCACCTGTCTTGGGAAGGACAGCAGAGGTAGTGTGCGCACAATCTTGAGGCTGCATGGCCAGCCTTGAAATAGGAAGGAGGACGAACGTTAGAGGTATGCAACTTCTTCCCAAAAGAGAATACTCTCTCCCTCTCAGTCTTCTTCCTCTTCCTCAAGTGAATTGATTTGATCGTCGGAGGGTCTATCTGGCACATCACCGCCGGGCAGCTCACTGTTTCTGTGTTGCCAGGTAGACGCCGTCAAGAGAAGCTCAGAGTACAAGGAGTACGGAAAGCAGAGGACATTTCGCCCCCGTACAATGGGAAATAATTCTTGAGGCTCAATTTTGAACCAATAAACATGAATTACTTAAGAATCGTATACTTTAATCACTGCACCGACCGTGTTGTTGAGTAGCTCATAAGCAGGATTAGGATTTTGGTAATAAATATAAGTTTTGCAATAGCATAGAGAACCTGAGATTATCCTATAATTGGGATGGGCTTCAATTGGGCCAATATTTGCACATGTTGGGTTGGTGTATTGTCCATCTAAAAAGGTACTTCTAATAAGTCTTATATATAAATTTTAAAATTTATCTAATTTCAAAATAAAATACTTGTACTAATTAGTTTTTTATATTTTTAATTGTTATAAAAAAAAATTATATATAAATTTAAAAACACTATTACATTCCACTATCGATAGACTTCTGTCAGACGGTCACTGAAGACTCACCGAAATGTTCAACATCACAGGAAAGTCGTCGGAGTATGGCTGGAAATTCGTCGAAGTGTTTTGAACGTCACTGGAAGTCGTTAAAATGTCCAAAATGTTCGTTGAATGTCAAGAACATAGGCAAAGACTTACCGAAATGTTTAGAATATTGTCGAAAAAAATAAATGCAAAAATTATGGTGAAAAAATATAGCAAAATGTGCTAAAAATTGATAAATTAAAAGAAAAGAAAAAACAAATATAACAACAATGGGATAAAATATATATTATTTTTAATTTTTGTAGGGTTTAAGCAAATAAATTCCAATATTGATCAAATTGAAAAGCAAATTTTGAAACTGTAAAATATTACAGTTTCAAAGTATGATTCTATTAAGCGTTTATCCTTATTAATCAAACTGGAAAACATCTTATGAAACTGTAAAATTTTACAATTCTAAAGAATATTATGAAACTGTAAAATTTTATAGTTTTAAAACATGATTCATTTCAGTACCAAAAAAATTGAAGTTGTAAAATTTTACAGGTTTCACCGTCTGTAATTAAAACTTGAAAACAACTTATTCAGAATTTAAAAAATTTCTCCAATAAAACAGAGAAAATAGAAGTGTGTGGCAAAGAAAATGTAGAAAAATATTCACCCAAAAAGATTATTAAAAAAATTGAGAGATCGAAGGAAAGAAACAGATATATAGAGAAAATTGTACTCCGACAATTATTTTTAGTTTACATCTAGTCGGATCTCATATAGATCTATTTAAATCTGATATAGATCTACTCTTCTTCGCTGAAAACTTGTCTCATTCACTGTTAGTGAGGGTGAAGTAAGGAGTCGGTGGTCGGTGGTTGTCGACAAACCCCAATCAATGGTGGTCTCGGTTGCCAGTGACAATATAAGAGAAAGAGAAAAAGTAAGGCGTGGTTGTTGATCGTCGGAAATCAAGAAAAGAAAAAAGTAGAGAAGAACGAATGCACAGAGAATAATGAAAAAGAAAAATACAGAAAAGAATGAATGTATAGAAAATAATGAAAAATAAAAATATATAGTGGACTTTTGAGAGCATCCAAAAGATTGTAGGACTAAATAAATTTCTTCTCTTTTAAATAGGACTTCTAGATTATTTTCGCATCTAAAACTTGTGCTAGTGCCAAGTAGAATATTTTGATGTGAAAATGGGCCTTCAACCCTTCTAATTGGACTATTTGCAAAACTATTTTGAAGTTTTCATACTAAAAATTTTATATATATTTTTTAAATTGAATATATTTTTATGTTTTGTTATATTCATTGAATTTTTAAAAATTTTTGTATAAATATTTTACATTTTAAATATATTAAGATGAAGTGAATTTAAAAGTTAAAACTGTTTTTGAAAAACAAAATATTTTTGTTGCAAGTTAGAGAATCTTATTAATGTAAACTTCTAATAATATTTTAGGGTTATGTACAAATTATTATTATAAATTTAAGTATATACATTTTTCGTCCGAAAATAACATCAGTTATTCCTTGATTTTTTATTTGGTCCAGGGAAGGGAAGAGGAAAAGGAATCCCGAGTGGTGAACTAAGCCAACTCCTAATAATTGTGTTATGATCCTTACTCTTATTGCTATTTTATTTTAGGAAATTACATTAACAGTCTTTATAGTTTAGATTCATATTATTTTGATCCTTAACTTTTTAATTGTAACACATTTAATCTTGAATTTTGAATTTTATTCTAAATAAGAACAATTAAAAATACGCTCAATGGAATTTTGAATCTTATATAGACGACTTTGCTCTTGAAATTGAGCGAGGGTATCTTTAATTGTCATTATTTGGAATAAGATTTAAAATTTAAGGTTAAATGTGTCATAATTGAAAAGTCAGAGATCAAAATGACACGAAACCCAAACTATAGAGACCATTAGTATAATTCGTCTTTTATTTTAATTACATCATATTGCTAGTTGAATATAATATTAAGAAATAATTTACAAATGAAAATTTTACAATTTTTTTTTACAATAATAATATAACAGTGACATTTTTAAAATAATAAATTACTTTGATAAAAGTTTTGGTTTGAAATAAATGAATAAATTTATACGCATCAATTGGTATATTAATTAGTATATTAGTGGATGATTTGACATAATTTTAGAAGTGTTGAGTCTTTGTAGTTTGTATGATGGGTGGGGTCTATAATTTTAGAGTGGTAATGTCATAATATATTTAGTACACTAATTAATATATCATTTGGTGCGTATATCACCACTGAAAATAAATAGATACCACTATTTTACATATATATTACTTTTCTATTTATTTTGGGATATTTATTAGAAAATCCCATTTAGTCTTATGAAAATTCTTATAACTTATTAAGTTTTATATAAAATGACTCATTTGCCATTAGTTACATAAATGGATATAATTAAAGCATAAAAATAGATACTACAATAAAAATTTGAAAATGATAAATGAAGTAAAATCTAGAGATTTTATAGATAGACGGCACTAATTAGGAATACAAAATTATATTAAAAACTTTATTCAAAAAGTTAATAATGATTATTTGTTTGAATTGTTTAAATATGTAATAATACCTACAAATGTAAAAATTCACACTTTTCATAAATAAAATGTATAAAATTTTAGAAAGCATAAAGTTGTAAATGTAAATATTCACACTTAAAAATGTAACGCAAAAACTATAAGCATAAACTTCACATATTCAAACAATATACATTTTTAAATTGTTCAAATTAAAATGTGACATTCATCATATATTTCATCAATAATGTGAACATTCATACTATATAATGTTTACCGCATTTCATGTCACACTTTAAAAAAATACACTAAAGAGTTTTTATAATTACATTATTAGTTTGGACAAATCAATTCCACATTCAATTCACTCAAAAATGTAACATGACCATTTTGAAAATGTCACTTTTCAAAAAAGTATAAAGCATGCTCATTTTGAAAATCAAATCACATTTCACATATCACGTTTCAAACAAGTATATAATATGCCTATTTTGGAAATCAAATCATATTTCATATGTCACATTTCAAAAAAGTAACTAAAAGATTTTTGTAATCACATTACTGGTTTTAACAAATCACATTCCACGTTTAATTCACAGAGAATGTAACATGTCTATTTTGAAAATAAAATCACATTACACATGTCATATTTCGAAAAAGTACACTAAAGTGTTTTTGTAATCACATTACTAGTTTGGACAAAACACATTTCACATTTAATCCGCCCAAAATGTAACATGGCTATGTTTAATTAACATTTTTAAGACATATTCGTCGACAAACACACAGAGCCCATATTCAAAAAACACAAACCCTCAAAAACGAAGTATTTTGTCAATCATGGAAAGAGATATGATACATACCTTCAATAATTCTTTGATAAACACTTCCATAGACTAAAATTAATACAACCCAACAACAATCGATACTTAAAGCCTCACAATCGTTGTTAGTCTTCACAGTTAGAAATGGAGATATTGATACACGAATCCCGCGTATTTGTTTGACCATTCCACAGCAGCCTGGTCAAAAGTTACAAATTGTCACGACCCAACCCCTGCCCCACGGGATTAGAGACGTAGCCGGCCAGTAATCCGCAATTATCAAAGGCTTACTGAAAAATAAATAGTAAAAGGCTGGCGAAAGCCAAAAAAATCACACAACATCGTCCAATGAGCTATGAACTAAAATGAATAAACACCCCTTATATACATCACTGTGCAATCATCCCATACCTTATCACATCATATACATGTACCAAAAGCAAACACATTACCCAAACAAGCATAAGACCAAAAACATTTTGCTATAAGTCACTTGATCACTTTACAAAAAGGTAAATTCATATTCACCCAAGATTCTTAGAGTTAGACCCAAAAGAAACCCCGAAATGAGGCACTACGGTTGGCTTGACAAACTAAAAAGTAGGTTGACGCCCTTAACTTCTCTCTTGAGCTGGATCACCTACATGACAGACATAAACTGTGAGCCAAATCCCAGTAAATAACAATGTGTTAAAAAAAGAAGGTTAGAAATAATATCCATTTGAACGGTAAAATCAAGTCATATAGCAGTAACATGTTCGTTAAACATAGCAATCACGTGAAACCACGGGTTCATATACCAGTTCTTCAAATCAGGTTCATATAACTCGATATCTCATACGTATCTGGCCATGGTACTGTTACCCCCGGGCAAAGGCCACGCGAACATAGGCCGCGGTATTCTTACTCTTGGGCAAGGGCCACATGAACATAGACCACGGTATTATTACCTTTGGGTGAGGGCCACGTAGAGATACGCCACAGTATTATTACCTCCAGGTACGGGCCACGTGAATAAAGACCGCAGTATTTTTACCCTTGAGTATGGGCCACGTGAGTATATTATATGGAGTAGGTTTACGTATTCAGTAAACAATAACAATCGAAAAGAATTATAATTCAAGCATAGTTTTACTACACTGTCACTCATCGTTAGTCCCATGTAGCACTTAACTAGGATGCGGTGTTTGACCTACGTAGGCATATGAAAGCATAATGGTTCAATATTCAATTAGCCATTAACTTCTCCATTACTTACTTGTTACTAATCATTTAACTCGATCCTTTTTATTCTTTCGCTTTGTTTTAAATTCATCCCATGCACATGCATATGAAAAACAGTGGGAAACCATGCAATTGGAGGCCCGGAAGTCAGAGAAATCATAAGAAAAATCAATCTGGGCTGGCCCTGTTGGCCCCACATGCGGTGGCCCTAGCCGCACATGTGGTGGTCTGGCCGCTCGTGCGGTGGCCTAGGCCGCACGTGCTGGCGAACTTCAGTGTGCAAATTTGGCCAAACCAAGCTTGGCCGCTCGAGCGGTGGCTCAGGCCGCTCAAGCGGTCTAGGTGAAAAATCAGTTCGAATTTCTGCTGAATATGGAGTTTTTCCCCCATTCAAAACCCAATCTCATTTACACAAAAGGAGGCTCAAAAAACACTTCAAAGTAAAAGGAATTAATTACTTTCAACTTCAAACAAGTAAGCAAGGCTCAAGCCTCAAAGAATACCACAAAATCACGAACCTTAGATGTATACAGTTTTTAATGTATGCAAACTTGAGTGTCAAAGTAAAAACTCTTGCAATTTACTTTTCAAATCCCAAATTTCATGCAAGATGCAAGTGATGATGCCATGTATTACAAGGATAAGAGTAGACTATTTTCATTTCTTCACTTTAGGGTTCCTATTATCACTATATTTTACCCTAACTTATCAATTCATCTAAATTTCTATGATTCCATAGGCAAACAATTTCAATTCTTGAAATTAGAGGAACGTTTTTTACCTTAGATGGATGAATTAGTGAAGATTTGGATTAAGCTCTTCTACTCCTCCTTTTTCTCTGTCTTTCTTCTACTCTTAAGGCTCTCTCTCAAGTTGTCTCTACACCAACCACTATCTCTCATTATTTACCTCTTTTGTTGACTTGAGTTAAGTCTTGTTCGGATTTTCCTAATTCTCTTCCCAAGTCCAAGTTAATAATTCAATTCTCATCATAAATCTCTTAATTAACGCTAAATTAAAACGTACTACTGTGAATCAGGCTCTAATTGCCTATTTCAAATATTTAATTTTAATCTTATGGTTCACTGATTCAGACAGGTTTATTACCCATTTCCATCTATCTTTTCCACTAATTCACTACCACGAACACATAGCACAATTAACAAATGATACATATAACACATGACATACAATTAGGAATAATAAACCCATAAGCAAGGCAAATTACGTAATTTAACAATTAATTAAAGGAGTGGCTGTTATACAAATTTTGCACTATTGGAATATCACGAAATGAATATGAATCTATTAACTTAGGGGGAATAAGGTCATAAAAAACCTCAAAATTCAAAAAAAATGACACAATTCTAAATAAGTAGGAGTTCTTAAACTATTATAGGACCTATCACTAAACAAGTTCCTCAAATTGGACTTTCTAATAAATTTTCTTGATATTTTTAATAGAGACAATTGTTGAAAAGTCCAATCTAACAATTGCTTAAAGTATTAAGTCCAATGAATATTTTTTTATTAGCGAGAGGTTCACTATTTTCGAAATAATTTGGTAAGAAGTCATTTTATTGGTTTTGGAGGACATCTTGTTTACAATTTTACCCATTATCTATCTATTGAAAAATTTGAACTATCTGTTCAAATTTATATTTATATGTTCAATTTTTTTGACAATTTGTTCAAATTTTTTGACCATCTGTTCATTTTTCCCTTATCTGTTCAAATTTTATTTGTTGTCTCTCTCTCTCTATCTATCTATTGAAAAAAAAAGAAAAAATATATCTGTTGCAATTATCATCAGCAATAATGACATTTCTCTCTATTTCTATTTTCTCTCTCTATCTGTTTCTCTCTCCACTTCTTTTTCTCACTCTATTGTTCTTTCTCCCCATCTGTTCAAATTTTCCATCACCAATACTCAAATATAATCCAGTAGATACACAGATATATCTGTTCAATTTTTTTTTAATCTGTTCATTCACCACTAGAACAACGACAACAACAATCAACTAAAAAAATGTAGATCGGATTTTTTTTAAATCTGTTCAATAATTGAAGAACAAACTTTATCATCACTAATTTTATATGCAACAAAGAAGAACAAAACAAAAATAAATAAAATATAAGCAAAAATAACTACAAAACCCTAACCCTTTTCTCTCTTTCTCCACATCGACTACAACTAGTGCTTGTTTCAGATAAATTTCTCTTCTATCTCCATCTCAATTCCAAACTTAACCCTATTTTGTCTTAGATTTTGATACAATCTCGTTGTTGTTGTAGAGAAAGAGATACATATCTCTCTCTCTATATATATATATTATATACATACATTCATATAGATCAATAGAGAGAGAGAGAGAGAGAGTTCTTTATTCTATGTATAGTGCATGTTGACACAAGAGAGATGACAGAGAATGAACATACCTAACTCTAGATGCGATCTGAATTGGATCTGACTTGATCTACCGCATAGTCTTCATCGACGCCATGTCGTGGTTTCACGACACCACTGTGACGGTGTTTCAAAACACTTCTGATGACGACACGACTTACCAATACTTCAAAAAAGTGATGGATGTTCAAGTAATCAAGTACATAGTCAGAAGTGGTTTGGGTACACTAAGCGGATCAAGAGGTGGATGCAGATCTAGAAGAGTAGTCGAATCTACGAGTGGTCATATCTCCGATGACTCCAATGACGCTGATGATGGAGATGGCAGCGGCGGTGAAATAAAGTGAGAGCGGTACTGTTGGAAGGAGGTCGTGAAATTGTCGCTAGAGACGGTGGCAAGGTAATGGGAGTTAGAGGCAGCAACAAAGATTTCACTTTGACGGTGGTGAAACGACAAAAATGACGGAGCTCTGATGAGAAATTTCATGCAAGATGCAAGTGATGATGCCATGTATTACAAGGATAAGAGTAGTATCTATATATATATATATATATAAATAGATATTTTGATCATTTTATTTAAACTTATCTTTTTGGATAATGTATTTTAACATTTAGACTTTTAATTAAATAAAATTTAAATTTAAATTTATGAATCAATTGTACTTTTTAATATTTAATTCCGAAGATGTAAAAAAAGGGCCAACAATTGGGTCGGTCCCGCCTTTGCAATGGCCCAGGTGTAACTGAAACGTTCAGCGCCGCCATTGTATTCATTTTCCCTCCAACCCAAAAACAACTGTCATCTCTTCCAAAAAAAAAAAAACCCAGAGGAAGAGAGAGAGAATTGGCTTATGATTCTCTCTCTCTAGCTAGAAACCCTCCCGATTGAAAGCTCAAAATTACAGGTCCCCTTAAATCTCCATTGCAAAAACCACAATGCCCTGTTGTTATCCATCGTGAATCTCCATAAGAAATCCTTTCTTTTTAACCTAGCCATGGGTTGATTTGATCATCAATTCTAGAGTCGTACTCATGCAAATCCTTGCGTACGACGACGATTCTCTCCCTAGGGTTTCGTTCGATTCGCAGAATCAACGTCGTCGTCGTCAACATCGTCGTGGTTCTTCGTGTTGTGGAGTCCCTATCTCTCCTCATTTGCGCATTGGTGGTGGCCTCTCCAGAAAGAGCTTTTCATACGACGAGCTTCCTCAGCAGCCTCTCAATCTCGCCATTCTCAAACTCGATGGCTCCTCCTTTGGTATCTCTCTCTCTCTCTCTCTATACATATATATATATATATATATGTATGTATGTATATGTATTGAATTGATTGAAATGTGGCTGATTATGCAGATGTTGAGATTGCGAAGACGGCAAGGGTGGCCGAGTTGAAGATGGCGGTGGAGGAGGTATTCAGTCATAGGCCGAGGAAAGGACCTGGCAAGATTTCATGGTATTGTCATTGCGAATTTAGCACTCAATTCATTTTTTGACGCATTGCATTAGAAAGAAAACTATGGCGTAGTTGTTTGTTGCCACAAAAATTGAACAATAAGCTATGAACATGTGAAATAGGAGGATCAAATTCTAAAATCTAAAATTCAAGGGATAGTATTAGTTTGAATTCTTTTGTCATTGAATTAGGAAGAAAACTAGGGCGTGGTTGGCTGTTGCCACAAGAATTGAATCATCACATTGTTTTGAATGTATGTAGTATGAGCACATCCATTACAATAAGCTATGAACATGTGAAATAGGAGGATTAAATTCTAAAAGTCAAGGGATAGAATTAGTTTGTATTGGTGACCCCAATTTTTGGTGTGGACGTGTTCTGCGCAATTGCATGTGTACCTTAAAATGGTATGAAACTACAATGGAGCCATTCATTTTCCACGGGGCCACTTGAATGCCTCTTATGGTATTTTTGTGTTCAATTTCTCAGGCTGTTTTTAATATTATTGGTTGCTTCTAGTGGTGGCTCCAAAAAAAAAAAAAAAAAAAAAAACGTAGAAATTAAAAAATTAAAAAAATTCAGTGAGGTGAATAATATCTTATAATTGTTCACTCTTATCAATATCTATTTTCAACAATTTGACAATGATAATTGAAAAAAAAAAATCCTAAAATAAAAAATAAGCAAAGATACTAATGTTTTCACACAAAAAATGAAGAAACATAAATTCTCACATTGCATCAATGAGTTTTCATATTTTGAAAATGTTTAACTACCAAAACTTTTATACATAATTTGTTTTCAAAATGATGTAACAGTGATATACTTGTAAATTATGATGATAAGGATGGGCATTATGTTTTGAAACAAAGGAAGCACAACAAGCCACATTATTTGTATAACAAGTCTGTACTATTTTTTATTTTATTTTTTTGTACTCATTTTGATCGTTGCATGACTGTCTTATTATCAATGCTATCAAATACTTCATTTCCAATAATCATTCATTCATGGATCTCTCATTTGATTATGCAACTGAATTTTTATGGCTTTCATGGCTAAAAATGCTCTTGGCACCATTGTAGTCCCTATTGTAAAAACAAAGAGATGGATTCTACGTACCCAAGCAAGTAGACTAAAACTTTTTAAAATTTCATTTTCACCATTTGCAGTGGGTTCAATTTTTATAAATCATCAGGTTCAATTTCACCTAAAAATATAAATAATTTGTTTCTTTCAATGGTGTTCCCAAATCTAGTGGGGTCAATTGACACCACAATAATGTATGTAGCCCATGGCTGCTTCAGTTGATAATAGGGTAATTGTAAATTGTCTTATTTGTTTTTCTGTTCTCCCAATGTGAAATTAAAATGGTAATGTTAGTCATAATTATCTAGGCTATATTTTTCAAATTGGTTTTGTTTGCAAGAGAATTGATATAATCTACTGAATTGATTGTTCAAATAATTTTGTGCATGTACAAGACTGACTTTGATTATTAATATGAATGTGTTCATGGAGGTCACATGTTTGGGGGCATTTTTGCTTAAGCTATGACGGTTGGAAGCTACTTGCTGACAGCGAACCTATCAGCAATTATGGGATCAGTGATGGAGATCAGGTTATGATTTTGCTTTCCTTTGATGTTTTTTCTTACAGGGTGATCTATCACATATTGCTTCAACTGATATCTTGTACCATTATATGCACTTCTGCATCATATAGGAATTTTTATATGCTTTTTTGCATGCATAGCATATTCTTAGACTTGTATTCTGCATCTCTGCTAATAAGAATGGTTCTGCTGGAACTCCAAATAATCTTGCTTCTCATATTTCAGTCAATTTTTATGTAGAATTTTGTTTTCAATTGCTAACATGGTTTGAAACTTATATTTTGATCTAAAACTACTTTCAGAACCAATTGAGTTTGCCTGTTCCATTTTGATCTTATCATGGACATAGTGTGGCCATTTCAATGAAAGAGTCTTCTTCTTTTCTTGCCAATGAGATTGGAAGGTTTTCACCCAAGTTTACATGAATTCCCCCTACTTTATCATTTTAATAAATACTTTTAGCATTTTGATCTTAGCATGGACATTAATTCCTCTTCTTTTATGTGTCCCCCACGTGTCTTGTCTTGCGTTTTTTGAAAATCATTGTTTCGACATGTGCCTGTCGTGACATGTCTCCATATCTGTGCTTTTTAAGTAAGAGCCTATTTTAATGCGTTAAAAGGTCTAGCTACCTCAAGTTGAATGTCTAATGTCATATTATGCAGCACCGAATAAACAATATCAAGAGAATTGTAATAAGTTTTAAGAGAACCTTTCTCATATTTTTAAACATTATCAGATTTTAAAATGCAAAGGGGTGTTCTGTTCAATTTATTTATGGAAAAATTCAATAATTGAAGTTCAAACTGATATTATTAAAAATAGCCATGTCATTCTTGAAATTAATCACACGCACACAAAAAAAGAAAAAGAAAAAAATAAAGAGAGATAAATGACCAGAGATAATTTAGCTTATCAAAAAACAAACAGCAACAACAATAGTAATAATAATTATCTAATAATAATAATAACCACCAGAGATACTCTTTAATGGAACCAGCCTAGAGGTGCTAGAGCCATATATGGTCCTTTTCCATACATAAAAATATGAACTTTCAGTGATTCAAGTAGTATAGTTCTGCTTGACCTTTAAGAGAGTTACTTCTGTTTGACTTGACATTGACATTTAATGTGGCGGTAGAGTTGAAAACTACAGCATATTTTTGCTATTCAGTACTTTTTATTTAAGGATTCATGGATATCAACCCCACCATTTCCATTTTATGCATGATGTTTGTTGGTAGCTAATAGTTATTATGGTATGTGCAGCTTCATTTTGTCCGGCACGTCTCAGTTAACTACAATCTAATAAGGAGCCGGCCACCAAAAGATAGATTGTTTGCTTTGGAGCAACTCAAGATGTAATGTTCCCTATGTATCCTTCCATTTTGTAGTTAGTACCTATTGTATATGCTGCCAAGTTTACATAAAATTGTAGTCATTAATTATATTTATACAGCATTTCCTTTTTGTTGTTATCTATTGGCCATCAGTATTCTTGTTGGGACTGTAAACAATTATATTGTGACTAATTTTGAGGTCGTGAGTCATCATGCAGATCAGATGCCCGCTTAGAGGGGGGACAGAAAGATGAAAAAGATGACAGTAGTGATGATCAAGAAAATTCACCACCCCAGCATTATGATGACAGGAACGAGGATATCATGAGCAGCTATGAATCGAAGTTATCTCAGTTATTTGGACGGTGGTTCGCATACCGTAGACTGGGGAACCCAAGAAGGAAAGTAAAAGGTAGCTCTTTTTCGTCACGATGGACAGATGATTTCTTGGGAAGTTTCAGAAGTATCGTACGGCTTTATAGTAGTAACAAGCTCAAGTCCCAAACAGATCCTTCGGAAGAGGTCTAGTGATCTGCATACATAGTTGCACTAAACTTCAGTCAACTGAATTGGTTAGTTGAAAGGATTTTAAACTTCAATTCAGGTTCAGTCTCATCGAAGCTCAAAAATATGTAACCTTCTGATCATCACAAGTTGTCAAATATGCCCTTGTAGAGCTAACTAATAGAATGAAAATGGTGTGCAAATGGATTTTTTATACAGAAAATTAATCTGGAATGATGTGGTAGTAGTATTTTAGTTTACAAACTTCAATAATGGGTGTTTTAGTTTACAATAAAAGGCTATATCATTCTGTATCATAATTCTGTTTTGTATGTAACATTACTCGTACTAGAGATTATTCTAGATGGTTCCATGTTTGGCTACTCAAAATTCATGTCTAGTGAATGCATTCATTTTTGTTCTGGTACCTGGATAATATCATTGATGATGATGATGGTCCGTTGTGCCTCATGCAGGCGACAGTGGTTTGTGTCCAGGGGAGTTTTGGGTGAGTCTCAATCCAGATGGGTGGAAAGTCAACAAGCTATGTATGATTCTTATACTTTGTATTATAACTTAGAAGAAATCTAAAACCAAACGATGCTTTAGGCCTCATTTGGCAAGTGATGATTTTGGCAAAAAAAAAAAAAATCCAAAAATCACTAAAAAAATAAAAAAGCTAACAATCTATATCAAAAAGTTAAAGATTTTCTTTTATCTCTACTTTTTATACATCTTTTTGTAAAAAATTAAAAAATCATCCTAAACATAATAATTTTTTTTTACATCATATTTTAATCAAAAAATTAAAATATTGTTTAAAAAGTTTGTGCTCAGACGAGGCCTTAATATGCATTTCGTTTGGTAAGTGATTTTTTTAGTCAAAAAGTTAAAAAATCACTAAAAAATCAAAAAACCAACAATTTATACTGAAAAGTCACATTTTTCATAAAAAGTCAAAAAGTCATCTTAAACATACTAGTTTTTTTTACATCATATTTTAGTCAAAAAATCAAAATGTTACTAAAAAAGTCTGTTCTCAAACGAGGCCTTAAATTACCTTTTACAAATAGACAAAAAAAAAAATGCCACAATATGATAAGAAACACATTTGAAAGACAATATAAAACGACAATCACTTCATATAAAGGGGTACTTACGTGCAAGTCTTAATAAGTAAACTTATTGTCTAATAGGCCCTATAGAAAAAATTTATCATAAAAAGTCACTAATTGTAAGTTTTAACGATATTTTATAAAAATTATCAAAAAAAGTCACTAATTGTCACTTTTTAACGACAAATATAAAAAATTGTCGCAAAAAATTTTTTTTAACGACAATTATATCAAAACTTATTTTCAATAGGACTTGATTGAAATTAAGTCCAACTATTATGACGTATTGATAATTTATCCTTATGTAAATAATATCAAAATTAAATACGTAACAATATTTAGACCATCTCCAATGATTTACTAAACTTGACATCAAATTTGAATTTTGGTGAAAAAGTCACTGTTTGGTACTCCAACGGTTGCACCAAATCGGTATCAAATTGAGAATTCACCAAAAAATTCATCAAAGTGAGAACAGGCAGCAGCTTTCACCATTTCACTGTGCGTGATCGTTGGGGAGACCAACGGGTCGACCAGCCGGTTGACCAATCGGTCCACCGGTTCCCTTACAAAAATTTTGGTTCAAACAGGTCAAAAGGTTCAAAGAGGTAAAAAAAAATATATGCCTTACCGGTCCACCGGCCGGTCGACCCCTGTTTTGATGCCCACCGTTGGAGCAGTCTGTATCAAAATGAGAAAATGGGTCTTTTTTAACTGAAATTTAGTAAAAAATTTGATAAACAATTAGAGATGCTCTTAGAGAAGTTATCCTTTATTTTCCCAACATGAATTTTTCCTCTCATATAAATAAATGAAAGCTTACAATACATTTATTAATTTATTTCACACCCCTCATTTAACTTTAAAATTGCATTGTCGCACCCTTGATTTGTTTGTTTTATCCGACTATCAATAATCATCAGGAATTTTATTTTTTATTATTTATTTTTTTTATTTTTTAAAAAAATAGAGCCACTCTCCAAGTCAAGTCCCTCCAATGGTTTTGTATGATCACAACTTCAAATCACTTTGTGTGGCACAGAATGAGATAGGCATTGATAGTGTCCCCTCCCTTCCTCCCTCATCAATAATCTCTCCACTCTCTTTCCCCCCAAAATTCACTCACAAACCAGACAACTCCTACTACCTCCCCTCCATTGCAATAATACAAATACAAACGCAAACAAATTAGCCATGGCCAACATGATCATGGCCTCCTCCAAAACCCTAATCCCCTCCTCCTCTTATTCCTCCCCCTTCCTCCCCCAAAAACCCAGACTCCAACTTCCCCAAATCTCCCTCCCCAAATTCCCCAAAACCCAACTCAAATCCCTCACAAATTCGACCTCCCTCAAATCCATGACCGCCATTATCGCCGCCTCTCTCGCCGCCGCACCTCCCTCCTTGGCCGAAGTGATCGAGAAGGCGGCCCTCTTCGACTTCGACCTAACCCTCCCAATCATGATGGCGGAGTTCCTGTTCCTGATGTTCGCGCTCGACAAGGTGTATTACACTCCTCTTGGGAATTTCATGGACCAGCGTGACGCGGCCATCAAGGAGAAGCTGGGAAGCGTGAAGGACACGTCGGCGGAGGTGAAACAGCTGGAGGAGCAGGCGGCTGCCGTGATGAGGGCGGCGAGGGCGGAGATATCGGCGGCGCTGAACAAGATGAAGAAGGAGACGACGATGGAGGTGGAGCAGAAGCTGGCGGAGGAGAGGAAGAAGTTGGAGGCGGAGCTTCAGGAGGCTCTGGCAAGCTTGGAGAAGCAGAAGGAGGAGACTATTAAGTCTCTTGATTCTCAGATTGCTGCCCTTAGTGATGAGATTGTCAAGAAGGTCCTCCCTATCTAAAACCCCCAATTCTCTCTCTCTCTCTTTTTTTTTTAAAATGTCTATTGTTATAGATCCAAAAAAAAAAGAAAAAGAAGAAGAAGATGGGTTTTTAATTTTTGTCTTCTTGAATTGCTTTCATGTGTAATCAAGATTACATAATTGTGAAATACTTGGATTCTGCCCATTTGTGTGTCTCCATTTCTCATTGTTTATATATATGGAAAATGTTATGGAAAATGTTATGCAACTAACATATTTTACAATTTTTTAAATTTTTTATATTAATTGATGTGTCATGCAATAATGGAGCAGTTTGTATAGCATTATATGTATGGACTATATACAAAATGTTGTATCCAGTGGATAAGGTTCTCGCGTACCCATGATGGTTGCTGTATTTGATTTTTCTTTTCTTTTCAAATTAGTTATTGTTTAATTTCGAACTTTGCCTACGTTGGGCTTATTGTTTATAAAGGAGGATTGTGTTTAAGGTAGCCTCACAGTCAACACGTAAAAATTCTCATAAAATCTCGTATGAACATGAATCTCAATATGAATATGCGTGTAAGTGAAAAAAAGATATGAATTCATTTAGTCTAACCTGGCATATACCCTTGATTGCGTTGAAAAGCGAAAAAAGATTCACATGACTAACTTCACTTGATTGGGACACAAGACTTAATTTGATTTGATTTTGGTTGGTTATCGTGTAACTTCGAATTATTAATTGTTCTCAAGAAGTCCAAATAGTGAGTCCATTTCATTTTATTTTTGTAAATTATCCAACTACGATATTTATGTTTGATTGTGTATTGTTTGCACCATGGTATGTACAGAGGTTGATGGCTAAAACATAACTCACAACACAACCTAAACCCACCCATGGGCAACATTCACAAATGGATATTAGTTTTCTTTCTTTGTTCTTTTGTTTTTTTCTTGCTAAGATAAGATATTGAATTATGCATAACAAGCTTGATTTTGAGCATAACTAATTTAGCATGTTTGTTGCTAGGCTTTTGTAAGTTTGCTTCATTTTGTTGCTAGTCCTTGCATGTTTTGCTTCATTTTGTAGCCAGTTATTTTATGTTTGCTTTGTGCCGCGGTGCTCGCTCTGTGCATCTGCAGGCACTGCATCAGGTGCAGCCTTGATTTGCTTGTGTATACCATCACCTAGAGGATTGTAGTTTCTGGACAAAATTGTTCACCTGATAAAGATTAAATATAGTGAATCTTGAATGTTTTCAAGCTTATTGGGTGCAAAATATGACCAAGAAATCAATAATGGCAGCCAAAGTTGCTTATGGCATTATCATTTCAATTTTATTGGATGTCTTCAAAGGAATAAACCTTGATTAAAGTATAGAAGAGTACGAAGCACATACAACATGAAGAGAGCATAATAAGAGTGTGAAGTACATAACAAGAAGAGTGAATAAGCAATTAAAGAAGAACAACCAACAGCACCGAAAGACAAAGAGAACAAGTAACATATCCAAAGTGAGAAGCAGAACATAGTTAACATAGTTAAGTGACCTTACTTCATTTAAACAAACCTTTATTCATAGCATTTCCATTGCTTGAAATGTATGGTATTTGTTGTATATCCACTGAATGCAATTTTTTCTTACTTGAGAGCAATTTCAATATTAGGTTAGAGCTTGTCCAATAGTTTGGTAAAAGACTTCCTACTGTCAAAAAATAGCATGAAGCTCCATCTCTCCAATGACTAGCGAAAAATATTGCTATATTTTAGCATTGTGGCACAATTGCATTGTTGAGCTATAAAGCATTTCTATTTGACAATTTTGTAAGAATAATAGAGAAAATTGCATTTGCATTATTGCTAAAATATAGCATTTTGACATTTAATTATTATGGCCTCGTTTGGGAAGTGGCTATTTTAGAGGCTTTTTGGCTATTTTAATTGGCTATTTTAGTTTTTGTGTTTGGGAAGATGAGATGAATTTTTAGTTGAGTTGTTGTATGGAAAAGTGTGTTGAAATTATGTTTGATTTTAAAATGACAAATTTGTCCCTAAAATTATTTTTAAATTGATATAAAGGGGTAAAATGGTAATTTAGTCGTTGAAATGATGTTTTCAGGCTGTGACAGCCTACACTGTCCGGGCTGCAGCCTATTTTTTTTTTTTGAAAAACTGTGAACAGGGCCTTTTTTTGCTTATTTCTCATTTTAGGCTATAATAGCCTGAACCTCAGGTTCCCAAACGACGCCTAAATTGTTGGAGATGTTCTTAAGTAAAATAGTTGGTCATTCTAACTTTTTGCACTTTCAACGAGCTCTCCCACATCCATATAAGACATTTAGTAAAAATATAAATAAAACATTTGAGATTCTTAACATTACTTCTCCAAATAACTATGTACTAGTGTATGCTCGTGCCTAAAGGCACGGTGTAAATAATATTTTGTTTGAATAATTTTCATATGTCATTCTCTCCTAAGCTAGGAACACTGAGAATCAAGCATACCTAATCTGTTTTACCATGACATAAAAAAAATGAATAGATAACATACATTTGAGCAAGGGGATCCCCTTTATTATAAACACAACTTAAAATAAAAGGAACAACAAAATGGTGTTCTCCCTTTGGAGCACACCATGCCAATACGAAAATAGTATTCTTGATCAAAATCTAAATAACAAACACCTTCAAATGTTTACCTCTCAAACCAAACCAAATCTGTATAAGTTTCTACAACGTCAATCATTTTCAAAGTTTGTCAACGATAAAACCAAAAATAGCGTAAATTCTGCCCTCGAGATTGTTGCTCACTCGAGATTGCCCCTCTTTCAACACTCATCAATCAAAGAAGTGCACATTTAGTTTATACAACAATAAATACAAAATCATTAGAGAGATAAGAAAAACTTAAACCTGAAGAAATGTAGACTTGTAAAAAGGTAGTCAATATTATCATTCGCTTGTAGTATTCATCCACCTGTAAAATAGAAAAAAAGCCAATATAATAATTAAAAGAGACTACCCAATTCAAACCAAACACATACATTGTTGCAAAATAATAATTGGTTACCCAATGCAAACAGTACGAACAAACACAACACATTATCAACACAAATACAAATTAATGATTGATAAAAATATTAATTTATAAAAATCAATCAATATTTTCTTTGGATTTTATTTTTTTTCGAATCTTTCTTTTTGGAACTTCCTTTAATTGATCACATAAGGTTAGAGGGAATTTAAGAAAGACGTGTTCTTAAGAAAAAATTTAATAAAATAAAATTCAAAAAGCAAACCCTTCGCTTGGTAATTCAACAACAAACTCTAACTAACTTAATTCTCCCATCATTTACAAATCAATACAACTTAAAAAACCCCATTTATTTTCTTCCAAAAATCCAAAGCCATTTATTATATCAGTTTAGTCCCATCAATTTTGGAGAATAATGTGGCCAAAATTGCCCCCATTGATGGTGCAGGGGTTTGGGTTATTATTAGACCAAAATGGGGGCAATCCCTTTGGATGTCTTTTTATTCTTTATTTTTTATTGCAACACTATGGGCTTTTCTGGATTCTGATTTCATTCTTGTTTTGAGAGGGAATTAGAGTTTATTATTCTAGGTATCAATACTTTTCTGGCTCTCAAGGCATTTGTGTCCCTCTCAAATGTAACAAATCCCATGCTACCAAGTATTTGTAAGTGCATTCCTATTATAGAAAGTGGTTGTTATTTGCTGGCAAAAAAAAAAAAACAAACAAACAAACTGACTGAATCTGTACTATTTAGTGTTTAAAAGGAATGCATACCTTTCACTTCCATGTATTATTTTTCATTTATGGAACAGATATTGCAAGGAGAACTGAAAACAATTGGTGTGAACACAGTTTATATTCAACAATAAAGCAAAAGTTTTGTGAGCAGGTAAAGAACAAATTTTTCCAACTCCTTCAAGATGCTCATGTCTCGTAATTTCCTAAAATTTCAAACCAATATGAAGGACTCACAGACAGTCTGTCAAAACCAATTGTAAAGAGGGTGCAAGCCTATGTTTTCTAAGGCTTAATTTAGTTGGTAGTTTAGTAGAAAAACTTGGTAAAATTTCTAAGTCATGAAATTAGTTTGTCTTTTTTATAAAAAGACACAAAAAAAAAAAAAAAACTTATTCCAATTAATTGTGAGCGGAAAGACTCAAGTAATAAACTATTATCAATCCAATGGAAAAAGGGTTTGCCCAGTTTCTATATTAAAAAAAAACACCATTTATATCAAATTAGATCTAATTTGTCTTAGAACCTTGAACCCATTGAAACAAAAAAACTAATGCCCATTAAAAAAATTCAGAGAAAATGCAAAGAAACTAAAATTGAATCAAATAATTCAAAGAAAATGCAAAAAACTCGTCAAATGTCCACAATCAACACAATTCGAAGTGGTGGGAAAATGGAATGAATACCTTGGAAGAAGGCGCAAAGATAGATCCAAAAAATTCAGAAGATGATGAAGGTTACCTTGCGAGCAAAGTTCGAGATGCAAAAATCGAGGACTGGAGAACTGGAGAGCAGCATCGGACAAAAAGAAAATTCACAAAACCCAATAACAGAAAAACTGAAATTGAATCAAATAATTCTAATTCTAATTCTAATTCTAATCAAAGAAAATTCTAATTTTAATCAAAACCCAATAACCCAATTCTAATTTTAACAGGAGGATCACCACAGGTTTGCGGTTGCTATGATAACAACAGGAGGATCACCCGTGTACAACAAACTAAAAAACTAGCAGTGGTAATAAAAAAACAGTCAATGGTGTTGTACAGAAAATTGGAAAAACTAACCAGTGTACAACAAAATAAAAACTAACCAGTGTACATTAAATGGTGTTCTACACTCAATGGTCACCACAACCAGTTCAAAAACTAATGTAGTTCTTGGTGCTTGGATGAAATGTATTAGATTGAGATGAGTTGAGTTTAATTAATAAAATTGTGGGTTTGGGAGAATGGAATTCTAATAATAACAGTATGGAGCCCAATGTAAATGAACCATAAACAATGTAAAATAACATTGAAGCCTCTGGATTATAACAATAAAATGGCAGCAAAAGGAACATTGAGAATGAGAATCTAACCCTAACAATTGAAACCCAACTCAATGATAAATAAAAGAGAAAACCCAGATCACCTAATCTATCAAATTCAAATACCAAGATGACAGATCTCATCAAAGATTGAGAAATAATTAGAACTTAATCATTACACATGTTTTGCCACTTCTATAGTTTCATATCTACCAAACAAAAACGGTACAAATACATAGATAAGGATATTATATATGTCAGGAATCATACCTGCTGGAGGAGATTGGAGAGGAGGCCAAAAAGCTGGGCATCTGCTGCTGCTGCTGCTGCTTTTCCTTCAGTGCAGTAGAAAAACAAAAACCCATCTCACAATTAGTTTAAGGTTTAAGGTTTAGAAACACCAATCCAAATAAATTATAGGTGATCCAAAGAAAAACAAAACCCATTGCTAACTGATATATATTTGAGAATCAAACCCATTGCTAACAAAACCCATTTAAGGAAAAGCAAACCCATTGCTAAATAAATTATATGAGGCCGAAGAAAAACAAATACATATTAGTTTAAGGTTTAGAAACTCCAATCCAAATAAATTGAAACCTACATAAATAAAAAATGAAAAAGAAACATAACAAAGAGAAGATTGTGAAGATCATCAAACCTGCAAGAGCTTCGAAGCAAAATTCAAAAACTCAGAACTAAACCCATTGCTAACTGAAAGAAGTCAATAACTCCCTCAATTACTCTCTAGAATGTTTAACCAAATATAAAAACCCATCTCACAATTTGAGCACACACGTACTCTATACTAACTATTAATAATAATAAAAAATTAACTTATACAAAATATGTTATTAATCAATCAATAAAAACAAATAATCAAAAAGAAAAACAACCTCGCGAGAAGCTCAAAATGGTAATTTCCAAGAAGGTAGGTAAAAATGGTGTTACTAATAAATCACTACTAAACAATTCTCAAAATGGTGTTATTAAAATAAATCAGTACTAAACAATTCTCAAAATGGTGATTTCCAAGAATGGTGATTTCCATCTGTATCATCTACTCATGTTAGGTAAAAATGGTGATTTCCAAGAAGTTACGTGTAATAAAATAAAGAAACAGAAATTCTAACATCTATACGTATACATAATCTATGATTATATACATGCATAAATCTCAAACTCTTAGATCTGGATATGTTCCCTCCATTGGAAGAATTGCTCTCAATCCTTAGCATTGAATCAAAATCCTTCTCCATATTAGCTACCGCTCCAGACCCAACATTTCTCTCTCTAAAATTCCCTATTTAATATATAAAAATAGATACATATATATGTATAGTTTTTTTTGTTTATAAATATCAATCCCTCTCTCTCACTCTCTCTCTCCTCTAATAATAGCACAAACTCTCTATAAATCTTGGAAGAAGAGTAGGGTCATCGTCGTCATTACGGCCTCCAATGAAAAGGGAAATTAGGACCGATGAACAGGATAGAGCAGAAGAAGAGCAAAGCCATGGTACATTCAAGTTTTACACACGTCAACACTATTTACAGCCTCATGGCTGTCTTTAGCATTTTATAAGATTTTTTTCTTCTTCTTTTTTTTGGACTTATTTTGTGTCGTTACTGAATTTAAAGAAAAATGTAAATAAGCTTTAGGATTTTGAATTTTATTGGATTAGATGGATTGAAAAAATAATTTTTTTAAAAAAAAAAATTTGAAAAGAAGTCTAGAAAGGCCCAAAAAAAAAAAAAATTCAAAGCAATTGAATTTCTTAATAGTTTATTTTTTGGAATTTTTAAATTTGTGTCCGCAAGACCGACTAAAAATTAATTTTTTTGATATAATTTTAATAAAAGTTAAAAAAAATTATGACTTTTACCATGGTTCCAAGCACCCTACAATTCAAAATGAGGAAATATTTCTTTGTGTAATACATTTATATGTAATTTTATATAAAATTACGTAAATTTTTATAAATTTATATAAGTAAGAATGAATAAATTCATAAAAATTTATGTAAGTATATGAATTTATATTAAAATTACGTATTTTTATAAAAATATTTACTATGTAAATTCGTAAAAATTTAATTTTCTTTCAAAAATGATTAACGAAAAAAATTGTAATTATCTACATACATCCACAAAATGCAGAGCATTGTTTGATGAAAAGCTGATTCCAATTCCAATCTAATTTTCAGGAATAGTAATCACAATTCATGTTGTTGTACAAACAGTAGTTGTTATGGCAAATCAAAAATCAATTTCACAATTAACCTTAAATGTGTTCACTCCTAACAATCTCAACATTGTCATCAGTTTTGTGCGTTTTACTATGGAGCCCAATGTAAATGACCCATAAACAATTGAAGCCTCTGGATCTAAACCCTTGATTATATTTATTTAATTTTTACCTCCTCATGAATGCATAATAATCAAAGTATACCCAGAAAAAAATATTCCAAGAAAACTCAAATTCCCACATACCCAATTGAAGTAATAGAAGAAATATGAAGAACTGATAAAAGCAACCATCCAAAGAATTGGGTTTTTTTTCTAGCAACTACTACTTTCTGTTGGAACAAACAGAGGGTGTAAAAGCTTTTTCAATGTTCAACTAATAATCAACAACATGAAATAAAAAATTTAAAAGAAATATAAAAAGGAGCAATACGACTGAGTCCGAACCTCCGTTTGGTAATCAGCAAAAAATGGGTTGTCTTTGTTTTTTCTCTTTAAATTCTTTTCCTTTTTGGGTTTTGTACAGAGGACGAAAACACAGAGCGACCAACTGAAACAGAAGTTGAGTATACAAATTCTAGAAATTCAAAACCTAGCATTTACATACAACTTTAAACCAATTTTATGTATACAAAAGAAATTCATAATACCCAATTCTAGAACAACATATTAGGTTTTCTAGATTTCATTAGGGTTAATCATTACAACTTCCACCCCTATTTTCAAAACCCAAATAGAAGGGGGAGAAACCCTAGATTCTTCCACCCCTATTGAGGCAGATGGAGCAATATTCCGGAAATAGAAGAGGGGGGAAACCCTAGATTCTTACACCACCTAAAAAAAACAACAACAAACAACATGGAGGATAGCTTTCTACCTTGGAGTTGTGTAGGAAGAGAGGAGACAGAGATTGAGGCAGATGGAGCTATATTCCGGATATCACCACCGAGGCTATATTCTCTTAGAGCTAATCACCACCGGAGAGAGAAAGCTTGGTGGAAAGAGGAAGATATGTGGTGGGAAGAGGAAGAGAAAGATGAAGAGGAAGAGGTGTGAGAGAGCGGAGCTTCAAATGATTTTGAAATCAAAATGAGAGAGAGAGAGAGAGAGAGAGAGAGAGAGAGAGAGAGAGAGAGAGAGAAGATGTCTGTGTAAATATGTGAAAATCTAAAAGCTAAAAGGGAAACTGATCTCAACCATTTGATATTCACCCAAAAAAACCTGAACCATTGAAATGTCCAAGTGAGGGAAACATTTTCAACCATGGGATTGAACCAATCTAACGGTTCATACTTTGACAAATAAACAGAAGTCCCATCAAATATTCAAAAACCTTCTTCCCTTATTATATAGATTTCTGTCTCTTATGCTAGCTATATTTGGCCAGCCATTGAAAACTAACTAAACATAAAATGTTCATTATTTGATCCATTGGCCTATTTCTCCGCCCTTTCTTTTTCTCTTTTGTGTAAATTACAAAACTTAGATTACAATCTAGTGCAATCAATACACCAGCAAGAAGTCCAAGAATTATCAAATTAAGCTTTACTCTGACACAAATGGTTACTTCAATGGATCAAAGATGATGATGATTATGATCAAGAAAATGATAAGCATAAACAAATATTTACAAAACTTCTTACCATCAAATACAAAGATAATAACATTTCGATTCTTTGGGCGAAAAATATTTTTTATATTTTCAATGAAAAACAAAAATATTTTTTATGTTTAGTACAATGAAAAACGAAAGTCAACGAAAAATATTTTTAATGATTAATGAAAAACAAACCTATTTGAACAGAAAATATTTTTTACTTTAAAAGTTTCTCGGACTAAAATTTTATCAATGTCTTCATACCACCACCACCGCTCATACCTCCACCATCACTCTGGTCACTGTTACTATCACTGTCGCCCCACCACTATGCCACCATCATCACACCACCATCACCATAGTCACCACCACCATCACTATTATCGTCGCCATCACTGCTGCTGTTGCCCCATCGCCATACTACTACCTCCACTTCTATTTTCGTTCCATTATTACTAACAAATATAAAAAAATATTTTTTACCCAAACAAAACGAGAGTAAGTTCTACGCTTATTTATTAATGAGAGCCCTCATATTATTTTTTTGTTGTCTATTATTAGGAATAAATTAGTTTAAAAAGAATCTAATTCATAGAAAGTTTGTACAAAGCATAGAGCGAAGTGTGAGCCGAAGAGTTTTGTAGGCCCCACGTCTCTGTCTATTCTGTGCAATCTACCCTAGTGCAACTTTTCATTATTCATTTTTGGGCAACTAGTGAAGTAGATTTGTCAACGTATAACATTACTTAATTTAGTCCAAATATTCAAATGATTAAAGATTTTAATTCATTAGGTGGTGGAGACGCTTGGGTTTCAAAGAAAAGTTTTCTAGAAATCGTTTGATGGAGAATAATTTGTGGACTATGAGGATTCTTTTCGAGCCCCAGTTCTTCGAATGGCCTCATTAAATTCGTTTGCATACTATTAATGTATGTATGGTGTATATTTCTATTCTAAATATTTCTATTATATTTTTTTTTGGGTACTACTACTCTATTTTGTCTTTCTCTTTGTTTCAACCTCAAATAGGTTTTTATCTTCAAAACTATTTGAGCTGGAGGGGGGTATTATACCTATATCATTGTGAGTATGGTTATATACTATGCAAACTACCCAAGCCGCCTCCTTCGGCGCACCACCCAAGCCGCCCCCTTTGATGCACCACGCAAGCTGCCTTTTCTGGCGCACAATCCAAGTTGCCCCCTCTGGTGCACAATCCAAGCTGCCCCCTCTGGCGCACAACCCAAGCCGCGCCCTTTGGCGCACAATCCAAGCCGCCCTCTGGCACACTCAGTCATCTGTTGTCATCATCGTTCAGCACCACGTCATAAGTTATGTGTCTGCCACGCTTGCTGGTTCAACATCCAGTTCTCTACATCGATCCGGCATGACCTTAAACTGTCCTAATATTGATTCTGGTTAGCTCCTATAATGGTTCGACATGACTTTAAACTATCTCGGCATTAGTTCCAACCAGTTTCTCCAACAGTCTAATATGGCCTTAAACCATCCTGGCATTAGTTTTAGCCAGTTCCTACAATGGTTTAACACGACCATAAATTGTCTCTCGGTATTAGTTCTAGCCAATTTCTATATCGGTTCGACACGACCTTAAATTGTCTTGGCATTTGTTTCAGCTAGTTCCTACAATGGTCCGACACGACCATAAACTGTTTCCCGACTTTAGTTCCAGCCTATGATCTATTTCAAGCGCCCTTGCGCTCTTGTTCGGATTTTGCAATCTATTTATCTCTTATTTTATTTAGTTTTATTTCATGTTTTAGGCCTCATTTGGGAACCCTCTCTTTTAGCTAAAAAGCTAAAAAGTTACTAAATTAGCCAAAAATCCAACAACCTATATCAAAAAGTCAAAGATTCTCTTTTCTCTCTACTTTTTGCACATCTTTTCGTAAAAAGTCAAAAAGTCATCCCAAACATACTAGTTTTTTTTAGCTCATATTTTAGCCAAATAGTCAAAAAGTTACTAAATTAGCAAGTTACTAAATTAGCTTGTTCCCAAACGAGGCCTTAGTTTCTCTCTCCAAACTCAAGATGTTTATTCTCCTTGAGTTTGAGGGGGGATTTTAATGTATATATGGTATATATTCATACATATATTAGGTATTGATTTCTTAGATATATTAGGTATTGCCATAGTTAGGTCTATAAGGTCTCTTATAGGATACTCTTTCTCATAGTTAGATTTCTAGTAGGACCTATATATACAGGCCTTCTATTCAATACAATTCATTGATTACAATACATATTATTTCCTCTCTCTCTCTACTATTCTAACATACCAACAACCATTGATGACATGTATAACTGTCACGACACAAACCCGCCCCTATGGGTTTAGCATCGTAACTGGCCAGTAATCCGTGATTACCAAAGGCCTGCTTAACAGTAAAGACAGTAATACAGAGTAAGGGGCTGGCGGAAGCCAAAACAGTAAATGAAAGATGTCCAATGAGCTGTGGAATTCTGAATGCAAAAAGACTTTTATGAACAAGTCACATTCATAATTGAACATATATACATTCATCATATACACAAATATCCAGGTTAGGGACCAAATCCCTATGCCATAACTGTACAGTCAAGACTAAACATTTGTTACAAAACGGAGACAGAAGGGGGAATCTCTAACACCCCAAAAGCAGCCTTAGCTTGGACAGGCTTGGAACCTCGAGTCAGGCACAAAGGTTGGCTTGACAAAACAGGAGCTTAACTCGACGCTTTTAGCTCCGGTCCGGTGCTTGGACACCTACATATAGATATAGACAGTGAGCTAAAGCCCAGTGAATAACAGCTGTGTAAAGAGGTTAAGAATGAATGTCCTTTTAGTAATTAATCAGTCATATCAGTCATGTAGAAACCATAGCAATTATAAGTGGTACATCCAATAGCAAAATAGTACAGTAGGTCTTAACAGACCGAACAGTCAGTTGATAGCCATCATAACAGTATACAGTATTGGTTCCAAGTATTAGAACCGACAGAGATCTCTGTGACAGTAGCAGTACAGTAACAGTAAGTTGCTATGGATGCCACGAGTACAGTTCATAAATAGGACATGCATTCATTTAGTAAACAGTATTACTTCAGAAAGCAGTACGATTGATCGTTTAGAAATAATCATAATTGAACATATCTTTACAACATTGTTACTCACAGAGCACTGGGCTACAGACAGGTTAATGAGCGTCCTCGGATGCCAACCTTACACAGTAACAAAACGAACACACACTAAATTACACACTAGGGATTAATAACTTGGCCCCTTAACTTGACTTGGTGTGGTTCTATAACATTATCCTCATTAAGATGCCTTAAACTCGGCCTAGGAATGCCTAGGATGGAATGAGGATGTAAAGATGTACTTTAAAACACTTTTCAAGATTTTGCTGAAACAGGGGTCTCGCTCGAGTGTGGCTTTCTACGCTCAAGCGGACATATAGACAAAGGAGCTCCACTCGAGCGTGACTTTCCTCGCTCGGACTGCAAACACATGAAAAAGTACTGGATGCATGATTTTCACGCATGATGGACGCTCGACCTCCGCTCGAGCATGAGACTCAGACCCTCGCTCGAGCGTCAATTCTCTCACTCGAGCGGACTGCAAAACACATGAACTTCTCGGCATATGCATTTCACGCTCGAGCGTGACTTCCTACGCTCGAGCAGAAGTGCATGTACTCATAGTGTACGCTCGAGCGTGAAGTCCTTCGCTCGAGCGTGGATCCAAAATCTGGAATTTCCAGATGGATCCTCAAGCACAAAACTCAACTTTAAAAGCTTCAAACTCGATTCTTTTAGGCTAATTTTCTAGAAAACATTTAGAAACCCATAATACAACATGTTTCAAAGATCATTTTGTAAAATCAAGCCCAAGGGTAAGTTAATTGAACACAATTTCAAAGAACTTCAAGAATAATGCAAGAACTCAACATGCATGAGTTCACATGAATTCCAATGCTTTAAAACATGACTAAATGTAAGATTGAGCTCAAAATCATGGTGAATTCATGGACTATAACAAAAACATGAACATGCATGTAGAAATTTTCATAGAAAAGACCTCAAAACTCAATGACATGGACATGCATGCAACCATAGCTACTCAATACAACACTTTGAGCTAATTCTAGACTCTAATCACCAATTTACCATGGACCATGCAAGTAACAACTTAAATACATAAACCAAAGGATGAATATCCTACCTAGGTCTTGAATTTCAAGGTATGGAAGCTCAATTTTGCAAGTCCTCTTCAATTCCTCCTAATTCTCCAAGTCAAATTCTTGTTAAACTCAATTCTTCTCTTACCCTCTTCTCTCTCACGGTTGGGTCTCTAAGTGGATGAAGAAATGGTGTAACAAAAATGAACTAAGCTCCAGACATGTATCAACAAAGTGGCCCACTAGTATGGCAAAAGTGTAATTAGCTTTGATTCAATAGTTTAACATTATTTAATCTAATTTACTCACTCAAAATCAAGTTCAAATTAAATCTACCATAAAATCACATAAATTCTAATTAGCATAAAATACCAATCAATTTCTGAATCGGTCGCCGATAAGCCTTTCAATTCGCAGTTCGAAACTTAAAACACGAACAGATCATTTAATGGCAAACAGATAGAATTGCAATTAAAGCAACATACTCACGCAATCAGTTCAGAATTTCAGTTCGATCAATTACTTATCCTGCTCAATCACAGTCTAACACTAATTAGAGATGAGGATTGTCACAGTCTTCTCCCCTTAAAAGAGTTTGCTCCTCCAAACTCGGATTACTTTCATTACGGAAGAATACTAGATCCAGGGGGAACAGTTCAGGATATCTCCTCATCATATCATCTTCCCTTTCCCAAGTGGCATAAACGCCACCATGGTTTTGCCAGTCCACTTTCACTAATGGGATCTCCTTATTCCTCAACTTCTTGATTCGTCGGTTTACAATCTAAATAGGCCGTTCTTCATAAGTGTAGTCATCACTTAGCACTACACGGGTAGGCTCAATAACATGGAAGGGATCTTGAAGATAATCCCTCAACATTGAAATATGGAAAACATTATGCATATGCTCCATTTTAGGAGGAAGCGCTATTTGATACGCCACTGGATTAATCTTTTCAATGATCTCATACGGCCCAACATACCTCGGTGCCAGCTTACCCTTGACCCCAAAACAGGTCTGGCCCTTCATCGGTGTCACTTTAACAAAAACATGATCACCCACTTCATATTCCCTGTCTCGCCTCCGGACATCCGCATAACTTTTCTGTCGGGTTTGTGCGGTTTTCAATCTTTGCTGAATCAGTTTCACCTTTTCTGTAGTTTCCTGTACAATCTCGGGCCCAAGCAAAGGCCCATCTCCAATTTCTGCCCAGCAAATAGGAGATCGGCATTTCCTGTCATATAAATCCTCGAAAGGCGCCATACCAATGCTCGAGTGAAAGCTATTGTTGTAGGCAAACTCGGCTAAAGGTAAATGAGTTTCCCAATTTCCTTGGAAATCAAGAACACACATACGCAGTAAATCCTCCAGAGTCTGGATGGTCCTTTCTAACTGGCCTTCTGTCTGAGGATGGTAGGCACTGCTCAGTTTCAATTCAGTACCCATTGCTGTTTGAAGACTTTGCCAAAATCTCGATGTAAACTTCGAATCCCTATCAGAAACAATAGATACAGGCACTCTATGCAGTCTAACAATCTCATCAATATAAATTGTAGCCAATTTGTCCGCATTATAGATTGTTGTGACAGGTAAGAAGTGAGCAGATTTAGTCAATCTATCAACAATAACCCAAATTGAGTCCATACCTTTACTGGAGCGAGGCAATCCAACAATAAAATCCATAGTAATATGTTCGCATTTTCACTCCGGTATTGGTAAGGGCTGAAGTAAGTCTGCAGGTCGTTGATGTTTAGCTTTGACTTATTGGCAATGTAAGCATTTTGATACAAACTCGGCAATTTCTTTCTTCATTCCCGGCCACCAGAAATTCAGTTTCAAGTCTTGGTACATTTTTGTATTCCCCGGATGGATGGAAAGTTTCAAATTGTGGCCTTCCTACAAAACTCGTCTTTTCAGTTCAAAATCATTCGGTACACACAATCTTCCCTGAAATTTCAACACATTGTTATCAATCTTAAAGTCCGGCCTCGGTTTGGATCCCAGTTCTTCGAATGGCCTCATTAAATTCGTTTGCATACTATTAATGTATGTATGGTGTATATTTCTATTCTAAATATTTCTATTATATATTTTTTTTTTGGGTACTACTACTCCATTTTGTCTTTTTCTTTGTTTCAACCTTAAATAGGTTTTTATCTTCAAAACTATTTGAGCTGGAGGGGAGTATTATACCTATATCATTGTGAGTATGGTTATATACTATGCAAACTACCCAAGCCGCCTCCTTTGGCGCACCACCCAAGCCGTCCCCTTTGATGCACCACCCAAGCCGCCCTCTCTGACGCACAATCCAAGCTGCCCCCTCTGGCGCACAATCCAAGCTGCTCCCTCTGGCGCACAACCCAAGTCGCGCCCTTTGGCGCACAATCCAAGCCGCCCCCTGGCGCACTCAGTCATCTGTTGTCATCATCGTTCAGCACCACGTCATAAGTTATGTGTCTGCCACGCTTGCTGGTTCAACATCCAGTTCTCTACATCGATCCGGCATGACCTTAAACTGTCCTAATATTGATTCTGGTTAGCTCCTATAATGGTTCGACATGACTTTAAACTATCTCGGCATTAGTTCCAACCAGTTTCTCCAACAGTCTAATATGGCCTTAAACCATCCTGGCATTAGTTTTAGCCAGTTCCTACAATGGTTTAACACGACCATAAATTGTCTCTCGGTATTAGTTCTAGCCAATTTCTATATCGGTTCGACACGATCTTAAATTGTCCTGACATTTGTTTCAGCTAGTTCCTACAATGGTCCGACACGACCATAAACTGTCTCCCGACTTTAGTTCCGGCCTATGATCTATTTCAAGCGCCCTTGCGCTCTTGTTCGGATTTTGCAATCTATTTATCTCTTATTTTATTTAGTTTTATTTCATGTTTTAGGCCTCGTTTGGGAACCCTCTCTTTTAGCTAAAAAGCTAAAAAGTTACTAAATTAGCCAAAAAACCAACAACCCATACTAAAAAGTCAAAGATTTTTTTTTCTCTCTACTTTTTGCACATCTTTTCGTAAAAAGCTAAAAAGTCATCCCAAACATACTAGTTTTTTTTTAGCTCATATTTTAGCCATATAGCCAAAAAGTTACTAAATTAGCCTGTTCCCAAACGAGGCCTTAGTTTCTCTCTCCAAACTCAAGATGTTTATCCTCCTTGAGTTTGAGGGGGGATTTTAATGTATATATGGTATATATTCATACATATATTAGGTATTGATTTCTTAGATATATTAGGTATTGCCATAGTTAGGTCTATAAGGTCTCTTATAGGATACTCTTTCTCATAGTTAGATTTCTAGTAGGACCTATATATACAGGCCTTCTATTCAATACAATTCATTGATTACAATACATATTATTTCCTCTCTCTCTCTACTATTCTAACATACCAACAACCATTGATGACATGTATAACTGTCACGACACAAACCCGCCCCTATGGGTTTAGCATCGTAACTGGCCAGTAATCCGTGATTACCAAAGGCCTGCTTAACAGTAAAGACAGTAATACAGAGTAAGGGGCTGGCGGAAGCCAAAACAGTAAATGAAAGATGTCCAATGAGCTGTGGAATTCTGAATGCAAAAAGACTTTTATGAACAAGTCACATTCATAATCGAACATATATACATTCATCATATACACAAATATCTAGGTTAGGGACCAAATTCCTATGCCATAACTATACAGTTAAGACTAAACATTTGTTACAAAACGGAGACAGAAGGGGGAATCTCTAACACCCCAAAAGCAGCCTTAGCTTGGACAGGCTTGGAACCTCAAGTGAGGCACAAAGGTTGGCTTGACAAAATAGGAGCTTAACTCGACGCTCCTAGCTCCGGTTCGGTGCTTGAACACCTACATATAGATATAAACAGTGAGCTAAAGCCCAGTGAATAACAGCTGTGTAAAGAGGTTAAAAATGAATGTCCTTTTAGTAATTAATCAGTTATATCAGTCATGTAGAAACCATAGCAGTTATAAGTGGTACATCCAATAGCAAAACAGTACAGTAGGTCTTAACAGACCGAACAGTCAGTTGATGGCCATCATAACAGTATACAGTATTGGTTCCAAGTATTAGAACCGACAGAGATCTCTGTGACAGTAGCAGTACAGTAACAGTACAGTAACAGTAAGTTGCTATGGATGCCATGAGTACAGTTCATAAATAGGACATGCATTCATTCAGTAAATAGTATTACTTCAGAAAGCAGTACAATTGATCGTTCAGAAATAATCATAATTGAACATATCTTTACAATATTGTTACTCACAGAGCACTGGACTACAGACAGGTTAATGAGCGTCCTCGGATGCCAACCCTACACAGTAACAAAACGAACACACACTAAATTACACACTAGGGATTAATAACTTAGTTCCTTAACTTGACTTGGTGTGGTTCTATAACATTATCCTCATTAAGATGCCTTAAACTCGGCCTAGGAATGCCTAGGATGGAATGAGGATGTAAAGATATACTTTAAAACACTTTTCAAGATTTTGCTGAAACAGAGGTCTCGCTCGAGCGTGGCTTTTTACGCTCAAGCGGACATGCAGACAAAGGAGCTCCGCTCGAGCGTGACTTTCCTCGCTTGAGCGGACTGCAAACACATGAAAAAGTACTGGATGCACGATTTTCACGCATGATGGACGCTCGACCTCTGCTCGAGCGTGAGATTCAGACCCTCGCTCGAGCGTAAATTCTCTCACTCGAGCGGACTGCAAAACACATGAACTTCTCGGCATATGCATTTCACGCTCGAGCGTGACTTCCTACGCTCGAGCGGAAGTGCATGTACTCAGAGTGTACGCTCGAGCGTGAAGTCCTTCGCTCGAGTGTGGATCCAAAATTTAGAATTTCCAGATGGATCCTCAAGCACAAAACTCAACTTTAAAAGCTTCAAACTCGATTCTTTTGGGCTAATTTTTTGGAAAACATTTAGAAACCCATAATACAACATGTTTCAAAGATCATTTTGTAAAATCAAGCCCAAGGGTAAGTTAATTGAACACAATTTCAAAGAACTTCAAGAATAATGCAAGAACTCAACATGCATGAGTTCACATGAATTCCAATGCTCTAAAACATGACTAAATGTAAGATTGAGCTCAAAATCATGGTGAATTCATGGACTATAACAAAAACATGAACATGCATGTCGAAATTTTCATAGAAAAGACCTCAAAACTCAATGACATGGACATGCATGCAACCATAGCTACTCAATACAACACTTTGAGCTAATTCTAGACTCTAATCACCAATTTACTATGGACCATGCAAGTAACAACTTAAATACATAAACCAAAGGATGAATATCCTACCTAGGTCTTGAATTTCAAGGTATGGAAGCTCAATTTTGCAAGTCCTCTTCAATTCCTTCTAATTCTCCAAGTCAAATTCTTGTTGAACTCAATTCTTCTCTTACCCTCTTCTCTCTCACGGTTTGGGTCTCTATGTGGATGAAGAAATGGTGTAACAAAAATGAACTAAGCTCCAGACATGTATCAACAAAGTGGCCCACTAGTATGGCAAAAGTGTAATTAGCTTTGATTCAATAGTTTAACATTATTTAATCTAATTTACTCACTCAAAATCAAGTTCAAATTAAATCTACCATAAAATCACATAAATTCTAATTAGCATAAAATACCAATCAATTTCTGAATCGGTCGCCGATAAGGCTTTCAATTCACAGTTCGAAACTTAAAACGCGAACAGATCATTTAATGGCAAATAGATAGAAATGCAATTAAAGCAACATACTCACGCAATCAGTTCAGAATTTCAGTTTGATCAATTACTTATCCTGCTCAATCACAGTCTAACACTAATTAGAGATGAGGATTGTCACAGTCTTCTCCCCTTAAAAGAGTTTAGTCCTCCAAACTCGGATTACCTTCATTACGGAAGAATACTGGATCCAGGGGGAACAGTTCAGGATATCTCCTCATCATATCATCTTCCCTTTCCCAAGTGGCATAAACGCCACCATGGTTTTGCCAGTCCACTTTCACTAATGGGATCTCCTTATTCCTCAACTTCTTGATTCGTCGGTTTACAATCTGAATAGGCCGTTCTTCATAAGTGTAGTCATCACTTAGCACTACACTGGTAGGCTCAATAACATGGAAGGGATCTTGAAGATAATCTCTCAACATTGAAATATGGAAAACATTATGCATATGCTCCATTTTATGAGGAAGCGCTATTTGATACGCCACCGGATTAATCTTTTCAATGATCTCATACGGCCCAACATACCTTGGTGCCAGCTTACCCTTGACCCCAAAACAGGTCTGGCCCTTCATTGGTGTCACTTTAACAAAAACATGATCACCCACTTCATATTCCCTGTCTCGCCTCCAGACATCCGCATAACTTTTCTGTCGGGTTTGTGCAGTTTTCAATCTTTGCTGAATCAATTTTACCTTTTCTGTAGTTTCCTGTACAATCTCGGGCTCAAGCAAAGGCCCATCTCCAATTTCTGCCCAGCAAATGGGAGATCGGCATTTCCTGTCATATAAAGCCTCGAAAGGCGCCATACCAATGCTCGAGTGAAAGCTGTTGTTGTAGGCAAACTCGGCTAAAGGTAAATGAGTTTCCCAATTTCCTTGGAAATCAAGAACACACATACGCAGTAAATCTTCCAGAGTCTGGATGGTCCTTTCTGATTGGCCATCTGTCTGAGGATGGTAGGCACTACTTAGTTTCAATTCAGTACCCAATGCTGTTTGAAGACTTTGCCAAATTCTCGATGTAAACTTCGAATCCCTATCAGAAACAATAAATACAGGCACTCCATGCAGTCTAACAATCTCATCAATATAAATTGTAGCCAATTTGTCCGCATTATAGATTGTTTTGACAGGTAAGAAGTGAGCAGATTTAGTCAATCTATCAACAATAACCCAAATTGAGTCCATACCTTTACTGGAGCGAGGCAATTCAACAATAAAATCCATAGTAATATGTTTCCATTTTCACTCCGGTATTGGTAAGGGCTGAAGTAAGTCTGCAGGTCGTTGATGTTCAGGTTTGACTTGTTGGCAATGTAAGCATTTTGATACAAACTCGGCAATTTCTTTCTTCATTCCCGGCCACCAGAAATTCAGTTTCAAGTCTTGGTACATTTTTGTATTCCCCGGATGGATGGAAAGTTTCAAATTGTGGCCTCAGTTGTCGGGAAGCATACGCAATAACTCTACCATTCTGCATCAATACACATCCCAAACCCTTATAAGAAGCATCACTAAAAATAGTAAATCCATCCGTACCTGAGGGTAAGGTGAGAACCGGTGCAGTCACAAGTCGAGTCTTTAATTCTTGGAAAGCTGATTCTCTCTGATCGGTCCAGTCGAATGATATTCCCTTTTGAGTCAACTGGGTCAATGGTAAGGTAATTTTGGAAAAATCTTTCACAAACCTTCTATAGTACCCAGCTAAGCCTAAGAAACTCTGAACTTCAGTAACATTTGTTGGTCTAGGCCAATTCACTACTGCTTCGGTTTTTTGTGGGTCAACTGTAATGCCATCCTTACTAATCACATGTCCCAAAAACATAACATTATCAAGCCAGAATTCACACTTTGTCAGTTTTGCATACAGTTTCTGTTCTCTTAAGGTCTGTAAGGCAATTCTCAAATGATGTTCATGTTCTTCTTTACTTTTGGAATAAATTAAAATGCCATCTATGAAGACAACTACAAATTCATCTAGGAACGGTTTAAAAATTCTATTCATAAGGTCCATAAATGCGGCAGGCGCATTGGTAACTCCGAAAGGCATAACAAGAAATTCATAATGTCCGTATCTCGTTCGAAAGGCAGTCTTTTTAATGTCCTCTGTTTTCACCTTCAACTGGTGATATCCAAACCTAAGGTCAATTTTTGAGAAAACCTGGGCACCCTGTAACTGGTCAAATAAATCATCAATACGAGGTAATGGGTATTTGTTTTTCACTGTTACCTTGTTCAGTTCGCGGTAGTTAATGCAGAGTCTTAGTGAGCCGTCTTTCTTTTTCACAAATAAAATTGGTGTGCCCCACGGTGAAGTACTGGGACTGATGAACTTCTTATCTAACAATTCTTGCAGCTGAATTTTCAATTCTTTTAATTCAGTAGGTGTCATTTTGTACGGAGCTTTAGAAATTGGTTGTACACCCGGTAACACTTCAATGGCAAACTCAATCTCCCTAGCAATCAAATCCCCTGGCAAGTCATCTGGAAAAACATCTGGAAATTCTCTGACTCCAGGAATACTGTCCACATTAGCTTTAGTATCAGTAAGTACAGTCAATATGCAATATGCAACATAGATACCCTTTACACCCATTTCTAATTAGTTTAAATGCTTTCATGGATGAAATCAGGTATGGGGGACGTACTACTCCAACTCTGCTAAACACAAATTCAGGTAAACCAGGTGAACGGAAAACAACTTGTTTCGTTACATAGTCTATGGTAGCATGATATTTTGTTAACCAGTCCATTCCTAAAATTACATCAAAATGATCAATGTTCAAAGGCAGTAAGTCAATATAAATATACATCTCCAACAACAATCTCACATGCAGGATACATATAAGCACAAGTCATGGGCCCCCCAACGGGTGAAGATACAGCTAACAAATAGTTCATGGGTTCCAGTGGTCTATTTAATTTCCGTGAAAAAGCATGTGAGACATATGAATGCGTAGACTCCGAATCAATCATAACATAAGCATTTTGAGCACAAATTGAGAGTATACCTGACACAACTGTCTCGGTGTTCTGCACATCTCCCGGTACAAGTGCAAACACCCGGCCTTGCCTTAAAGGCTCATTTCCAGTAGTTTTGGGATTGGGTTTCGGTGGAGCAGTTGATGCTGCGGCACTAGCTGTAGCTTTACTATTGCCTTGAGACGTGGAAGGGCAATCTTTGACCATGTGGCCCACCTTGCCACACCTATAACAAGCACCAGAAATTTTATAGCAAACTCCCTTATGCCTCTTCCCACATTCAGAGCAGGGTGGTATGGAACCACTTCCCTGACTAGAGCTGTTTGTTGACCCTGTGTTCTGCTTTTTATTCAATGAATTGTTCCGGCTTTTCTTAAACTTGAAGCCCCGTCTCTTACTGCACCACTCGGTCGTGGGTGTTTCAGTCTGTTTTAATGCTTCGATATTCGATCCAGCTATTATTGCTCGGTCAAGAACATCCACATATTTAAGTAACTTTAGGACATTGATTCGATCAAGTATTTCTACATTGAGCCCGCATTCAAACTTCCTGGCCTTTTTATAATCGGTGTCCACCATGTGTGGTGCATATCTGGCGAGTTCAGTGAACTTAGATTCATACTCCGCTACTGACATGGTGCCCTGTTTCAATTGCTCAAATTCCGTTACTTTTCGATCCTTGACACACTGAGGGAAGTACTTTTCGAAGAAGGCTTCTTTAAATTGAGCCCAAGTCATAGCATTGTTGGTGTCACGAACGAGTATCCACCACCGTCTGGCTTCTTCTTGTAAAGTGAAGGTAGCCAGTAATACCTTGTGTGCCTCCGAACACAGAAACACTTCAAATAATTTCTCAGTTTCTAGAACCCATGCTTTGGCCTTTAATGGTTCAAGGCCTCTTTGGAATGATGGTGGTTTCATTTTGCTGAACTTCTGTGTCAGAGTAATGATATCATCATTAACATTCTGTTCGGGTTGTACTGGAGGAGGTGGGGGCTGTTGGTTCTATTGTTGTCTTAAAGCTTCGGTCAACAGTTCAACTATTCTTTCTAACCTTGCCATTCTGGCATCAGCTGATTCCGTTTCATCGGCATTCCTTGCATTGTCCATTTCACTATATGCAACACAGTAATCATAAACATAGGAAATTGCTTACTCAAACACATTAGCACATATATTCATGTCATGGCCACACACACTTTTTCAATGCTCATGCAATGCCCTATTAACTTTTCTAGGACATCCTATAGCTCATTTGGACACGTGTGTGCGGTATAACTTGTGCTTTAGTATCACTCTGATACTACTCTGTCACGACCCAAACCTGTCCCTATGGGTTTAGCATCGTAACCAGCCAGTAATCCGTGATTACCAAAGGCCTGCTTAACAGTAAAGACAGTAATACAGAGTAAGGGGCTGGCGAAAGCCAAAACAATAAATGAAAGATGTCCAATGAGCTATGGAATTCTGAATGCAAAAAGGCTTTTATGAACAAGTCACATTCATAATCGAACATATATACATTCATCATATACACAAACATCCAGGTTAGGGACCAAATCCCTATGCCATAACTGTATAACATTTGTTACAAAACAGAGACAGAAGGGGAAATCTCTAACACCCCAAAAGCAGTCTTAGCTTGGACAGGCTTGGAACCTCGAGTGAGGCACAAAGGTTGGCTTGACAAAACGGGAGCTTAACTCGACGCTCCTAGCTCCGGTCCAGTGCTTGGACACCTACATATAGATATAAATAGTGAGCTAAAGCCCAGCGAATAACAGCTGTGTAAAGAGGTTAAGAATGAAAGTCCTTTCAGTAATTAATCAGTCATATCAGTCATTTAGAAACCATAGCAGTTATAAGTGGTACATCCAATAGCAAAACAGTACAGTAGGTCTTAACAGACCGAACAGTCAGTTGATGGCCATCATAACAGTATACAGTATTGGTTCCAAGTATTAGAACCGACAGAGATCTCTGTGACAGTAGCAGTACAGTAACAGTAAGTTGCTATGGATGCCACGAGTACAGTTCATAAATAGGACATGCATTCATTCATTCAGTAAACAGTATTACTTCAGAAAGCAGTACAATTGATCGTTCAGAAATAATCATAATTGAACATATCTTTACAATATTGTTACTCACAGAGCACTAGGCTACAGACAGGTTAATGAGCGTCCTCGGATGCCAACCCTACACAGTAATAGAACGAACACACACTAAATTACACACTAGGGATTAATAACTTAGTCCCTTAACTTGACTTGGTGTGGTTCTATAACATTATCCTCATTAAAATGCCTTAAACTAGGCCTAGGAATGCCTAGGATGGAATGAGGATGTAAAGATGTACTTTAAAACACTTTTCAAGATTTTGCTGAAACAGGGGTCTCGCTCGAGCGTGGCTTTCTACGCTCGAGCGGACATGCAGACAAAGGAGCTCCGCTCGAGCGTGACTTTCCTTCCTCGAGCGGACTGTGAACACATGAAAAAGTACTGGATGCACGATTTTCATGTTCAATGGACGCTCGACCTCCGCGCGAGCGTAAATTCTCTCGCTCGAGCGGACTGCAAAACACATGAACTTCTTGGCATATGCATTTCACGCTCGAGCGTGACTTCCTACGCTTGAGCGGAAGTGCATGTACTCAGAGTGTACGCTCGAGCGTAAAGTCCTTCGCTCGAGCGTGGATCCAAAATCTGAAATTTCTAGATTGATCCTCAAGCACAAAACTCAACTTTAAAAGCTTCAAACTCGATTCTTTTGGGCTAATTTTCTGGAAAACATTTAGAAACCCATAATACAACATGTTTCAAAGATCATTTTGTAAAATCAAGCCCAAGGGTAAGTTAATTGAACACAATTTCAAAGAACTTCAAGAATAATGCAAGAACTCAACATGCATGAGTTCACATGAATTCCAATGCTCTAAAACATGACTAAATGTAAGATTGAACTCAAAATCAGGGTGAATTCATGGATTATAACAAAAACATGAACGTGCATGTAGAAATTTTCATAGAAAAGACCTCAAAACTCAATGACATGGACATGCATGCAACCATAACTACTCAATACAACACTTTGAGCCAATTCTAGACTCTAATCACCAATTTACCATGGACCATGCAAGTAACAACTTAAATACATAAACTAAAGGATGAATATCCTACCTAGGTCTTGAATTTCAAGGTATGGAAGCTCAATTTTGCAAGTCCTCTTCAATTCCTTCTAATTCTCCAAGTCAAATTCTTGTTGAACTCAATTCTTCTCTTACCCTCTTCTCTCTCACGGTTTGGGTCTCTAAATGGATGAAGAAATGGTGTAACAAAAATGAACTGAGCTCCAGACATGTATCAACAAAGTGGCCCACTAGTATGGCAAAAGTGTGATTAGCTTTGATTCAATAGTTTAACATTATTTAATCTAATTTACTCACTCAAAATCAAGTTCAAATTAAATCTACCATAAAATCACATAAATTCTAATTAGCATAAAATACCAATCAATTTCTGAATCAGTCGCCGATAAGGCTTTCAATTTACAGTTTGAAACTTAAAACACGAACATATCATTTAATGGCAAACATATAGAAATGCAATTAAAGCAACATACTCATGTAATCAGTTCAGAATTTCAGTCCGATCAATTACTTAACTTGCTCAATCATAGTTTAACACTAATCAGAGATGAGGGTTGTCACAATAACATATACGGATCACTAGATAAGTTTGAATATTTTATTGATGCAGTCAATCGGTATGATATAGAACAACAAAAATTGTTAATTTTTTTCATTGATTGAATTTTTTTTTTGGTAGAAAAAAAGAAAAGAAAGGGTGGCATGGGTTTAGCTAGACCCCACCCCGAGTAAGACTTCCCCAGCCTTTGATTCAGCAAGTCAGACTAAGGGAACGCAAGGGTGCTACATTGAGAGGCAATGGGGACTCGAACACGGGTTGAAAGCATTTTCATGCCGAGTCCTATCCACTGAACCCACCATCTCAGTCTTAATTAATTCAATAGATGGGACCTTAAGACTATGGAGGAGCTCCTAGAGTACATAAAGATATGTTATTTGGATTGAAAAAATATTTAAATAATTTTAATTGGTGTCTGTTATAATTCATTGTATTTTAAAAAAAATTATATTCCCTCCGTTCCAAAATAATAGTTCCTTTTGGAGAATCGAACTTTTTTTGGTAGTATAATTATTACACTTGAAAAATTTTGATTTTTCAAAATTACCCTTTAATAATACATTTTTTAGGAAATATCAATTGTCATAATTGTACTTTTTGTGTTGTTAATGAATTTAAAAGAAGGGCAAAACAGAAAATTCATATTATTTTAATCATTGATTTTTCAAAAGGAACTAATATTTTGAGACAAATGAAATTACTAGAATTAATTTAGTTATGATATTTATAATATCAAATACCACAAATGATATATATATATATTAAATATGTATTATTCTATTATTATATTAGCGGCCTTAAATGTCAAATGGAAGGAAGTGGTTGATTATGATACTTTGAAGAAATAAAGTGAGTCTAATTAATTCCAACCCTAGCCCCTCTTGCACTGGTGATTACCCTCCTTGTCACATCTGAGCAACGCATCCCTTTTCATCTTTTCCTTTTCCTTTTCCTTTCCTTTTTTTTTTCTTTTTCAAATCTCTCTCTCTTTCGTTTGCGGCGATAGAGACAGTAGGGCTGATTCGCGATGGGGGTAGGGTTTGAGAAGCACGATGGGAGAGAGGTGAACAGCATGGCTAGGTCGCAATGGGGTAGAGGTGATAATGGGTGACAAAAGGGGTCACTGTTGGGAAAAACTGGTAAGATTTAGTGTTAGAGGTGGCAAAAGTTGCAAAGAGGCTCGCTGAGGATGGAAAAGGGGGTCATTGGTGACATTTAAGGGTAGTAGCTAGTAGATATGATGGTGAAAAGATAGTTGTAATGAGAAATTAAGGTTAGAGTTTTTTTTTTTTTTAAAATAATTATATTAAAAAGGAATAAAAGTATAATAAAATAATTTTGAAAACATATGATATAATGAACTCTTTCGGTTATGTAAATAGAATTACTCTTTTTGAGAAGTTAAAAATTAATAATTTAAATGTTAAAGTTATTTTTTGTCGATAGAAAAATAAATATATACTAAAATCATTTTTAAAAAAAAATTAAATAATCAAAATTTCAATTTATTTAAATCATTTTTACTTTATAAATTTTGAAATTATAAATCACTCGCAAAGTTCAAAAAAAATGACACTCAAGCCATAAGTCCATTTTTGAATATTTTGACTCTAATATCTTTGAGTTAAAAGAACACAATTTATCTAAAATGACAATTATGTACTAAAATAAAATCAACATATCTCTTAAAATCACCTTATTTATCTATTTGTTAAAATTCACCAAACTAAGAGTTGTTTTGGGAAATGTTAAAAAAATTGACTTTTTTACGTATTATGAATAAATGTGCAAAAGGTAAATAGATGGTGTGATCCAAATGAATAATGTTATATGCACCAATTAGTGTACTAACTAGTGTATCAATTGATAATGTGGCATAATTTAAGAGGTTTTTGGTATTTGTAATTTGTATAATGATTGAGGTCAATAATAATGCCATAACTAATATTGGTACACTAGTTAATACACTAATTGATCAATGTAATACTACCAGATTCAAATAAATCAATAAATTGACTTTTGACATTACCCAAAAGACGCCTAACTATTTGTTAAAATATAACACAGGGTACTTATTCAACATTTTATTTGTTGAATATTACAAATTTCTCTATCTTACCACCACCACCTATTGTTGCTAGCCGCCACCGCCATTATGGGAAACTTTTTCGACAACTTTTCCAAGATTGGCAATTTTTTTTGACATATCTTTATCACCAAATAAAATTTTTACTTGGATCTAAAACCTTCATTTGGGAAGAAGAATTCGGGCTATTTTAGTTACAAAAAAACAAAATAGGCTTTTTAGCCTAATAAGGCAAAATATCACATTTAACTCATAATCATTACATTCTTTTTCTCACAAAAGTCAAAAAAGCCAAAAATCCTTCCCAAACGAGACTTTTTAACCTCAGGCTAAAAAAATCAAAAAATCAAAAGACCAAAAAATCAACCCGCTTCTCAAACAAATAATCTTTAGAATGGACTTTCCATTAATTTTCTAAATAATAATAATAACAACAATAAAAACGCCTTGAGTAGCACGAAACAAAACTTGTCAAACGCATAAACACGCTTGTATAAACGGCAAGGAACCCAAATCTGCATTCTCTGCTTCGCCAAGTCGTAATTCGAACCTTAATTCATCCGATCTTATACTTTTTTGCCGACATACTCTTCTGATTGCTTCGATTCAGATCCTTGTCTGCGCATTGGGGGTGCCCTAATCGACAGTTGAGATTTCACTAGGTTGTATCTGAAATTATCTATCGAAACCAAGACCAATATGAGAGACTACAACAACTACTTCTATTCGGTCGATTTTGATTTCGTTTGATGGCGTTGTAGAGACTGTACAGTTTGATCACCACCCAGTGCGATGTATGCAGGTATGGTGTTCTTTTGTCCCAATGCGTTTGACACCGTTGTTTTGTGGAACCCATCTGCTTGAAAATCCATGAAAATTGCCTTAGGCGTCTATTGAGTACCAAAACCTAGCTAGGTATATAAAATAGTGCTGCTAGTGATGATGATTAATTTTGATTATGAAGTTACGGTTTATAGTTTGAAATCGAATTCATGACACAGGGCTGACAAGTTCCCTAATTATATCCTAATTTGAATCAAGAAGGTGGTGTACTAGTACTAGCCAGTGGTGCTTTGCATTGGGTTATCGTGACCAGGTCCATTCATTGTTGGTTTTGATCTTGGTGGTGAGGAATATGGATTTGCTACAACCCCATATTCAGATATGAATTTTTATATGACTGTTCCGGGCTTGGAGGGATGCCTATCAGTGTTTTGCTACTATTTCATAGTTGGTGTTCACTTATGGGTGATGAAAGATTGTGGAGTGAAGGAATCTTGGACCTAAGTTAGTTTCAATTACACAACCAGGTGTGGTTAGGCCTTCCTCGAATATGAGGTAAATGGTGGGGAAAAACTATTGGAACACGACACATAAGGGCTTCTTTGGTATGACCCATAACGGAAGACGGTCAAGAAAGTTATGATTCGTGGCAGACACGAATTGTGTCAAGAGAAGATGTGGGTGGGAAGCCTTGTTCCTCTCAATGGTGGTGGTGAAAGTGATGGGAAGAGACAACAAAAGCAAAAGGAGAGGAACAGGTAAGCTAAAATCAATTCAATTTGCTCTTTTAATTCTATATTTTCTGTTCTATTTATATTTCTTTGCTTTACCTTGTCCACTGCTGACATAATTTTGATACTCTTATTGCTATGATGATATATATAATTTTGACAATCTTATTCATGAAGTATATCTTTTGCAAATACATATATATATGACTTGCATATCTTTTGTTTTTTTTAATATTTTTTAGCTGCTAAGCTAGGCTAGAGTTCTTTGATAAGCTACAACTTAAGCCAATAGAGTCACAAGAGTTACACCAGTTGCAGATTAAGCCTCAGCTATAGCTCAAGGAGTTAGTCAAGCCATCTGTTGCTAATACTCAAGGGATGAGCACGTGTATGAAGTTGAGGCGGTTACAATCCACTTGTGATAGTTAGATGATTCCGTTAGGCAGTTATGTAAACATAACCATAGTTAATTAGTTGATGTATTGAGTTAGGCAGTTATAGTGATTGTATAAAAGAGACACAGTTGTATTGATTGATTCATTGAATGAAAAGATGATCTTCTTCAGATCCTTTTATGGTATCAGAGCCTAACAAGCTCCTCCGAGCATTGTATCTTCAACAAGATATAGTAATGGCGGCAAACCTGCAAGAAGCTGCTGCTGCTGTACCAATGGCAGATCCAACATCTTCTATAGGTCCTTCAAATATTTCTGTGTTACCTCCCAATCTCAATCTTCTTATTTCCAATATGAACTCATTTGTTCCAACCAAGCTTGATTCCACAAATTATATCATTTGGAAGAGTCAATTTCAGAATATACTAAGAGCTACAAAGCTTGTAGGCTTTGTTGATGCTTCTGAATTCTGTCCTTCTTCCACAATCAATGATGTAAATGGTAATCCTACTCCAAATCCTGCATATAATCATTGGATCACCGTTGATGCACATTTGTTGAGTTGTATTACTACTACACTTTCATTATCTATCTTCACTTCTGTTTTGCACTATGGTACAAGTTCAGAGGTATGGAATACACTAGCTATTCGATTTACATGTCTTTCTCGATCTCATATACATCAGTTGAAGAACAAACTCAATCATATTACAAAGAAAAATCTTACTATGGAAGACAATTTGAATCAAATCAAGGTTGTGTCTGATCAGTTGAGTTTGGCTGGTTCACCAATTAAAGATGAGGATTTGGTTTTGCTCACCTTAAATGGTTTACCTGATGAATATAATGCTTTCAAAACTACTATTCGAGCTAGATCTGATCCTATCTCTATTGCTGCTTTATCTGCTCTACTGTACTCAGAATCCATTTATGTTGAAACCTCTCTTAAGCAAACACAAGCATTGACATTCTTTTTGCTTATGCTGCTACCTGAGGGAATTATAGAGGTTTCAGAGGATCTCAGAGAGGGGGATATAGAGGCCATGGTTCATATAGAGGTCGAAATAATGGAAATAATAATGGCACTGGCAACAAATTTTCTCAGAACAAAGGTGGAGGCAGAATATCTTATCAATATCAGTCTCCACATCAGTCCTCTGTTGGATCTTCTCAGTCTCCATGTCAGTCTTCTGTTGGATCTTTGTTATGTCAAATCTGTGGAAAACCTAATCATTCAGCTTTGGAATGTTGGCATAGACTAGATGTAACTTTTCAAGCACCTTCACCGTCTTCTTCTTCTTCTGTATCTAGATCTCATCCCAGGGCTTATGTTGCATCCTCATCCACCGTTTCTGTTCATTATTCTCCTACTATTGCTTCAGATAGTTCTACTTGGTTCTTAGATTCTGTTGCTACAACTCACTTTACTAATGATCTTAACAATTTGAGTACTTACCAACCTTATCATGGTTCTAATCAAGTCACTGTGGGAGATGGTTCCACCTTGCCTATTTATCATACTGGTAATGGCATTCTTCTTACCCTAACTATGCCTTTCACACTTAACAATTTGTTACATGTTCCATCTATCTCTTCCAATCTTTTGTCTGTTCACCAATTTATTGCTGACAACAAGTGCACCATTACTTTTGATGTTGATTCCTTTGTAATACAGGACAAGGTTACCAATAAGGTTCTATATAAAGGATGTCATTCTAATGGTCTTTATCATATACCAGCAGCTACTTTTTCATTGCCTGCTACATCTGTCTGTCTTCATTGTTCCACTATTGCTCCTACTCATCATGATTCTCTTTGGCATTCTAGATTTGGACATCCTTCATCCAAGAAGTTGCATTTTCTTGTTTCTCAGCATCATTTACCTACTATGGCTACTGTTGTTACCTTAAATAAATTGTGCACACATTGTTGTGTGTCTAAGAGTCATAGGTTGCCATTTAGTCTTTCAAATTCATCTATAAATCAACCTTTAGCTCTTATCCATTCTGATGTATGGGGACCATTTGCTGCTTCAGTATCAAACTATAAATACTATGATCTTTTCATTGATGGCTTTAGCAAATTTACATGGTTATTTCCTCTGTCATACAAGGGTGAAGTTTTCTCCATGTTTGTTGACTTTAAGTCTTTTGTGGAAACACAGTTTCACACCAAACTTAAAATTTTGAGAAGTGATAATGGGGGAGAATATTTGGCTTCTAAATTTCAGAATTTTCTTACAACTAAGGGTATTGAACATTAGCTCACTTGTCCGCATACCCCTGTTTAAAATCGAGTAGCTGAGAGGAAGCATAGGCACTTGATTAAAACCACTATCACTCTCATGTATCAGCCATCTCTTCCCATCCAATTTTGGTTTGATGCTCTTGCCACTCCTGTCTTTCTCATTAACCGACATCCTACATCCAAGCTTGACAATCTCACTCCTTTTGAAGTATTGTTTAAACAATCTCCTAATTATAATTTTTTGAAGGTTTTTGGCTATAGGTGCTACCCTTAGCTTCGACACTATACCACTCATAAACTTCAACAAAGATCAATTTCTTGTGTTTTTCTTGGCTATCAGCCTGCTACAAAGGGCTATAGATGTCTTGATGTGTCCAGTGGTCAAATTTATGTTTTTAGACATGTTCTCTTTGATGAAACCACTTTTCCTTTTCAGGACTCTTCACTTTGTGCCACTGTTTCAGCTCCTACTTTACTTCAACTTCACATTTTCTTCTGGCCTCCAACTAGTCCTACAACTACAACTTCTGCAGTACCTACTACAGTCCCTACAGTGCCTACCTTCGCAATACCTACAACTGCCACTTTTGCAGTTCCTACAACTGTTACTTCTGCAGTACCTACAACACATCCTTTTGCAGTTCCTATATCTGTCTCTGTTGTAGCACCTGTTCCTTTTCTTTCTACAGCACCTGTCTCCATTTTTCCAGTTTTTTCTTCTCCTATCCCTATTTCCTCTATTTCTATAGATTTGCCTCTCAGTTTATCTTCACAAAATAATCATCCTATGCTTACTAGATCAAAGACCAAGCCAGTCTCCACTTGTTTCTTAGCATCCATTGATTTTGAACCATCTTCTTACACAGAAGCAGCTCCTTCTCCACAATGGCAAGCTGCCATGCTGGATGAGTTTCAAGCCTTACAAAGACAGGCTACCTGGTCTCTTGTGCCATTACCTCCTGGTAAATCTATTATTGGTTCCAAATGGGTGGACAAAATCAAGAAGAATTCAGATGGCACTATTGTTAGATGTAAGGCTCGTTTGGTTGCTAAGGGTTTTCTTCAAACTGAGGGCATTGATTTTCATGAGACATTTAGTCCTGTGGCCAAACAGCCAATTGTTAGAGTTCTTTTAACCTTAGCTTTTAATTTCCAATGGCCCATTAAGCAACTTGATATCTTAAATGCTTTTCTCCATGGTGTTCTTGAGGAGGAAGTCTATATGTACTAGCCTCAAGGCTTCATTGATGCCTCTTCTCCTCATCTTGTTTGTAAGCTTCACAAATCTCTTTATGGCCTGAAACAAGCCCCAAGGGCTTGGTATTCAACCTTTTCCACATTTCTTTAGTCTCAAGGCTTTTTGTCCAGTCATTGTGATTCCTCTTTTTTTGTTAAGAAAACTGCCTCTTCTATTCTCATTTTACTCATCTATGTCGATGATATACTTTTAACTAGCAGTGATTCTTCTTCTATTGCTCAACAAATGCATTCTAATTTTGCCATGAAAGAGCTTGGGTCTATCAACTACTTTCTTGGTATTTCAGTCACTTCTTCCTCTCAAGGATACTTCCTCTCTCAGCACAAATATGCCACTAAGATTCTTGCCAAAGCTGGCATGACTGACTATAAATCCTATTCCTCTCATATGGCCCTTAAACATAATGATTCCTCTACTGATATCCCTTTTTCTAATCCTTCTCTTTATCACAGCATTGTTGGTGCTCTTCAATACTTAACTATCACGTGTCCTGATCTTTTCTTTGTTGTGAACTATGCTTGCCAATTTATGCATCTTCCTCTTGTTTGTCATTTTGCTCATATTTTGAGATATCTTAAAGGTACTCTTAACCTTGGCCTTCACTTTAGTCCTGGTCCTCTCATTCTTCAGGCTTACTCTGACTCTGATTGGTTAGACTGCTTAATCTTATTGTCTGTGCCAACATCATTGTGACCACTCACTCATCCGAAATTAATCAAGACCAAGGATTCATTTTGTTCTGTGTCGCTCGTCGCATGTCCTTTGATCTTGCCACACTGATTATTAAAAAGATGATAGGTGTATTTGGGAATAAACAGTTAGGCCTTCCTTATGGTTGTATGATCAACCGTCTTTTGTCCGAACTTGAGGTTCAAGTGTTAGAGGATGATGAGTTTGCCTTTCCCTCCCGACCATTCACAAAGAAAACTGTTTCTCAAAATCGGGCTCATGTTAAGGGGGAGTCTTCTCGGGCCGATACTTCTGCAGGTACTGCTGCTGGACTAGCTGAGGAGGCGGAGTTTGACGCTGCCGCCACTGGTGGTGAGGCGGATGCTGTTCCACCTTGAGCTCTTCATGATCAGCTTCAGCATTTTGAGGAGGCTATGACCCGGCGGTTGGACTTTCTGGATGCACGCTTTGATGCGTTTGATGGTCGCCTTGGTCAGTTGGAGCAGACTGCCATCTACACTACTTCTCAGCTGGCGCACATCATTTCCTTACTTTAGCTTCAGCAGCCACTGCCTCCCCCTGGTGGTGATACATGGTGATTCATTGCACATTGGTGGCATACATTTTTGGACATGTTTTTGACATTGGTGGTACATATTTTGATATTTGGATATTTTGTTCATGTTTGGATATGTTGGATACGTTGTTGCTATTTGGATATTTGGTTTTGTCAGACTGTATCATGGTTATCTTTCTAAATATGTTTTGATATATTCTTATATCTTTCTATATATGTTTTGATATATTCTTATACAGTTCCACAAGTTTTGTTTTTTTCTAGTTGTTGCTAGCTATTTCACAGGTGAATGTTGGATGAAGTTGGATGAATGGATTGATCACATGGCAAGATTGTTTGATAATAGAGTTGTTTAGAGTTTTTTTTCTTTGTTATTAATCTTGTCTAGTGCGTGTGTTTAAGGACAATTGTTTAGAAAGGTTTTGTCCGGGAATTGACAAAGGGGGAGGTTGTTAGGTCCCTTGATTGTCAAATCCGAGTACAAAACTTTGTGTTGAAAAAGTTGTAATTTTTCCTATGTTTTTGTTCTTCCCGCTCAAGCGGGATCATTAGTGCTCGAGCGGAGATTGGGTTCTCTCAGTATTTTGTCAGGTTTGTAAAAATACTGGAGTGTGTGATTTCGCGCTCGAGCGGGTTTTCAAGCGCTCGAGTGGAACTCTGTTTTTATCATACGCATGTTTTGCTGAATCCGCTCGAGCGGGCTGTTGGGCGCTCGAGCGGAGATCGCGAACTCAGGTTGCCTATTTATACCTGTTTAGGCTGATTTTACTTTACTTTTTCTAGATCTTATTCAGGAGTCCTAGGGTTTTGTTTGAAGTTTTCCTCTGAGGTTTTTTTTTTAGAGTTTTCCTTGATAATATTGATTGAGTATTCAACTCATGAATTGAGAGGCACATATCAAGGAGATTGTTCGTATACATACAAGAGCGTTATTCTTCGGTGGATTTTGAAGATTCAAACGTAGAGTTTCAAAAGGCGTTTGATTCTGTACGTAGTCGTTAATTCGACAAGTGAAGTTGTGGATTCAACTTCAAGATTGATAAGTTCTTAGACGAAGGCGTGGTGAAAGAGTTACAGAAAATTCGAAGACAAATTGATTGAGTTGGGTAATTTGTGTATTATCTTTGTAATCTTTCTTTCTTCAATAGTGGATTGATTAGTGGTGGTTAGCCCGTGATTTTTTTATTACAATTGAAGGTTCTTCAATTGTGGTTTTTCCACGTAAAAATCGTTTGTGTCGATTTATTGTTCATTCCGAAAAACAAACAATCTAAATCACTTTCGTAAGTGCTTGTTGATTTAGATTGTGTGTTTTGGATTATTGGGATTTGAAATATTTTAATCTTGATCTAATCACGAATCACCTAGAATTTTTAATCCCAACTAGGTTGGTACCAAAAAGTCCATCCTATCATTTGCTAGCACCCCCAAAGTTTGTGAGAAACCAACCAAAGAAACAGGAGAAACTCAAAACAACATTGCAATCCAAGCAGAGCATATTTCCATCTGCAGATCAGCTTCAGTAGCCTCAGCATATCAGTTCATAACACTATCAGTTTTAGCACAACCTCATTATGGCAGTCACCATATCAGATTAGCATTCCACAGATGAGCATAGCACGCATAAAAGTTCAGACCATAACCATATATTAGTGCAAACATATCAGTCCAACATATCAGTACAACATGGGATGGTTGATCTTAAAAGCTACAATTCAAATAGGTTGGCAAGACCTAGTTATCTATGCTGTCTATGACCTTTAACTTAGCCACACAGACCACTGCCTCAACTATAGAATCAACATCAACAGCAGAGCTGCAGCCTCCATCAACTAAAGAATCAACAATATCACCTCTTAAATGCCAATAGCATCAGTATCACCCATATATCAGCAACCTCCATGTACTACAACATCAGCTGGAACAAAGTCTGACCTGGTGCAGCTTGAAAATGGTTTAAGTCATTAAGTAGGCCAAACCTGAACATGATGCTTTAATCCACAATGCAATTCTCACATAAATCAATAGCAATTCCAACAGCCATGTACTACATCAAGTCAGCCATTCCAAATTGCAGCAAACAACTCCAAGCCATGTATAAGCATAGAACAACCATGAACTTCAATCCCAATTCCAACTCCATCAAGTCGTCGAAAATCAAACCAGATCATCATATCAGCTAAGCATATCATCATATCAACAAGCACCTTCAGACCAGATCATCATATCAGCTTAGTATAAGTCAGCCAACATCAGCAAACAATAGCAGCATACATCACCCAAATAGATTCTAATGTCAAACCGGATTCCAATTTTCTTAGAAGCATAGAACAACCATCAAAAGCCCTTGAAGATCACAATGCTTGGCCCCTAATCAACTGCATATTATGAACCAGATCATGCATAGAAAAAGCAAAGCTTGGGTTATGAAACTTAACCCACAGAGCTATCCTAGTTTTTACCATCTCACCGAGATCCATCACCTATGGTTGAATTCCTCTAAATGCATAGTCATTCTTGCACTTACATATGTACCACAACACAGCCATATGAATTGTTTTCCAAATCATCCACTCAAGCTTCTTAAATTTAAACCCACCACACCAATTAAGAAGCGCTTCAATTGAACTAGGGACAACCCACCTTAACCCCCACCAATCCACCATATTAGACCACACCTTCCAAATTATTGGACATAACAAAAGAACATGATTGACATCTTCAATATCCTTATTGCAGAAAACACAGGTATTCCGAACCGCACCAGAGAGTACACCAATCCGCTACAGATAAGCCACTGTTTTGACCCTCCCCTTCCACGCCAACCACCTTAAGAATTGTGTTTTAAGAGGAGATAAATTATTCCAAATGAGAGAAGGAATAACAGAAGTCACTTGAGATACATTCCTATTATACAAAGAGGCAACACTGAACTGACCTGAAGATGAAGCTAACCATCTTAAACAATCTACACTATCCACCAGTGTCGGCAAAAAACCATTAAGCATATTGATCAGGCTTCCTTTCTCAGCCACCTCCTATGCTCTAAGCGGCCTTCTGAACTCCAACACCCATGTCCCAGAATCACCGTTCTTTGCTATCATTGTCCCAAGAGTGTTATCCTTCTCTACTGATAACAAAAATAGCCTTGGAAACAGCTCGTGAAGACTTTGTTCACCAGCCCAACTATCCTTCCAAAAGCTAGTTCTACACCCATTACCAACAACTATTTTGATTTGTGACAAATAGAACCGACCCAATTGAACATTACCAGTTGTTACTGAAAGAATATCACCCCATACTCTTGAGACTCCGCTAATATCTTCAAAAAATTGCTGCCAACCCCCCCCTAGAGAACTATACCCGGAACAAATTACTTTTCTCCACAATGTGTTATCTTCATTGCCAAATCTTCACCACCACTTAGCAAGTAAGCAGTCATTAAACTCCTTGATTCTCTTGACACCCAACCTTCCTTAAGACTTATTTTTGGTGATCTCTGCCCACCTAATCAAATGAATTTTCCTCTTAATACCTGCACCACCCCATAAGAATTTAGCTTGCACTTTATCGATAGTTTTCACCACACTCTCTGGCATTTTAAATAACGAAATATAGTAAACAGCCAAGCTTGAAAGCACTGACTTAATCAAAGCAAGTCTTCCTCCGAAGGACAAAAACTTCCTTTTCCAAAAGGCTAACTTACGCTGAAACCTATCAATTACCAACTTCCATGTGGCTACTCTTTTGGGACTTGCTTCCAATGGCAACCTAAGATAAATAAACGGGAGCTTCTGCCTCATACAGTGAAGAAGATCTGTAAATTCAGATACCTCCGCATTAGTCACTCCTACACCACATACACTGCTCTTATGGAAATTAATCTTAAGCCCAGACATAATCTCAAAACATCGTAAAATTCTTTTAATGGTCAGCAGTTCCCCCCTTTCCGCTTCATAAAAAATAATAGTATCATCCGCAAATTGCAGGTGAGTAATAGCTTCATCTCCATCTCTAAATACTACACCTTTGACCAATCCCAAGGACTGTGCTCTCACCAACAACAAATTTAATGCTTCAACCACTAAATTAAACAAAAATGAGGACAGAGGATCACCTTGCCTTAGCCCTTTTTCAGGACAAAACTCCTGTGTAGGTGATCCATTAACTAAAACCGAGACCCTTGCTGAGGATATGCACTCCTTAATCCAGCTGACAAATCTATCTCCAAAACCAAATCCCCTCAACATATGCAACAAAAAAACCCCAGTTCAGTGAATCATAGGCCTTTTCAAAATCAATTTTTAGTATCACTCCCTTTTTATGGTTTCTTTTCCACCAGTCCACAACTTCATTAGCAATCAATACGCCATCCAAAATATTCTTTCCTTTTAGAAACGAAGATTATACATTACTAACGACCTTAGGAGTAACTTTCTTCACTCTACTTGCTAGCACCTTGGAGAGTATTTTATACAAGGAACCAATCAAGCTAATAGGGCGGTAATCTGCTAAGGACTCGGGACAATCCTTCTGAGGAATGAGAGTAATGAAGGAACTAGTAATACCATTTGTTAACTTTCCATGCCTATGAAACTCCTTGAAAAATTGCAGAATGTCTGGTTTAAACACCTTCTAACATTTTTGAAAACATGACAAATTGAACCCATCAGGGCCTAGGGCCTTATTACCATCACACCCTTATATTGCAGCCCATATTTCTTCTTCTGTAAACTCAGACTCAAGTTCAGCCACTGTAGCTTCAGCCCCAATAGACTTAAAAGGCCTATCTAATATAGGCCTAACCTTTCAATCCTCTGTGAACAGTGTTTTAAATACCTATGTACATCCCTTTTTATACTTGCTGGCTCATCATAATTAACCTCATCCATGAATAATGTGTTAATTAGATTCTTGCTTTGCTGACTAGTTGCCATAATATGAAAAAATCTGGTGTTCCTATCCCCCTTCAAAGCCCATGGCATCCTTGACTTTTGTAACCACAACCATTCATCTCTTTTCCTCCATAGCCACACCTCTCCCTTTAAGACCTTCCTTCTGCTCTTTTCACCATCATCAAGCTCTCTGTACTCAACACATAAATCAAGAGAATGGAGCTCCTCCTCAGCTTTTTTCAACTTATGCTGCACATTTCCAAAGACCTTCAAATTCCAAGTCTTCAACGCCATTCTGAGTGCTTTCAACTTAGAAAAAATAACATAACTTGCCCATCCAAATACTGCAGATTCCTCCCACGAACGTTTAATGACTGATAGAAACTGTGGACGCAAAGTCCATGCATTAATGAACCTAAACAGTCTAGGTCCCCAATCCTTAGCATCCTCCATTAAGATAATTGGGCAGTGATTTGACACAGACCGTGGGAGCCCCTATTGTTTGAGTTTAAACACCTCTAACCATTCAGGGGAAATGTGAAAGTGGTCCATTCTACTCCACTTATCCCTATCTACTGCATTACACCAGGTAAATCTCCATCCTGGCATGACAAGATCTGTAACTTCCATTGATTTAATAAAGGAATTAAATTCTCGCATTCCCCGATCCCTCCTTAAACACCCTTTTCTTTGCCGTATTGACATGATTTCATTGAAATCACCACCTAAAAGCCACGGATAAGCAAAAATTAATTTTAGACGTATTATAATTTCTCACAATTTGCCTCTTTTGGCCACATCATTAGGGGCATACACATTCATCAAGACACACTTAACAGAAGGAAGGATAGTACCTGCTAGCAAAATAAAGTTTCTATTACTGCAACAACTCCTCATTTTGAACACAGTAGGATTCCAAACACAAAGTAAGCCTCCTGCTTGCCCTTTAGGATCAACAACCATAAAATCAAACTCCTCTTTAGGCCAAATTGCTCGAATAAACTTCCCAGTCACCCCACCCTTCTTAGACTCTTGGAAAAACACTACATCAACACTTCTGTCTCTGAGCATCGCTTTAATCTTCTTTCACTTCCTACTCCTACCAAAACCTCTGATATTCCATGATAAAATCTTCAATAAAACAATATTTAAACACCCAAGCCTCCTAATTATGATGCTCAAGGATGAGCACCCACCCGTGTAAGTGCTACCCGATCTTCATCATTCTTTTCCAATTCCATACATCTCTGAATTGTTGGGGTATATCTCCTTATTGGAGTATGGGACCCAATTGGTTTATTAAAAGAATTTTAATTTGGTTTGGTTTGGTTTGGGTATAATATATTTTATATATCTTATATCTAATTTTTAGAGACCTAATTCAGTTTGGTAACAACTAAGTTTTGATAAAACAAACCCAAAATTTAACAATATATAAATATATTGTTTAGTTCTTCCGAAGAGGTGTATCGGCTAATATAGAGCAGTTTGTCATCAATCAATTTGATGGGATTTGCTTTGTGGAACAACAGCTAATTGATTTATAGGACATAGTGCTTCGGGTATTTATATATATATTTTTCGGTGAGAGAAAATATAGGTGCTGGGAAATTCAATTTTGGTGGGTTTGTTCTGGAAGCATAATGTCTCTGATTTGGTGCTAGTTTGATTCAGATTTATGTCTTCTACAACTCTGTTTCAAAAAATTTTGTTCATCTTTTTGGTGAGATTTTTCCTCTTGTTTATTTGTGATTATTGGAATTCACCTAAGGTTGGTTTTGTGAGACCATTCATGTCTCGTTTGTAATCGTTTGGTAACTCTTTGGTTGATAGTAGAATCAGATTTCGATCCCGTGGACGTACCTCACATTGAGGGAACCACGTAAAAATTCTTGTGTTGCTTTTGATTTAATTTTTCCGCATTAGTTTTTATTCCCATTGATTGATTTACTTGTGGGAAATCATATATTTTCCCTAACATGAATTGTTTCTTGCTCCAATCCATTACAGTTAAGGCCTAATATTCTTCCAACTCTAATAGTTGCTTGAGCTTTAGACAATAACTTATTCTCCCTGCCATTCCCATGACCACTAGACAAAGATGAGGATACCACCTTCATTGCTGCCCAAAAGAGTACTCCTCTATGCCAACTCCCAACTGGCATTGCCTCTCACTTTTCGAAATTTTTGCACCCCTAGCAAGTTTTCTCACCATCTTTACCTCTGACTTGCTCAGCTTCTTTCTGCTCCTGGTTTTCCTTGCTCCAATCTGCAAATTAAGGCTCACAATACTCCCCTTCTAATGACCCACCCCATCACTTGACTTCACAGCAACGGTCTCACGAACTTGGGCTGAAGTCTTAATAGAATTTTGATTATCCACTTCATTCCTTCCATGTGGGCTTTGACATATTTGATATAGAGGCCCATTGTATAAAGGCCCACTCGTACGGGCTATACCTAATGAAACTTCCACATTAATTTGAGATCGGTCCACCTCAAGTCCATTAGCACTTGCAATGAACCCTAGTGTGATAATTTCATCCTCCACCTCCTTACCTACCTTTTTCGCATTAACTCCTGTACTTATGGCTGTTATCAGATCAACAGCGCACGCCATCTTATTGTTTGGACTTCCAAAATGACTGCGCATTGTCTCAGCCACCACTAATGGAGTATCTGAACCATCAACTCCATCCACCTCAGCACAGCCTCCTCCTTCTTACCGAACATTGACTGCCACCTCATTCGAATGCTCCACCTCACGGTCCACATAGGCTGCCACCTCACTTGTCTTCTCATAACTCTGCCCACCATTGACAGAACCATGAAGTTCTTGATCGATAGAGCTGCAATCATCAACGCAAATATGTAATAGACACTTGCAGGCTTCCTTAATCAATTTTGACACCACCACTTGCTCCTCGCAAACCCATACAGGGCACAATGTCCCCTCACAATCCAAGTTAACCACTTGGTCAATAGGATTCATATGCTTTGTAACAATATGAATCTTGCCACTACCAAAGAACTCCATTCTTAATGTTGCCTCATCAATCTGAATCACATCACCCCACACCCTACCAATATTTCTAAATGTATTATAGTTCCATACATTGAGCGGCACACCATAGCAAGTAATCCACACACGTCGTTCTTGAGCTAAATGAACACCTCTGTTTCATTCCTTAACTGTCACACCCCAAACCCGGGTATGACTGGCCGTGGCCCACAGGGCCTTAGCCGAAGGCACATGTAAGCCTAAACACGAATCCATAATCACATTGAACAACTAAACAATAGTCCAATAATAAATAACCAAAACTCAATCCAGTCACATGTAACAAGTATAAACGGAAAAACCAACCGTAATCAATACCATCCAAACTTATGGGATATAAACAGCCCACATATCAGAATAATCCTAAATGAACCTCAATAAAAATGAAAATAAATATAAATATGCACAAATTTGACATAACAGTCCAAAACAAAATAAATGAATGTCCTAGAGGTCTATTGAGTCCCCATTATGCCACAAGTCCACTCTAAGTCCTTCTAACACCTGAAAATGATAAAAAACTAAGTCAGTTGATAGCTCAGTGTAGACATCCCCGAACGTCCCGGGAGGGAATCCTGTTTTGTTCATTGGGGCTTACTACAGTTTGGACTCAAATGTCACGGCTCTGAATCTAATCTCACAATGTGCGATGTGAGATTGATAAATCACCAAAGAGTCCAAATCCGGCAAATCGTTTTGGAAAACAGATTTTTTAGAAAGAAGTGCCAAACATGGACTGCTTTGCCAGATACAGAGTCGCCACCTAAATATTTTATTTTTGGAGAAATTTAGGAAACCTTGACTCGTTGCCTAAGGCCATGTGTTCGTCATCACCAAAGTTGCCTCAGCTCGGGAACTTGGGTACGATTGGAGAAGGTCAGCTATGAGCACCCCCGCTCGCCTGATCAAAGATAGGCCACTACTAAACATGATATCGAGTTTTGAAAATATTACATGCTCTTATTCCGGTTATTAGCCTAGAATTACTATGTGATGCGCACAACATACAAATATAGACCAGATCGCCTAATTTGGAACAAAGCATCGCATATCCGTTTGTTTGGAAATGGTTTTGAAGTTTGCTACTCGCAAGTAGGCTAAAACACGGGTTTCGACGAATTATTCCAATTCAAGCAACCTAACCTTCACCCACAGGCATTTAGGCAGTTATATCATATAAACAGTTAGCCTCATAGCAAGCATGCTGTCATGTTAACACTTACATACATGCAAGATACTAAAGCATAAATACTCATAGTGTACTTTGAGCCAATAAACAAAGAATGTGTTAACAATCAATGTATGATCCAAGTCCATGTTTAGAATGGCTAATGCATCACATACAAAATATCACTAGAATAGGCTCGGTTAGTCTAAAGATGGCATGTGAAATGCAACAACTCGATACACGTATTCAAGTTGGAATTGAAATACAATGCAGTTAGTATGATGCGCCGAGCCCGGTGCATGCAATACAGATGAATAGATGCACGCATGCATAGCATAAGGCATGCTAAATCAAATATGCCCTAAAACTAACCGTCATAAGTGGTTAAATAAAAGGGAGAAAGACGTGGGGTTAGAAGACATGCATCACACACACGCACACTTATTACACAATTGCCCTCTCTCGGAGGGTTCGAGAGAATAATACAAATTAACTAACTAACAAGCTAATTAATTATTTACATAACCACTTAACTAATTAAACAAATTAATTAAGCTACTGAAAGCATTAAAACAGCCTCGGGAAGAGGGGTGCATGCATGCACGCTCGGCTTCGCTCGGAAATCCAACGCCATATTCATGCTGCCTCTGTTTGCACTGTTTTATGCCTCTGCAAATTGCACAAGTCCCAAGGTTGGTTCTGGAACACTCCCTGAACACTGTGGGATGTCACCGGCCAAGATAAATGGTCACCGGCCATGAAAAAGTGGTCATCGACCACAAATGAAGCTCTCGGCCAAATATGGATAGTTGGCCGGCATTGAAGATGGCCGACCGGCCATCTCTTCCTGCAGAATCCTGTTTGACAGCAGCAGAGGACAAACAGAGTATGGCAAAGCATTTTCAAAGCGATGTCTGCACCACCACACTCGTTATCATGTTTACGACTCAAAGGAGTATGGTTCCCGATCCTCGGACCATCAATCACGCATTTCAATGCGTGATGGCCAAATGAGTCGAGTATGCATTTGATATCAAATGAAATGCACACAAAACAAATAAGAGGCCTCCAACCCCTATCATAATTGATTCAAGAGGCAAGAGATGCATGTAATGATATGCAACCTAAACATACAAGCTAAGCATGCAACATGAACATGTGAACAAGCATGCAACTAATTCAAACATGTAACAAGCATGCGATAATATGTGACAACATATCAAGCATGTGAGAAGATGCAAGCTAACAAGCATGCAAAATGCAACTTAAGCATGCAAGCATGCAAGATGCAACATGGACAACATGTTAAGCAACCAAAACAAAAGGAGGAATGCATGCCAAATGCATCACAACTTAAACATGCAACAACATGCCATGGGCCAAGTATACAACAAGGTACCTTTGAACTAACATGCTACAATATGTCAATAAGCTTATGACCTAAGCAATGCAACCATACATGACATGCAACAAAAGGCAAAATGGAGCAAGCATGCGACAACATGCAAGACATGCATGCAACAACATGCGAGGATGGTCTTAAACCAATATGGACAGCTCTCAAATAGGCCCAAATCAGCGGCCAAAATGCTATGAAATGAAGGACAAAAGTACATACAAACAAGCATGCTAAATGGTCCAACACTTAAGCATCGAAGGGAAACTTTTAAGCACACTTAAAAGGAGGCAAACATGGACAAATGACATGCATTATAAGCTCTGAAATCATGTTAGAAAGGGTGCCAAACCAACTAAGCAAAGCAAGCAAAGCATGTGACAAACCCCAGAACTTGAAATTAGCTACGGGACTCAAACCAAGGCTACATTAAGCGAACCCCAAAGGGCCAAGGGGACCTAAGACAGTCCCAAGATAGGTCTAAGCAAGACCAAAAACCCACTTAGATGGCGTCTAAATGGTCTAAGCATGGAAGCATACACAATGGACCATTCAAGTGGCATAAGACACAAACCCTTCAAAGCATTAAAGGAGTGATAAATGCAATTGTTTGAGCATGCCATATGGACTGAAATGACATAGCAAATAATACCAAATCACTGAAATAGGCCAAGTAGAGCATGCTAGAGGATTCAACACTCAAAACTTACAAGCTAGATTGCATGGTAGCTATACAAAGCAAGTCATGGATGACCCAAGCAACCAAAATAAGACCTCAAGCATGTTAAAACCAGTCTAGAAGCTTCATGAGGCTAAGCCAAAATCATGCTAAAAAGGCATGTTACAACGTGATGCATGTTAAGGCCAAAACATGGGATTACAAGACAAGTGTATGAAGCACACATGGTATGTCTAAACCAACTTAAAATAGAGGTATATCATGGAAAAACAACCACAAATATTAGCTAAGACATGGTCAACATGAGCTTAATAAAGGTGCTCACATATGAGGCAAATATGGCAAGTATTGAAGACAACAAGGAGAGGGGATGGCCCTCTCCTTCTTAGGATCTCAAAACACCATCCCCACCACTGAAATCTCTCTGGATTTCAGTGGTGAGAAGGCCAATACAAGGTGGTCCCGAAGCTCACAAAAAAGGCACAAAAATAAGGCCAAACAAGGCCTAAGAGGGGGTAAACAACCCCAAACACCAAAATGATCTTAAACAACTATTTTAAGCACTCAAAAATAGAACTTTTATCAGTTATAAGTTAAGCTTAAAAATAGATGCAAGATAGGATAAAAGCTTGTGCAAAAATAGGAAATCTAAAGCAAGGAACTCACCCTTGTAGAACCTCTTCAAGAACCAAGCTCCAGCAGGTATCTCTGATCAAAATCAGCTCAAAAACCTTAACAACGACCCTCTAATGCCTCAGCAACCCAAGGATGGTGTAATGCTAGGTGTGCTAGTGTAAAAGTAAGACAAGACTCACTTTTGATGCACAAAATGGGATCAAATAAGGGAATATAGATACAAAGTTGTATCTCACTCTCTAACCCTAATTCTCTAAACCTCTGGAACCCTTGAGGAGGGAGGAGAAGCTCCCTCTTTATAGAATTTCAATCTTGCAAAGCTTCCAAAACAAGCTAAGTAAGAGACAAATCCCTCCATACACGTATATGGAGGGGTTAAATGTGGATGCCAGCTGCTGGCATAAAATATCTGCCAAAAGCAGATGGAAGGGGGTCGACCAGCCAAAATGGCCAATTGACCAACAAAGGTGGCCGACCGACCACAAAAGGTGCTGACCGGCCACAACCTTTGGCCGATGGCAAGGAAACAAGGCCGGTGACATCATGCCATGGCCAGTGAGGTGTGTGGATGGCCAACAAGCCATTCCTTGTCCTCAGAAGCAAAAAAACACAGGTGTTTGGTCCATGACCAAGCACAGAACAAACAAGTCGAGAGGTCTTGAGGCAAGGCGTGTGACCGAAACCTCCGAGAACTCAGGACGAACACGAACATGGATAATCATTGAGTGTTCAAATGATGACGTCCAAGTCTTGAGGACGGTAAAAAATGGGGTGTCCATACTCAGTGAGTAGTAACATGGATAGTAAATACAATTTTGAAAACACGGATCCATTCCAAAATAAGACATATATCACAGAAACTAGATTGGCATATAGTTTGGTAAAGATAATCTGTTTCAAAAAGAAGGTTCCACAGTTTAACAGTTAAAATACTCATGTCTCTCAAGAACATGATAAATTACATTTTCTATTTAAAACAGATTACAATATGAATACCAATAATTTTCTAGGTACCAATAAATAACAAGTAACATGCCACACAATTCTCAAGGCTATAAGCCCGTTGGATCCAATACCGAACTAAGAGTCATCCTCAGGGTGGCAACTTGGGCCTTTTCTCTAAGCTGATTCGATTAAAGGTCACCTAGCCTAACCTAGGTCTTTTCCTTACAATTGTTGAGCACTAGAGTCATCACGGCCCAACCCGGATCTATTCCCTAGTGGTCAGAGTCACCACAAATAGTGGAATAATTTCTCTAGACTAAAATACACAGATGGTCCCAATAATCAATACACATCAGTTTCACAAAACATGGTAGTTCACCATTATAAACATGAGACCAAAACAAATAGTTTACAGTATGCCAAGTTCACACATGTTTCAGAAATAATCTGATTCCGTTGATAATATAATAATTTATCAAAACAGTTTAGTCTTGAAACAACAATTTAGTTTTTCAACAGTTCAGGGTAGGGGAACATTTATAAAAATATGTAGCATGAAACTACTCACCTGAAAACGGAATAATGTAATCCTCGAATAGAGTATAAAAGTCCAACTAGTGCCCTGAACCAAGTGTGAAAACTACATGTCACTACTAATTTAAAAATACTAAAGAATAAGAAACTAAGTAATTCGAAACTAAAGCGCACTAACACAGGTCAACCCAACTCACTGTTACTCTTAAATATTACCTAAGTTCATGTTTTTCAAGGTCTAAAATCACCCAAGACATGAGTTCAAATCAAAATTTTAAACACGCCTTCCCAATCTATTCGCTAACTTTGAAAATTACAAAACCCAATCCACGCTATTTGAAAAATTCCAAAACCCTCTAGATATCAACTAATATATCCTAAGTTTCAAACCCAATTAGTTTTACTTGATTTGCTTATCAAAATAATTATCTACAATTAGTTATATCTAAACAGGTTGTCTTCTGCAGCACTTTAAAGAAATTAATGGTTCTCTTAGTATACATGAGAAATCAATGCAAGGCCAAAAATGTACAAAACTAGACTCGTAACCGGTTCTAATGACACTAATTTGATAATTTTTGGATCTATAACCAAAGAGAACAACACTTCCAAAGTTACTATTTTGTACTGGTTTCCTGGACAGATTTGAATACCTCAATTTATATGGATTTTGACTCCCAAAAATTATGAAAACATTCAGATATGCAATTCAATATGTAATTAATCTACTGTAAAAATTTTAGTTAAAAATTTATTCGTTTGATATGGTTTCTTAATTTTTAAAGTTTGTGGTTCTGTACATAATTTTTTTGAGCTAAGAATTTCTCCCATTCTTTATACATAAATTTAATTCCTCAGTTTTCTTAACAGGATATCTTTATACAAAATACATAAACCTACAACCTCTCTATCAATGAACTAAATAATAATAGAGTAAGGATAAAGAACAAAAACAAAAGGAAGAAGAAAGATAAAGACCTACCACACACCTGTAGACACCTCGTTTTTGACCGCCCTTAAGACTTGGGCACTGCTGATGGTTTACTTGGTAGAGAAAGCTGAGCAGGGCAAAGGTTCGATTTCTTCGGCAAGAGGAGAGTCAAACCCTAACCTCAAACCCCATTTCTTGATCAAAATATTTTAGATCTTAAAACCCTCTCTTTCAAAATATTTTTGAAATAAAGTTCCTACAATGTCTCGAGGCTCATATTTTGTTAAATGTTGCGCTTTTCGGTAAACTGAGCTAGGACAAAGTGGAAATGAATGAAAGAGAGATGAAATATTTGAAAAATCTTTCAAAACACCTTGCTTAGGGGTTTGAAGTTGAGGAAAATAGGAGAAAAGGGGAGAAATCCAGTTGGGGGAGAAAATGGGCATGAACCGTTAAGAGAGAGTCGAGCAGCCCTCGCTGAATCGGGCCTATTCATTTGTACACTTGGATTTAAGATATGAGGACATTACCTTTGGAAATGAGACTTCCGGGGCTTCATTTTACACTCAAGAATCTCCTAAAGCCAAGTCCGGACGGGGGAGATATGGTTGGTTGAAGTAGGGCATCAATCCGGTTGGACCGAATCTGCGCGGCTTCACCAAAACAGGCATAACTTTTTGCACGGTTGGAATTTTAATGCAAGGCTGGTGCCATTGGAAAGCTAACTTCTAGGGCTTCATTTTGGACACTAGCGGACCACTTGAACCTTTTGAACCTGGTCATCCAACCACCTGAACTGGTCGGCCAGCTTCCTCATTTTCTGTCTCAGTGAGTTGATTCCAGCTGTGCCAGCTGGGAGGCACAGACTGCATCCTCCATACATGTGTATGGAGGATGTTTTACCTTGGTTTGAAGCTTCTAGGAGAAGCTTTAGCCTCCTTTGTCTATAAAGGAAGACCTTCCCTTCCTTGTAGAGGGTTCAAAAAATTGGTCTTAGGCATACACCATATATCTCTCTTTGTCTCTCCTTTTAGGCTTAAAAAGAGTGAGTTTCTTGGCTCCTTTGCACACCACTTCATAGCCACACACTTCCACCATTACTTGGAGGTTCTTGGAGCTTGTTTTCAGAGGTTGAGGGTTGCATTTTTGGTCTAGAAGCTGCTGGAGTTCTTGACCTTCAAGGGTAACACACTATTTCCCCTTTTAAGCTTTATTTTTCTCTATCTTTTAGCCATACTTGAAAGCATTTTTGAGTTTCAGTGTAAACTGAAAAAATTCTTATTTTGAGACCCTTAACATGTTTGTTTAAGATCATTTTTCTGTTGGGGGTCATCTACCCTCTCACATGCTTCATTTCACCTTGTTTTGAGCCATGCATTTAGGCCTTTGTTTTGAGCCTTGTTTGGCCTTTTAGCCACTAAAATCCAGTGGATTTTCAGTGGCTAGCATGCTGTTTTGAGGGCCAAAATCAGAGAGGGGTGACCCTCTCTTTCCTTGTTTTGTTTTCTAGCATATTTGGCCTAACAAAGGAGCCCTTATTTGCATGGTTCCAAGCCATGTTTCAGGCCATTTTTGGTGAGTTTTAGGACCTGCATAGGCTCTGTCTAGAGCTTGTTTTTCCATATTAGATGTCCATCTTGCATGTGTAGAATAACCCTCTTCATACCATATCAAAGGAGCATCTCATTCTTGCATGAATTAACCATATTTCAGTGGGTTTTTGGGCTTTACTTGGCATGTCATACCTCTATCTTATGCTGGTTTAGTGGCCTCTTGAATGCTTCACAGGCTTGTAGTGTAAATCCTCTTCACTAGCTTGTAATGCATGTTGTTTTGGCCTTTGATTCTAGCACTTTTTGGCCATGCCTTAAACTAATTTTGTGCACGTTTTGGACTGCCTTAGCTTTGTTTTTAGGCCTCATGGTCGAACGATGTTTGCTATGCATGGTTGTAGTGCAATACCCTTGCCTAGCTTTGAGTTTTGAAGCCTATTGCATGCTTATATTGAGGTGTTTGCATGTTTTGGGGTCATTGTGCATGGTATTTCAGAGCAAGTAAGGTTCCATGTTCCCATGTTTTCCACTCCTTATATGTATTTGAGGATTGTGCTTGTATGCCTCATTTATGGACCATTGCATGAGCTTCATTTCTATACATTTTGAGCCATCATTTTAGACCATTTTCCCACTGTCTTTGACCTGCATAGGGACTGCTTGGGGCTGGTTGGGTCATTTGAGCATTGCTTTGCATACCTCTAGTGTAATATGCTTCACTAGTTTCGGTATTTGAGCCATCCAACATGCATTGTGTGAGTTGTTTGCATGATTTGGGACCATCTTGTATGCCATTTCAGAGTTGGGACTTGTGCTATTGTATGCCATATTTCATTCTTCCAATGCTCTTGTAGAGTTGTGCTTTGTGCCCTAGACTCGGAGCCATTGCACCTTGCATGTTTGTGTGTGTGTTGTTGCCTCATTTTCATCATGTTTGGCCACTGATTTGGGTATGGCTGAGGTCCACTCATCTTGGTGTAAGTCCATTCTTTCATTGAGTATGTCATTGTAGTTCATAGCATTGAGTATGCCATGTCATCGCATGTTTGATCATTGCATTGCGTATGCCTCGGTTGTAACATCGCATATGTTAATTTCCACGTGCATTGCGTATGCCATATAGTCCATGTGCATTGAGTATGCCATTTTTAGTTCATAGCATTGTGTATGCCATTTGCTTGTTTGCATGTCATTTCGTGCATCTTTGCATCACTTAGTTGCATTGCATTTATGGTTGTATATTCAAGGTCGCATTGTGCATGCCTTACTTGTTGCATTGTGTTTGGAGTAGGAGTTAGTCTAAACACGGGAAACGAGGGACGTTTCGTACTCAAAGTGACGAAACGTGCCTCGATTCCCGGTCATCGACACTCTTGACTTTCCATGATAGAGTTGTTGGCTTTAGGTGTGTATATGTGCGTTCATGTCATATTAAGTCATGCAATTCGACTCCTCGGCCATCATGCATCGGGATGCGTGATTGATGGCCCGAGGATCGAGGACTACACTCCCTAGAGCTTATGCAATGATGGGGAGAGTGGTCGTGCACACATTTGTTGAAAATACCTTGCCATGCCTCTTTCTTGCTTTGTGTTGCAGAAAACCAGAATTCAGGGGCAGAAAGTGGTCGGCCGACCAGGTTTTCTGGTAGGCCGACCACCTTTTTTGGTCTCCACCACAAAGGGTGGTCGGCAGGTGGTCTCCCATGCCATTGGCTGGTCAGCAGCCCTCCCACAGCTTCCCAGAGTGGAGTTTCAGCCTCTTGGAGCTTTGTGCAAGTTTTTGAGATCAATTGCAAACAAAGGCGAGTCGGGGCGTCCAATGGATTTCCCGACAAGGCGACTCGAGCATGCATGCATTCTTTGTCATCCAAAACAGAGTTGGGGCAGTCCATTTGCATGCTAGTTTATTTGCTTATTTAGTTAATTTGTCAATTAATTAGAGTTGTGTAATAATTAGCTGTAGCTGTTATTCATTTCGGTTCTGTATTATTTATTCGGACCCTCCGAGAGAGGGCAATGTTGTAATAAGTGTGCATGTATGTGATGAATGTCTTCCAACCCCACATCTTTCTCCCTTTTATTTACCAGCTTATGATGGTTAGTTTTAGGGCATGTTTCAATTAGCATCTATATGTTTGCATGCTTGCATTCATTCATCAGTATTGCATTTACCGGGCTTGGCGCATCATGCTAACTGCATCGTATTTCAATTCCAAGTTGAATACATGTATTGATTGTTGCATCTCATATGCCATCTTAAGATAGCCGAGCCTATTGTAGTTGCATTCTTGCATGTGTTGCATTAGGCATCTGAGCATAGTTAGGATTCATGCATGTTTTCTAATTAGCTTCTTTCTTTGGCTCGGAGTACTCGGTAAGTGTTTATGCTTTAGCATCCTTGCATGCGTGTGAGTGACTGCCATGATAGCATGCTTGCCATGAGGCTATGTGCCTACGTGATATAACTGCCTGACTGCCTGTGGGTGAAGGTTGGATTACTTGAATTGGAACAATTCATTGATTGCGAGTTTTAAGCCCACTTGAGAGTGACAAATCACCATGTTTTCTAAGCTCACTCGAGGGTGGCAAAATCCGCATTTTAGCCTACTTGCGAGTAGCAAACCGCTTTCAAAAACAAACATGACATGAGTTGTTCCAACTTAGTCGATCCAGTCTATACTTGTATGCTGTGCGCATCACATAGTAATTCTTGGCTAATAAACCGGAATAAGAATGCATGTGTTTTCAAAAACAAGATATCATGTTTAGTAGTGGCCGATCTTTGATCGGGCGAGCGGGGGTGCTCATGAAATGACCTTCCCTAATCGTACCCAAGTTCCCGAGCCGAGGCAACTTTGGTGATGACGGACACGTGGCCTTAGGCACGAGTCAGGGTTTCCTAAATTCCCCCAAAATAAAATATTTAGGTGGCGACTCTGTATTTTGCAAAGCAGTCCATGTTTGGCACTTCTTTCTAAAAATCAGTTTTTCAAAACGATTTGCCGGATTTGGACTCTTTGGTGATTTATCGGTCTTGCATTGCACTTTGCGAGGCTAGATTTAGAACCGTGACATCGAGTCCGAACTGTAGTGAGCCCAACGAACAAAATGGGATTCCCTCTCGGGAAGTTCGGGGACGTCTACAGTTTCTGGCGACTCTACTGGGGAATTAGAGAACTTGACTCGAACTCATGATATATTCTTTTGATTACACTTATGTGTTTCTTTGCATTGTATTTGTATTGGTGCGCCTAGGACACAGTGTTTGCCGTCTGCTATTCTTGAACGGTTTGTCGGAGGCTTGTTTTGAGAAGCATGCCATAAGGCTGGCCGGTTACAGGCTCTGCCACGATGGGAACACAAACCCTGGTTTTTACCGGGGCACCCTTTTTGACCATTTGACCTAGTGCATATTCGGAATCCATAGTGACCATTCCAAGCTAGGACGGGTTGCTTACCCGATTATAGGTTGTTTGAAACCGCTGCGTGCGTAGTGAAACCCTAGTTCTTGACGAAACTAGGACAGGGAAACCCTACCCCACCATAGGGGTGTTTTGGTTCTCACTTGCTTGCTATGTGCTTTTAGAGTGTGCCTCTACAGGGAATGCACGTATCAGTTTGCAAGTTTGGGTATCAGCCCTGCGGGCATCAGTATGTGAATAATCAGTTTTACCTGAGGGTATCGGTTTACAGGCAGAATTTGGGGCAGAATTCAGTAAAGAGTACAGTCATTCAGCTGTGCTCATGTCCATTCTAGCGAAATTAGGCTGAGATGCTCTCTGTTTTCTCTTTTGCTAGGTAGTCCTGGAACCATAGCTTCAGAAGGCTCCGATATCCCCCGGATTCATTGGACTTGTGTTGATAGACTTTGTCAAGTCAGAGATTCAGTTCAAAGCAACCGGTGTTTCCTTCGCTGAGGCAAGGCAAAGAAAGGCCAGTCAGGGCTCACCGGTTCAACTGATCCGACAGTCACCAGTCACATCATCAACGGACCAGTGATGGCACAGGGTTTGGAAGAATTTGTGGCAATGGTAGCAGTGTTAAATCAGGGAACTGCCATACAGGGTAAGACCAATGCTGAAACGCAACGCCCATCTAGGGCATCTACCACACATCTAGCTTTGGGACCCCAGCCGAACTTTGACCCACTTTCGCCAGCTGAAGATTTGCAGGGTCCAGATCCTCAAGAAGGCTTGGCTCAAGCCTGAGTTTTCACACCCCCGGTGCAGCCTAATGAGAGGCTCTATCCCCTTGATGCTAATGACCTCGATCCGACCGCGGTGAAAATTGCGAACCTTGAGAAGCAATTCAAGAAGGCATAGGGCCTTAACTCCATTCTGAGATTGAGGATGGGTACACCGAGGCTGCCGTACGGCTCCCAGACAGATTCAAAATGCCACATATTGACCGTTTCGACGGGTCTGGAGATCCTATGGTACATATCCAGCTTTCCTTGGATGTCCTGAAGCCGATGGGTGTGACTAAGCCACAGAAACTCTCTCTGTATGGAAGAACCTTGTCGGGTGTAGCAGCTGTTTGGTATGCCAAGTTGGAGAATGCAGTGAAGCAGAATTAGGAAGAGTTGGCCAAGGCCTTTTTCGATCAGTATTCTTACAATACCCAAGTTGAAATTACTATGCAAGAGCTTGAAACAACCCGCCAGAACCCAACAGAGCCTTTTGTGGAATTTGTTGCAAGGTGGAGAGCAAAGGCAGCACAGATGATAGATCGCCCTTCTGAGAGGGATCAAGTGCGGATAGTGGTGCGAAATCTCGAGCATGATATGTTGCAAAAGTTGATAGTCACTCCACTATTCACTTTCAAAAGTTTGCATGAACTGGGGGTTCAGGTGGAGCATGCGTTCAATAGTGGGATCATTCCCAGAACAAGTGAACCGACAAGGAGGACGATTTCCGGGAGTACCAATGCTGGTAGTAGCGTTATTCCCAAACCCACCGAAATCAATACAGTTGCCACAACCGACCCTTTTGCCAATCCATGCCTACAAACTGCTGGCCCAGCCCGAGCTTAGGGTAGAACTTTCACCCCCCTCTATATGAGCCTGACTAGTGCACTAAAAGTCTTGATAGAAAGAGGATATCTCAAACCCCTCGATCCTCAACCTCTGCCTGACCCACTCCCAGCCAGACATAACCCCTCCAAGCACTGTGTGTACCACCAGCAGAGCGGTCATGGCACCGACCGTTGCTACTGCCTTCGTCATGAGGTCCAAAATCTCATCGACAACCGAACGATAGCTCCACCTTTAGACCCCAATGACCAAGTACCTCATCCACATCTCAATCTAATCCACACACTGGCCGTCCCTTACGACCCCAGCGTATACATCACCCCAGTCCATCTACCCAAACCCGAGGTGTTTATCCCAGAAAGCATGGACTTATGAATGATGAATGCACCTGGACCCCAATCATCTCAAACCCGTGAGTCCACTACTTCTGAGCTGAAGAGAATGATTGAAGATCTTCAGAAAATTGTGGCAGATTTAGCCTTCGGGATATTGACACCGTCATCGACCACACCACATACCGGGAATTTCATGTCAAAAGGCTCCCTAATCTTGGGACGGGCTGCATTTGAAGAAAGCCAAACCCTTGGCAAAGTGGAGGCTAGTGGTAAGGACAAGGTAGGGGCAGGAATTGGTCCCCATGAACACCTTCAGTGGGCTGTGGAGGCTTTGAGAGCCGAAGGGCTGAACAAACAGCAAATGATTGCAGTTGTTGCAAAGATTGTGGAGGATACTTTCGTCACTCAGAATGAGAGCAGTTCAAAGCAAGGGGAAAACTGGGAGAAGGGCCGTCGTACCAGAAATGATCCTGTTAGCTCTAATCCTCCACTCGGAAGAGATCAGCAAACCAGGCCAGCACCTGCCAATCCCTTCGCTGGTGCATCCAACAAAAATCCACAAATCTTGAAGTACCAACCCCGAGGTCAGAGGGTCTTCCATGCCCTCTATATGCCTTTGTCCAAAGCTCTCCAAATCCTTGTTAGACAAGGCTATCTCAAACCCCTTGAGCCTCGGCCTCTCCCAAATCCTCTTCCGGCTACACATGATGCTACCCTGTACTGTGCTTTCCATCAACAAACCGGTCATGGCACTGACAATTGCTTTCGTCTTCGCCACGAGGTGCAAGATTTGATTGAGAACGAGGTCATCGTCGCACCACGCTCAGCAAAGTCTATCGTCACCGGATCAGTGAACTTGGGGGATAATGTGATGTGATCGGTGGATGAACCACCTGCGGGCGGCGCTCAGTTTATTCCAGATGTAGCATATGGCACGCACTATTTTGAGCATTTTACGAATGTTAGTTTTTATGCTTTCTGACTTGGGTATTGGGTCAGTCTTGTTGTTTTGTATTGAGTCGGTATTTTCATGCTAAGTCAGTTGGGTCTGTCTTGTTGTATCGAGTTAGTCCTGTTTTGTTAGAGTCGGGTGATTTCGGGGGTGTTACCTCGGACATCACTTGCTTGTTTTGTGTTTGTCTTTTTGCTTTCTTTTGAGTCTGTTTCTGCCATGGAGCCAGTTGTGCCAACAGATCTGAATGAAACAGTAATAAATTTTCACACTCTTTTGTTTGCTTTTGCCTTGCGCCAGTTGTGCCAGAAGTTTGAATGGAACGGCAGTGCTTTTCACCTTTTTTTTTTTTTTTTTTTTTTTTTTTTTTCACCTACTTTTTTGTGCCTTGAAGTCATTGCATTGACCTAAGTTTTTCAAAACTTTTCGAACACTATGATGAAAACGAAGAGGGAGGAATTCCTCGGGATTTGTAAAAATTTGATCAATTGAGAGAAAGAGAGGTATGCTAAGCCCTTAATGAATGAGATCATGTTTGTTAATATGAGTACTGAGAAGAATCCTGGCTTGATCCAGATTGGTTCTACATTGTCTTGAGCGCGAGCGATTGGTCGCTTTCTTAAAAGATTTCAAAAAATGTTTTGCGCCATCCTGCGAAGACTTGTATGGAATCGCTCTTGAGATTGTGCAACATAGGATCGCTCTCAGCCTCAAGACTCGACCCCTCATTTTCAAACCTTGGACTTAAATTCAGAGTGTTCAATGGTCAACCATCAAAGGAAGCCCGTGTGGCCAGATTTGAAGCAGCCATGAACTAGGGGCAAGAAAGTCAGATTAAGAAAGGTTAGACGTCGTAAAAGAAGCTTGTGAAGCTAGATCAGAAGCACCCCTCAGACTAGGGGCAAAGAATGTCAGATGTACTCGAAGAATTAAGAAAATTGAGATGTTTCTCAAGCTAATGAAGATCGGCAAGAATGCCAAATCCCGGAAGGGAGGAAAGAGGAAAGTTTTTGCTGAAGGACAACTGAGTTCCTATCTACAACACTAGGGGCAAATTCAGCCCCCATTGGATGGACTTCTACATCATCAGTAAACAACTGCCATTCTTCTGGATTCAGATGGCTTAGAGATCCTGTGACCGATCAACATGGATGAAGCTACACTTTTACCCTTGAGAGGCTTGCTGGGCCAAAAACCTGGAAGGGCGACCCAGGCAAAAGTTAGAGCAAGAAAAAGAAATAAGGAAAAGAAGAAAAGATTGATAAAAAGAAAAAAAAAATGCAAAGAGAAGGAAAATGAAAAAATGAGAAGAAAAGAAAAGAAAAGAAAAATAGAGCTCGCAAGGTTGAAAACCCAGAAGAACAACCTTGGCAAAAGTTAGAGCGCAAAAGGAGAGGTTAATACCTGAGTGTACCTTAACCTCGAACTATGTAAGGCTTGATTCCCATGTTTGGGATACGTAGGCAACTTCATTCTGAAGTCCAGCCGTAAAACACTTCAAATTCGACTGTGTCCATGTGATGGTTCTGGTCATCTTTGTCTTCTCTGTATCTGAGAATTCGGTTGTAATTGTCACTGTGAGGACTGGTTGCCATGTGTTGTGGCGCTATTCAGACTAGGGCCAACTTTCCATTGCCGTGCAGTGCTGCGGTGCTATTCAGACTAGGGGCAACTTTCCGTTGCCGTGCAGTGCCCTTTAGGCAAGGGGCAATTTTTCATTGTTTTAGATCTGAGGTTGTGCATCTCGAGAGTAGATTTCGTGCTCGTTGAGCAGTGGCCATTTGCAAAAACAGTTTTTGAGAATTTTTACTGAGGTTGACTAATTTTCTCTCGAAAACTATTCCATTTTTCCAAAACTATTCCATTTTTCCAAAACTGGACCATTTCTTGGACCCAAAAAAAGAAAATTTTCAGTGCTCATAACTTGACTTGCATGATTTCAAATCAGAGAATCGAACAAGCATGTTAATCTAACTCTCATTTTGATTAAAATTGTTTTAAGTAGAAAGCCAAAAAACAAAAAATGGTCAAAATGATGAACTAGGGGCACAATTGAGTCAGGTGTTCTGTCTTTTCCCCATTGTCAACATACTTGCCAGAAAAGGGCACTCTACTTGCCAAAAAGGACACTCTACCTGCCAGAAAAGGGCATACCTGAAGCTAACAACAAAGGGCTGAAAGCTCTCAACATCCTCCAAGCAATGAGGTATCAAGCCAAGTGCGAAGCATGAACTGGAATGGATCAAGATATTCCACTCCATCGCCTGGACACATTTGATCATGTCCAAACTCCCCAGCAGAACATCGTCAACCAATGTCAGCTGCAGATTTGCTACACACCCAGTCTTAGCGCAACCCCTCTGTGGGAGGAACTCACTGGTTGTGAGCGGAAGAAGAAGAATCTAGCGGAATGCTAGGGGAAAAAGCCCGCAATTTCTTGTTTATCCATTAACCACCCAGGGGAGGGATAAAAAATGAGAGATTGAAGAATAGAGATGTGCGCTGAGAGAAAAAGTGAGGAAAAGGGCTTTTTTTAGAAAAACAGAACCTGAGGGCCAAGTGATGTGAGAATCATAAATGAGAAAGGGTGGGAAACAATACTCGGAGAAACTAGCTCCTCGTGCACCAAGAGGTCTCTTGCCTTTGTAACACAGCTGAGTGTTGTGTTTGTGTGTTTTTGTTTGTCTCGATTCTTGTTTTGAGTCGTTTGAGTGTCAATAGATGTGTTGAGGTTGTTTTTCTTTTGTTGAGTGGTGTTTAGGTTGTTCCACCTTTGTTTTCCGTTGTTGAGTCATTGTGGCTGTGGTCAGTTGTAGGCTCAATACCCGGTTGAGAACCCTTTTCTTATTTCAATTTCAAAACTGAATCGTTTTGTGCTCAGAGTGATGTGTCGTTCTCCATATTGGTGCAAAACAGGATTTATTCTTTCATAAAACTGCAGGGTTCAACCCAAGTCGTGCGAGGACAGTAAAACCAGGACCTATCTGAAGCTATATGGGTTCCAGACTGCAAAGCAAAAGAAAAGAAGGAAAATCAGAGCATCTTAGTGTGTTTCGACTTTGGCACATGCCGTGATTGTGCTCCGGATGTACCTCTCCTGGCCTTGTCAGTGCTCCGAAGTATGAGTGTGCCTTTACCTCAAGTGTAAGCCTTCTTCAAGTCAGAATGGAAATTAAAGTAGCAGCAGATGTTTTCTCTCGCCAATATAAATAGGGTGTCCCCTTTTCGAGCAGAGTGTGTTGCAAAGCCCCCCGAGAGATAAATTGGAGGCACCAGAGTACATGTTTGATGCCCCTTTATTGCATAGAATGTGTACTTTCATATACGCTTCTGTTTCATGCGTGCCACATATTGTTATGATTCATGCATAGAAGATGCTTTCAATGTTGCATAGAATATGCATGTCTCATGCATAGAATATGCTTTTAAATGTTGCATAGAATATGCCTGTCTTATGCATAGAATATGCTTTCAATATTGCATAGAACATGCTTTCCATGTTGTATAGAAAATGCCCCCATACTTGCATAGAACATGCATTTTATCGCACTTATTTTGTGCACCTTCCTTGCACTTTCTTGTGCATTGTATCTCTCTCGCACTGTCTTGTGCACTTTCACATTTCATCTCTCTCGCGCCGTCTTGTGCACCTTGTGATTGTATCTCACTCGCACTGTATATTGCATTTCAAAATCACTCACGCTTTCTTGCGCATCGCACTGTTTTGTGCAGTTTACACTCGCGCTTTCTTGCGCATCACACTGTTTTGTGCAGTTTACACTCGTGCTCTCTTGCGCATCGCACTGTTTTATGCAGTTTACACTCGCGCTCTCTTGCGCATCGCACTATTTTGTGCAGTTTATACTTGCGCTTTCTCGCGCATCGCACTATCCTGTGCATTTCATTACTTGCTCCCTCTTATCTTACGTAGAAAATACTAGTAGCACTTGTTAGTGCATTGTTCGCGCTATCTTGTGCACCTTTCTTGCACCTGTTAGTGCATTGCTCGCGCTGTTCTGCGCACCTTACCTGCACTTGTTTGTGCATTGCATCGCACTATCTTGTGCACATCTACGTTGCACTGTCTTGTGCATTCACTTTCACTCGCACTGTCTTATGCACTTTGTTTTTTGTATCATTCGCACTGTCTTGTGCACTCTCTGGTCTAGGAGACCTTAAATCCTCTAAAGGTGCAATTCATTTGGTGTTTGTCGTGCCCGCACGACTTCCGGTGGTCTGATATAGCCACATGCCTGTGTTTACGGTGAGTTCCTAGGAGACCAACTGAGACGGTGGAAACTAGAGTTCGAATGGCTCATGCCTAGAATGCAAAGGTTCGGGATTTCCGAGACTAAAGTCTGGTTTAAATACCCAGGGGTATACCCTCGGCTTGAAATCTGTATGGCAGCCCCATAGATTGAGATAGCATATGTATGTGCCTCAATTCTGGATACTGAACCAACCTAGTCTGTCACCCTATTAGAGAATAGGGAAAGCTGCGACCATAGTCAGGGAGAAAAGTAGTACCTCTGGTTCAACCAAGAAGAAGCAAAAGATTCCCAACAGCATGAGGTAAGTCATTGCTAATTGCCCCGGTAAGGTACCTTCACCTATTAGCTATTACATTGCACTTTAGCCACTACATTACAGTGCATTGCATAAATCCTTAATTTTCAAACCGGCTTCACGTAGCGTATAAGTCCAATTATCAAAATCTTTCTGCATATCATTTTGCATCCTGCCCCTGAACTACGCTGGTTTGATTCCTTGCAAAGGGATACGTAGGCAGCCTGTGGGCACAATCATTAATTTATCTATATTTCGTTTGTTTGTCCAAGTCTTCGGCCTTGTCAAAAATGGGTCGTCTCTGGGCTTTGACATTCACTCATATCATTTCATGACTTCGAGCTCTGTCAAAGAGGGGCAACTGTAGACACCCCATTTTTGACCGCCCTTAAGACTTGGGCACTACTGATGGTTACTTGGTAGAGAAAGTTGAGCAGGGCAAAGGTTCGATTTCTTCGGCAAGAGGAGAGTCAAACCCTAACCTCACACCCCATTTCTTGATCAAAATATTTTAGATCTTAAAACCCTCTCTTTCAAATATTTTTGAAATAAAGTTCCTACAATGTCTCGAGGCTCACATTTTGTTAAATTGTCGCTGCTTTTCGATAAACTGAGCCAGGACAAAGTGGAAATGAATGAAAGAGAGATGGAATCTATGAAAAATCTTTCAAAACACCTTGCTTAGGGTTTGAAGTTGAGGAAAATAGGAGAAAAGGGGAAAATCCAGTTGGGGGAGAAATGGGCATGAACCGTTAAGAGAGAGTTGAGCAGCCATCGCTGAATCGGGCCTATTCATTTGTACAATTGGATTTAAGATATGAGGCTATTACCGTTGGAAAGGAGACTTCTGGGGCTTACATTACACTCAAGAATCTCCTAAAGCAGTCCGGACGGGGGAGATATGGTTGGTTGAAGTAGGGCATCAATCCGGTTGGACCGAATCTGCGCGGCTTCACCAAAACAGGCATAACTTTTTGCACAGTTGGAATTTTAATGCAAGGCTGGCGCCATTGGAAAGCTAACTTCTAGGGCTTCATTTGGACACTAGCTGACCACTTGAACCTTTTGAACCTGGTCATACGACCACCTGAACTGGTCGGCCAGCTTCCTCATTTTCTGTCTCAGTGAGTTGATTCCAGCTGTGCCAGCTGGGAGGCACAGACTGCATCCTCCATACATGTGTATGGAGGATGTTTTACCTTGGTTTGAAGCTTCTAGGAGAAGCTTTAGCCTCCTTTGTCTATAAAGGAAGACCTTCCCTTCCTTGTAGAGGGTTCAAAAAATTGGTCTTAGGCATACACCATATATCTCTCTTTGTCTCTCCTTTTAGGCTTAAAAAGAGTGAGTTTCTTGGCTCCTTTGCACACCACTTCATAGCCACACACTTCCACCATTACTTGGAGGTTCTTGGAGCTTGTTTTCAGAGGTTGAGGGTTACATTTTTGGTCCAGAAGCTGCTGGAGTTCTTGAGCTTCAAGGGTAACACACTCTTCCCCCTTTTAAGCTTTATTTTGCTCTATCTTTTAGCCATACTTGCAAGCATTTTTGAGTTTCGGTGTAAACTGAAAAAAGTCTTATTTTGAGACCCTTAACATGTTTGTTTAAGATCATTTTTCTGTTGGGGGTCATCTACCATCTCACATGCTTCATTTCACCTTGTTTTGAGCCATTCATTAAGGCCTTTGTTTTGAGCTTTGTTTGGCCATTTAGCCACTGAAATTCAGTAGATTTTTAGTGGCTAGCATGCTGTTTTGAGTGCCAAAATCAGAGAGGGGTGACCCTCTCTCTCCTTGTTTTGTTTTCTAGCATATTTGGCCTAACAAAGGAGCCCTTATTTGCATGGTTCCAAGCCATGTTTCAGGCCATTTTTGGTGAGTTTTAGGACCTACATAGGCTCTGTCCAGAGCTTGTTTTTTCATATTAGATGTCCATCTTGCATGTGTAGAATAACCCTCTTCATAGCATATCAAAGGAGCATCTCATTCTTGCATGCATTAACCATGTTTCAGTGGGTTTTTGGGCTTTATTTGGCATGTCATACCTCTATCTTATGCTGGTTTAGTGGCCTCTTGAATGCTTCACAGGCTTGTAGTGTAAATCCTCTTCACTAGCTTGTAATGCATGTTGTTTTGGCCTTTGATTCTAGCACTTTTTGGCCATACCTTAAACTAATTTTGTGCACGTTTTGGACTTCCTAAGCTCTGTTTTTAGGCCTCATGGTCGAATGATGTTTGCTATGCATGGTTGTAGTGCAATACCCTTGCCTAGCTTTGAGTTTTGAAGCCTATTGCATGCTTATATTGAGGTGTTTGCATGTTTTGGGGTCATTGTGCATGGTATTTCAGAGCAAGTAAGGTTTCCATGTTCCCATGTTTTCCACTCCTTATATGCATTTGAGGATTGTGCTTGTATGTCTCATTTATGGACCATTGCATGAGCTTCATTTCTATACATTTTGAGCCATCATTTTAGACCATTTTCCCACTGTCTTGGACCTGCATAAGGATTGTTTGGGGCTGGTTGGGTCATTTGAGCATTGCTATGCATACCTCTAGTGTAATGTGCTTCACTAGTTTCGGTATTTGAGCCATCCAACATGCATTGTGTGAGTTGTTTGCATGATTTGGGACCATCTTGTATGCCATTTCAGAGTTGGGACTTGTGCTATTGTATGCCATATTTCATCCTTCCAATGCTCTTGTAAAGTTGTGCTTTGTGCCCTAGACTCGGAGCCATTGCACCTTGCATGTTTGTGTGTGTGTTGTTGCCTCATTTTCATCATGTTTGGCCACTGATTTGGGTGTGGCTGAGGTCTACTCATCTTGGTGTAAGTCCATTCTTGCATTGAGTATGCCATTATAGTTCATAGCATTGAGCATGCCATGTCATCGCATGTTTGATCATTGCATTGCGTATGCCTCGGTCGTAACATCGCATATGTTAATTTCCACGTGCATTGCGTATGCCATATGTGCATTGAGTATGCCATTTTTAGTTCATAGCATTGTGTATGCCATTTGCATGTTTGCATGTCATTCCGTGCATCTTTGCATCACTTAGTTGCATTGCATTTATGGTTATATATTCGAGGTCGCATTGTGCATGCCTTACTTGTTGCATTGTGTTTGGAGTAGGAGTTAGTCCAAACACAGGAAACGAGGGACGTTTCGTACTCAAAGTGACGAAACGTGCCTCGATTCCCGGTCACCGACACTCTTGACTTTCCATGATAGAGTTGTTGGCTTTAGGTGTGTATATGTGCATTCATGTCATATTGAGTCATGCAATTCGACTCCTCGGCCATCATGCATCGGGATGCGTGATTGATGGCTTGAGGATTGAGGACTACACTCCCTAGAGCTTATGTAATGATGGGGAGAGTGGTCGTGCACACATTGTTGAAAATACCTTGCCACGCCTCTTTCTTGCTTTGTGTTGCAGAAAACCAGAATCCAGGGGCAGAAAGTGGTCGGCCGACCAGGTTTTCTGGCAGGCCGACCACCTATTTTGATCTCCACCACAAAGGGTGGTCGACAGGTGGTCTCCCATGCCATTGGCTGGTCGGCAGCCCTCCCACAGCTTCCCAGAGTGGAGTTTCAGCCTCTTGGAGCTTTGTGTAAGTTTTTGAGATCAATTGCAAACAAAGGCGAGTCGGGGCGTCGCAATGGATTTCCCGACAAGGCGACTCGAGCATGCATACATTCTTTGTCATCCAAAACAGAGCTGGGGCAGTCCATTTGCATGGTAGTTTATTTGCTTGTTTAGTTAATTTGTCGATTAATTAGAGTTGTGTAATAATTAGCTATAGCTGTTATTCATTTCGGTTATGTATTATTTATTTGGACCCTCTGAGAGAGGGCAATGTTGTAATAAGTGTGCGTGTGTGTGATGAATGTCTTCCAATCCCACGTCTTTCTCCCTTTTATTTACCAGCTTATGATGGTTAGTTTTAGGGCATGTTTCAATTAACATCTATATGTTTGCATGCTTGCATTCATTCATCTATATTGCATGCACCGGGCTCGGCGCATCATGCTAACTGCATCGTATTTCAATTCCAAGTTGAATACATGTATTGATTGTTGCATCTCATATGCCATCTTAAGATAGCCGAGCCTATTGTAGTTGCATTCTTGCATGTGTTGCCTTAGGCATCTCAGCATAGTTAGGATTCATGCATGTTTTCTAATTAGCTTCTTTCTTTGGCTCGGAATACTCGGTAAGTGTTTATACTTTAGCATCCTTGCATGCGTGTGAGTGGCTGCCATGATAGCATGCTTGCCATGAGGCTATGTGCCTACGTGATATAACTGCCTGAATGCCTGTGGGTGAAGGTTGGATTACTTGAATTGGAACAATTCATTGATTGCGAGTTTTAAGCCCACTTGGGAGTGGCAAATCACCATGTTTTCTAAGCCCACTCGAGGGTGGCAAAATCCGCATTTTAACCTACTTGCGAGTAGTAAACCGCTTTCAAAAACAAACATGACATGAGTTGTTCTAACTTAGGCAATCCAGTCTATACTTGTATGTTGTGCGCATCACATAGTAATTCTTTGCTAATAAATCGGAATAAGAACGCATGTGTTTTCAAAAACAAGATATCATGTTTAGTAATGGCCGATCTTTGATCGGGCGAGCGAGGGTGCTCATAAAATGACCTTCCCCAATCGTACCCAAGTTCCTGAGCCGAGGCAACTTTGGTGATGACGGACACGTGGCCTTAGGCACGAGTCAGGGTTTCCTAAATTCCCCCAAAATAAAATATTTAGGTGGCGACTTTGTATCTGGCAAAGCAGTTCATGTTTGGCACTTCTTTCTAAAAATTAGTTTTTCAAACGATTTGCCAGATTTGGACTCTTTGGTGATTTATCGGTCTTGCATTGCACTTTGCGAGACTAGATTCAGAATCGTGACATCGAGTCCGAACTGTAGTGAGCCCAATGAACAAAACGGGATTCCCTTCCGGGACGTTCGGGGACGTCTACAACACCCAAAAATCCTTCCTTGTTTGCAATCCCCATTTTTTTTTCTTCTTCTTCTCTCTCAACCTCTTTCTCTCCCGTGGCTGCTACTGCTGTTGTATAAATTGTATTAGGCTGCTGCTGCTCTCTTGTTTTAGGCAACCTAGGGTTACATTATGTATCTAAACAAAAGGCCCTAAAATATTATCTTTTGTTTTAATTTATTTTCTCTCTCCATTAATTTAAATAAATTACAAATATTATTAAATCAAAATATGCTTACTAATTTGCCCTCTATTTTTTTTAAAAATAATAAATCTTGCTTCTAAATTAAATACTTTTACCATAAATTTATTTTAGGTTTAAAATTAATTAAAAGATCCTGCAATAATATTTAATTTGCACTTTAAGATTCACCACTAAAATATTTGAGAATGTAATATTATTATTTAATTATTTACTTAATATTTATATTCGGGTTCTCACATTCTCCCCTCCTAAAAGAAAAGTTTCGTCCTTGAAACTAACCTTAATAAATCATGAGAATAGATGTGAGTACTTCTCGCACATCTTGTCCTTGTGTTCCCAAGTTGCCTCTTCAACTAGATGATTACGCCACAGTATCTTAACCAATTTAATGGCCTTTGTACACAACATTTTCTCTTTCAAATCCAAAATTTGAACATGCATCTCCTCATACAAAAAAAAAAAAAAAAAAAATCCTCTCTAATTTGAAGCGGCTCATAATCTATCACATGCCACTGACTGTGCACATATTTCTTCAGCATAGACTCGTGAAACACATTATGCACTCCTGCCAACCTAGGAGGTAGAGCAACATGGTACGCAACCTCACCAACCTTCTCCAATACCTCAAATGGACCACTGTATCTAGGACTCAACTTTCCTTTCTTTCCAAACCTAATGACTCCTTTCCATGGTGATACTTTGAAAAAATACCATATCCTTCACATGAAACTCTAAATCTCTCCTCATACAAAACCTCATAAGGTGCTACTCTCAAACTAGAATGATAACTATTATTATACGCAAACTCCATGAGTGGCAAATAATCATCCCAATTACCTCTCCACTCCAAAGCACAAGCCCTCAACGTATCCTTAAGGGTTTGAATAGCCCTCTCCGATTGTCCATCTGTTTGAGGGTGATAAGCTGAACTAAAATTTAACCGAGTTCCCATAGCTGACTATAAGCACCCTAAAACTTAGACATAAAACGAAGGTCTCAATTTGACACTATTGACATAGGTGCACCATGCAATCTAACAATCTCTTTCACATACGACTGTGCAAATCAAGCTAGAGAATAGTTCATCCGTACTGCAATAAAATGTGCTGACTTGGTTAATCTACGAACAACTACCCAAACTGCATCGTGATTACTACTAGTACGAGGTAAACGACACACAAAGTCCATAGTAATATGATCTCACTTCCACTTTGGTATAGGTAAGGGTTGTAGTTTCCCCATGGGTTTCTGATGTTCTACTTTAACCTGTTGACACACCAAACATTGAGCCACAAATTCTGCAATATCTCCCTTCATACCATTCCACCAAAAATGTTCATGAAGATCCCTATACATCTTAGTGCTTTTACGAGGAATGCTGTAACTAGAACTATGTGCTTCTATCATAATCTCCTTCCTCAAATCACCACCATTAGGAACACAAATTCGGCTACAGAATCTAAGCAACCCATCATCACTAACAACAAAATTTACATGTTTACCCTCTACCATCTCTCCTTTAATACGCTCGCATTGGGGGTCAATCTCCTGAGCTAAACGAATCCGTTCTCTCAAGGTCAGCTGAACTGTCAATTGACTACAATAAGCCCTATCACCAGGCGTAACAACCTCAAGCCTCAAACGTCTCATGTCTTCTACCAAACAACTCTCAATAGACAAAGCAACTACATTTCCAACTGCAACCTTCTTACTCAAGGCATCTGCCACCACATTTGTCATATCTGGATGATACAAAATATTCACATCGTAATCTTTTAGCAACTCAAGCCATCTTCTTTGCCTCAAATTTAGTTCATTCTGTGTGAAAATATACTTCAAACTCTTATGATCAGTGTAAATCTCACATGACTCTCCATACAAATAATGCCGCCAGATCTTAAGAGCGAAAATTACTGCTGCTAACTCCAAGTCATGCGTAGGATAATTTCTCTCATGTACTTTCAACTATCGTGATTCATAAGCAATCACCTTCCCATGCTGCATGAGTACACATCCTAAACCCTGTCGTGAAGCATCACTATAAATTACAAAACCACCTCCATTTGTCGGTAAGGCAAGAATTGGAGTTGATGTCAACCTCTGTTTAAACTCTTGGAAGCTATGCTCACAATCATCATTCCACTCAAACTTTACCCCTTTCCTAGGGAGATTGGTAAGTGGCAAAGCAATATGGGAGAATCCTTCCACAAACCGTCTGTAATTTCCAGCAAGCCTTAGAAAGCTACGTACCTCAGTTACAGAAGTAGGTCGTGGCCAATCAACAATTGCTACCACTTTCATGTTATCCACAGATACCCCATCTTTATGCACCACATGACCTAAAAAGGATACACTGCTCAACCATAATTCACACTTATTAAATTTTGCATACAGTCTCTTCTGCCTAAGGATCTGCAGTACTACCCTCAAATGTTGCTCATGCTCCTCCTTACTCCTTGAATAAATTACGATGTCATCAATAAACACTACCACAAATTTAGCCAGTTGGGGTTTAAATACTTTGTTCATTAAATCCATAAATGCGGCTAGTGCATTTGTGAAACAAAAAGGCATCACCAAGAACTCATAATGCCCATAACGGGGTTCTAAAAACGGTCTTAGGAATATCTTCATCCCTTACTTTCAACTACTGATAGCCTAACCTCAAGTCAATCTTAGAGAATACCTAAGCTTCCTGAAATAGGTCAAATAGGTCATTAATACGTAGCAAAGGATATCTATTTTTCACTGTGACTTTGATTAGTTCCCTATAATCAATACACAATCTCATAGACCCATCCTTCTTCTTCACAAACAACATAGGTGCTCCCCAAGGTGAAACACTAGGCCTAATAAAACCTTTGTCTAACAACTCCTGTAACTGAGTTTGTAACTCCCTTAACTCCAATGGTGCCATTCTATAGGGCGCTTTAGAAATAAGTGTTGTGTCAGGGACCAAGTTAATGGAAAATTCTACCTCATGATCTAGAGGAAGTCTAGGTAGATCCTTTGGAAAAACATCAACACAATCACTCACTACAGGCAACTCTTCTAACTTCTATTTTGGTAGTTCAATACTCACCACACAAGCTAAGTAACCGCATTCTTATGTTCAATTTTTTTTACTTGCGTAGACCGCATGTTCTACTTGCGTAGACCGCATGTTTATAATGAGTTTCATTACTTGCGTAGACCGCATGTTTTGCTTGCGTAGACTGCATTCTTATGTTCAATTTCATTACTTGCGTAGACCGCATGTTTTGCTTACGTAGACCGCATGTTTATAATCAATTTCGTTACTTGCGTAAACCGCATGTTTGTAATCAATGCTTTCCTTGCGTACACCGCATGTTTGTAATCAATGCTTTCCTTGCGTACACCGCATGTTTTCCTTGCGTAGACCGCATGCTTGAAACCAATTTCATTACTTGCGCGGACCGCATGTTCTACTTGCGTAGACCGCATTCTTATGTTTAATTTTTTTTACTTGCGTAGACCGTATGTTCTACTTGCGTAGACCGCATGTTTATAATGATTTTCATTACTTGCGTAGACCGCATGTTCTGCTTGCGTAGACTGTATTCTTATGTTCAATTTCATTACTTACGTAGACCGCATATTTTGCTTGCGTAGACCGCATGTTTGTAATCAATGTCATTACTTGCGTAGACTTCATGTTTTGCTTGCGTAGACCGCATGTTTATAATGAGTTTCATTACTTGCGTAGACCGCATGTTTATAATCAATTCCATTAATTGCGTAGACCGCATGTTTTACTTGCGTAGACCGCATGTTTATAATCAATTCCATTACTTGCGTAGACCGCATGTTTTACTTGCGTAGACCGCATGCTTGAAACCAATTTCATTACTTGCATAGACCGCATGTTTTACTTGCGTAGACTGCATGCTTTCCTTGCGTAGACCGCATGTTTTCCTTGCGTAGACCGCATGTTTATAATGAGTTTCATTACTTGCGTAGACCGCATGTTCTGCTTGCATGGATCGCATTCTTATGTTCAATTTCATTACTGGCGTAGACCGCATGCTTATGATCAATTTCGTTGCCTGCGTAGACCACGCGCTCCACTTACATGTCTGTACCTTCACAGCATTGTTATGCTTCCCACTTGCTTTGCGTTGTCACGCATTTTCAAGTACATTAATATGCATATTGTCAATCACATTGTACCTGTTAAGTTTGTATTCTTTGCAGGCACGATATTGTATGTACGGTTCATTTAAGGCTGGTGCAACCCGACGAACCGGACAGGTATGGTATACTCCGAATAAGACATATCGAGAATATATACGGTCTAGGAGACCTTAAATCCTTGGAAGGTGCAAGACCTTTGGCGCATTGATGTGCACAGTTTGTTGGCATTGTCATGCATATCTTAAGCCGCACGTTGTTGCGCATTTCAAGTTCACTTGCATTGTTATGCATTTCTTGTGCAATATATATACGGTCTAGGAGACCCTAAATCCTCTGAAGGTGCAAGTCCTTCGGTGTTTGTCGTGCCTGAACGACTTTTGATAAGTTGCATTATACATGTACTTCAAGTGACTCGCGTTGTTGCGCATTTCAAGTTCACTTGCATTGTTATGCATTTATTGTGCAATATATATACGGTCTAGGAGACCCTAAATCCTCTGAAGGTGCAAGTCCTTCAGTGTTTGTCGTGCCCGAACGACTTTTGATAAGTTGCATTATACATGTACTTCAAGCGACTCGCGTCGTCGCATATTCAAGTTCACGTGCATCTCAAAAGCCGCGCGTTGTCGCGTATTTCAAAATCATGCATCATCATGCATTTGCATCTCAAAAACAAAAAACAAAAACAAAAAAACACATGCATTGTCATGCATCATCGTAAATAGTTGCATTGTCATGCATCATTATAATATAGTGTATATTGTATTGTAGCTTGCATGCATTCATTGCATCACCTTCCATTTATGGCTCGCGCCTTTCCATGTTGAGCTTGGTTTGGTATGTGTCCATACTTTTCACGTCGAAACATAGTTCAGTAGACCGTTCTATGTTAGACACGGCTTGTATGTGTACATGCCTTTCCTAGGCAAGATTTGGTTTGGCTCGCAGGCCATATCCATTGTATCCATTTCCATTCCATTGCATATTTGTAGATATTGCATTGTAGCTTGCATGCATTCACTGCATCACCATTCATCTATGGCCCGCGCCTTTCCATGATTGAGCTTGGTCTGATATGTGTCCATACTTCTCGTGTTGAAGCATAGTTCAGTGGACCGTTCTATGTTAGACCTGGCTTGTATGCGTACATTACATGCATTCCATCGAGCTATCTTGTGCATTGCACTGTCTTGTGCACTCGCGTTGTCTAACGTATCGCGC
>NW_021024813.1:1017671-1045630 GCF_004153795.1 Camellia sinensis
TCCCTTTGAGTCATGAATATGATAAGGGATAGGATTGGTGCATACATTGCTTGAATTGCATTGCCATGCAAAGCTCTGTCCTCTGCTGCTGTCAAACAGATTCTGCAGGACAAAATGGCAATTTTGAATGGCCGATCACTGTTCATCTACTTTTGGTAGATATTTTGTGCCAGCTGTGATAGCTGGCACCCACTCTGCTCCCCTCCATTCACGTGTATGGAGGGATTTCTCTCTTGACAAGCTTATTTGACAAGCTTTACAAGAGAGAGCTCTATAAGAGAGAGTCTCCTCTCTTGAATTTAGGGTTAGAAAAATAGTTAGAGAGCTCTGGTTTTAGGTTAGGATTTATATATCTATTCTATATCTCTCTCTCTCTCTTGAGCTTAGTGTGTGTGTTTTGTCTTACTTTTGCTCACAAGCACCCACCATTACACCATCCCTTGGAGCTGAGGCCTCTTGAGGGTTGTTTTGGAGGTTTTGAAGCTGGTTTCAACCTAAAGAAGCTGCTGGAGCTCCATTGTTGAAGAAGGTCTTCAAGGGTAAGAAGCTTGCTCATTTTTACCCCTTTCTTGCATTGTATTTTTGCCTATCTTGCAACTATTTTTGTGTTTAGTATATAACATAAAAAAGTTCTATTTTTAGGCCCTCTAAATAGTTTGTTTAGAGTGTTTTGTGGTTTGAGGTTGTTTGACCCTTCTTAAGCCTTGTAAGGCTCCATTTTGTGCCATTTTGTGTGAGCTCCGAGACCTTGGTGTTTGGGCCTCCTCACCACTGAAATCTTGAGGGATTTCAGAGGTGAGGATGGTGCCTTGAGGTCCCAAGAAGGTGAGGGCCACCCCCTCTCCTTGTTGTCCTTGAAAAGGACCATTTTTGCCTCTTGAGGGAGCATCTAGCTTAGGTTCATGTTGACCATGCCTTAGCTGATTTTTGTGTTTATTATGTCATAATATGCCTCTGTTTTTAATTGGTTTTGGTACACCATGCTTGCCTAGCATACATACCTTGTAATGCCATGATTTGCCTCAACATGTGCCTAGCATTTAGACTACCATGTTCATGTGTTTTGGCCTAGCTTTGTGAAGCTTTTATGCTTGTTTTAGTATGCTAAGGGACTATTTTTGGTCATTTGAGTCATCCATGCTTTGCTTTGTATAGCTACCATGCAAACTCTCTTGTGTACCTTGAGCATTGACCCCTCTCGCGTGCCATCCTTGCATCATTTCAGTGGTTTGGAACCACTTGTCATGTTATTTCAGTCCTTGTGGCATGCCTATATGCTTGCATTTGATATCCCTTTAATATGTTAAAAGGTTGTTGTCTTATGCTCCTTGTTTGGGCCCTTGTGCATGCTTCCATACTTAAGCCATTTAGATGCCATTTAGGTGGGTTTTGAGGCTCATTTCAGCGTGTCACATCTTTATTTTCAGTCACTTAATTCATGCCATGAGTGGTTGTACTAAGTGTAGTTCAATGCTTCTTTGGTGAGCCTTAAGCACTTGGGTCATTGTGGCATGTTTTGCTGGATTTGTTTAGTTGGTTTGGCACCTCCTATAGCATGATTTTCAGAGCTTAATTTGTATGCCATATGTCCATGTTCATCTTCTTTTAAGTGTGCTTAAAAGTTGTCTCTTCAATGCCCAAGTGTTGGCCCATTTGCATGCATGTTTGTATGTGTATTTGCCCCTCATTCCATAGCACTTTGGCCACTGTTTTAGGTTAGTTTGAGGGCTGCCTAAATTAGTCTAAGTTCATTCTTGCATGTTGTGACTAGCTTACCTTGTGTGTTGATTGCATGCTTGGCTTATCACGTGTTGTGGCATGCCTAAGTGACTTTGCATTTGGCATGCATTTCTCTTAGTTGGAATTACCTAACATGTTGCATGCTTTGCATACTTGCATGCTTGAGTAACTAGCATAGTTGTCACATGCCTTGTACGCTTGTTGGCATTACCATGTTGCATGCCTAGTTAACATGCTTAGGTTGCATTGCATGCATGCTTTGCCTCTTGATTGTCCATGATTGAGGTTGAGCTCCTCCTTTGATTTGTTTATATGCATTGCATGACATTTGAAATCAAAAGTGCACAATTGGTTTCTTAGGCCATCACGCATCGAAATACGCGATTGGTGGTCCGAGAACCAAGGACCATGTCCCTTGAGTCATAAACATGATAAGGGATATGGTTTGTCACGACCCCAAACTGCCCCTAGTAGTTTGGTGCCGTGATGGCCAGTAATCCGAGATTACCGAAGGCCAGCTTACAAGATTCACACACATTCAGAGTACAATTATATGGGGCTAACAAGTACGGAAGCGATTTATACATACAGATTAGTCCATAAGAGCTGTGCTTAAGTCAAACGAGATGGCAACCATTTGCATATGGGTTATAACTTAATTACAACAGAGCAAAATGCAAGTTACATTTTTCATACTAGCAAAGGGCTCTACAAGCCGACATAAACAGATTGTACAAATTGCAGATCTAAGAATACATCTTCTTTGCCGACATAACAATCGTACAAAACATACGTCTTAATCAAAAGGTTTCTCAGCCGACGTGTTTGAAGCACAAATATTACAAGTCGAGAAGCATGATTTTCAAGATTGCCGATAAAAATGCAGGTTAAGCCGACGTAATCAAAACTCAAAACAAGCTCCAGATTCACATCTAGGCGTCATTGCCTTCTTGCTCGTCACCTACATATATATGGAGAGGGTGAGCTTGGATACTCAGTGAATGGTATAAATAATAAAGGGGTTTGCATGAATAATTAGCCGAAATCCTTTCAAATTAATACAAGACTAACTCTACATATATAACAAGGAATGGACCTCGTCCATCTAACAAATCTTCAAGTTTCAAGGGATACTTACTAGCATCACATATTACAACAATAACATTCCGGCAAACATGTCCACGCGGTAAACCGTCCGTGGCAAAGCAAGACAAACCAAGATAGGCATTTCAAACGAGGGTGCTACAAAAGTTTAGAGTCCTCTAGCACAAGGGACTTTCAAGACAAGATGTGCTGCGAAAGTTTAGAGTCCTCCAGCACAAGGGACTTTCCAAGAAGGTCATCAAGACAAACTCATACTTGATATATAAAACAGGGACAATTATTCATGCTTTACAAACACTTTCAAAGCAAGACAAAGCAAAGTCTTCATCAAAACGTATAACATAGCTTTATTAAAAATACCACTCACCTAGTCTTTCAAATGTCGGGGTCAAGGCAAGTCCAAGTCCTACAACACATGGTAAAGTCTATTGAATGCACTACTCAAAACAAGTTTAGCTTACATGCAAGACAAATTGTTGTCAAGAATGCTTTATCAGCTAATCTAGTAGGGAAATACCTCTGTTGAAGAAATATTTAGCTAAAGAGTTTAAAATACCTCTGTTGAAGAAATATTTAGCTAAAGAGTTTAAAATACCTCTGTTGAAGAAATATTTAGCTAAAGAGTTTAAAATACCTCTGTTGAAGAAATATTTAGCTAAAGAGTTTAAAATACCTCTGTTGAAGAAATATTTAGCTAAAGAGTTTAAAATACCTCTGTTGAAGAAATATTTAGCTAAAGAGTTTAAAATCAAAGACTTGGGAAGCTTGAAGTATTTTTTAGGAATTGAAGTTGCTCGCTCTAAGGATGAGATATTTATCTCACAGAGAAAATATGTGCTTGACCTGTTGAAGGAAACTGCATACCGCCTCAATCTATGGGGCTTCTATACAGATTTCAAGCCGAGGATACACCTCTGGGTATTTAAACCAGACTTTAGTCTCGGAACTCCCGAACCTTTGCGTTCTAGGCATAAGCCATTCGAACTCTAGTTTCCACCGTCCCAGTTAGTCTTCTAGGAACTTACCGCAAACATAGGCAGGTGGCTTTACCAGACCACCGAAAGTCGTTCGGGCACGACAAACACCGAAGGACTTGCACCTTCAGAGGATTTTGGGTCTCCTAAACCGTATATATTGCACAAGAAATGCATAACAATGCAAGTGAACCTGAAATGCGCAACAACGTGCGGCTTAAGATATGCATGACAATGCCAACGAACTGTGCACACCAATGCACTAAAGGTCTTGCACCTTCCAAGGATTTAAGGTCTCCTGGACCGTGCATATTTAAGGTCTCGCCAGACCATGATGCAATACCTGTGCGGTTCGTCCAGTTGCACCAGCCTTAAATGAACCGTACATACAATATCGTGCCTGAAAAGAAAACAAACTTAACAGGTACAACGCATATTGATGTATTTGAAAATGCGTGACAACGCAAAGTAAGTGGGAAGTTATAACAATGTTGTGAAAGCATAGACATGTAAGTGGAGCACGCGGTCTACGCAGGCAACAAAACTGATCATAAACATGCGGTTTACGCAGGTAATGAAATTGAACATAAGCATGTGGTCTACGCAAGCAGAACATGCGGTCTACGCAAGTAATGGAATTGATTACAAGTATGTGGTCTACGCAAACAAAACATGCGGTCTACGCAGGTAATGAAATCTGAATAATCGTGCGGTCTACGCAATCAAAACATGCGGTCTACGCAGGTTATAAATTTGAACAAACATGCGGTCCACGCAAACGAAACATGCGGTCTACGCTGGTTATGAAATTGAACAAACATGCGGTCTACGCGGGTAAAACATGCGGTCTACACAGGTAATGAAATTGAACAATCATGCGGTCTACGCAATCAAAACATGCGGCCTACGCAAATAATGATTTGAACAAATATGCGGTCTACGCAAGTAATGAAGTTGAACAAACATGCGGTCTACGCAAGCAAAACATGCGGTCTACGTAACCAAAACATGCGGTCTACGTAAGTAATGAAGTTGATTAAACATGCGGTCTACGCAAGCAAAACATGCGGTCTACGCAGGGAAAACATGCGGTCTACGCAAGCAAAACATGCGGTCTACGCAAGTAATGAAATTGAACAAATATGCGGTCTACGTAGTTAAAACATGCGGTCTACGAAAGTAGTGGAATTGAACAAACATGCGGTCTACGCAATTAAAACATGCGGTCTACGCAAGTAGTGGAATTTAAACAAACATGCGGTCTACGTAAGCAAAACATACGGTCTACGCAAGTGATGAAGTTTAAACAATCATGCGGTCTACGCGAGCAAAACATGCGGTCTACGCAGGTAATGAAATTGAACAATTATGTGGTCTATGCAAGCAATACATGCGGTCTACGCAAGTAATGAAATTGAACAACTATGCGGTCTACGTAAACAATACATGCGGTCTACGCAGGTAATGAAATTGAACAACTATGCGGTCTACGCAAGCAATACATGCGGTCTACGCAAGTAATGAAATTGAACAATTATGCAAAATGCAATGAGATGAGCAAAACCGCGCGATGGAATGCAATGCACAAAACAGTGCGATACGCTAAACAGCGCGATCGATATGCAATGCATAAAACAGTGCGATGGATTCTGAAATGCACAAAACAGTGCGATTGATTTGAAATGCACAAAACAGTGCGATTGATTCGAAATGCACAAAACAGAGCGATGGTATGCGATGCACAAGACAGTGCGATAATATGCGATGCACAAGACAGTGCGATAATTTGAAATGCACAAAATAGTGCGATTGATATGCGATATGCATGGGACAACTTTTGAATTTCGTAAAAGCCAAAAGGATACGAAAAGGATACACCTTGTGCAAATTCGAGCGCCACGCACAGAAGACACGACCCGAGGTCAAAACGGAGGCCGGCTGAGCGTCGGAAGCGTACTGTTTTGCACTGTTTTGAGCACTAAAGGCCCTGGACCCCCTACATAACTCAAACAATGGTGTAGGAAGCTCCAAAATCACTGTAGAAGACCACCGGATGTCCACCGGCCGTCAAAATGAGTCACCGGCCGTCCACCAGCCATCATTCAATTCCATCAACACAATATTCTGCCGGTCGGCACAAAATGTTGCCGACCGGCAAAAAGTTCCTGAGTCGGGGCAGATTCGACATTTCACCATGGGTGTTTTAAAATAGGGTTTCTAAACCCTATTTCTCACTTCCTTCTTTGCCGAAATTCCACACCCTCTCTCTCTAGAGTGTTTTCCTCCCTTCTTTTCTCCGTTTCTTCGCGTTCTACGCCTGTTTCGTCGTCGGATTCGCGATTTTCTTCGCGTTTCGGACATTTTCAACCGAACAAATCTTTGTTTCGGTGCCTCTTTTGCCATTCCCACCTTTTTGGGGTTTGTTCCCCTCGCTTTCCTCTTGATTTCCGTACCCTTTTCACATCCCGGCCTTTTCGGCCATTTTCAACCTTCTCGGGGGTTGACTTTTCGGTTGACTTTCCATATTCTAGCCCGGTTTTCCTCCCTCCGGCTATTTTCTCACCATTCTTGACATGGCCGACGATATTCCACAGGGCGGGACTCCCCCAGATCACGAGATGGATCCCGGGGTTGAGCTTCTCCCGCTGAGTGTCCGCCCATTCAACCTGGCGACTTATCGGCTGGCGATTCATGTGCTACCTCCTGACAGACTTCGCCAGTTTCGGAGCTTCGAGAGGCACGTGCCACCCAAGCTATTACTGCGTGAGCCTACCTCCCAGCTGTCCTTTGGTGCTTCCGAGGTAACTCTCTTTTCTCTGCTTTACTTTCTGCAATGTAGGATACAAAACTGTCGTAGCTAGTTGTGCTCTTTAACTACTTTAGCTCAAATACCCTGTATACTGTAGTTGATTGTAAACATTCGTACAACTGATACCTACTTGAGACTGATACATACACACACACTGCACTAGCCCTGAATCACCCAAACACACTGTATTTCACTGCATACACACTGGTACCCAGCATTTGCTTGAGTCTGAAAATCTATGACACATGCTACATCTGCTCTGAACCACCCGAACACGCTGACACATCACACGTTGTAGTTCACTGTAAGCACACCGGCACCCGGTATTTGCTTGAATCTGTCGAACTTGCACACACGCTACATCTGCTTTGAACCACCTGAACACGCTGACGCATCACACGCTGTAGTTCACTGTAAGCTTCTTAGAACTGCATTTTGACTGTTGCCTTGCAATTGTTGTTTTTTTTTTTGTTTGTTTACAGGAGGATTCCCGTACCATTCGTGGGTATGGGAACACCGGCGCTCGGGACTGGTATGCCGAGCTTCCTGATGCGGTCCGTCGCATCGTGGACCAGGCAAGCTTCGGCGCTTTCTGCAGGGGACTATCCAGACTCACGACCTGCAGGCCCTTGCTCGCCGCTCTAGTGGAGAGGTGGTGGGACACCACCGACTCGTTCCATGTGTCAGCGACGGGAGACATGACGATGACTCCCTATGATTTCTCGATGCTCACAGGCATCGGGGTAGGGGGTGATCTGATCCCCTTTGATACTGACATAGACGAGTGGACTGCCGCTCAGATCTATCTGCTTGGTGAGGTGCCACCTCTCGCGCGTCCTGGCTACGTCCGATATTCCTGGTTCGAGGTGCAGTTCAGGGTCCAACCCACCCTTGTTGATGCAGCCCCGATGACTTCGGAGGCCGCGGAGAGATACGCACACGGCTTCCTCATGTTCTTGTTTGGGACGACCATTTTCGCCGACCGGGCGAACACCGTGCCTCTTTGCCTGCTCAGCGCACTGGTGGACGTCAGGCAGATCTTGCACTATGATTTGGGTGGCGCCGCCCTGGCCACATTCTACGGGTATATGAGCTCAGCTTCCCGCGACAGCGGACAGTTGCTCGGGGGCTATTGGCGTATTTGGGAGGTACATTTCTTTTTCTGCCTTTCATTCCTGTCCTATATTTTCTGTACTCTGTACACTGCACACACTGTAGTCTGCTTTATACTTACTGTATACTGTACACACGGCACACACATACTCTGCTTTACACTGACTGTACATTGCTCACACTGCACACTCTGCACAATACACTGCACAACACATGGCTCTGCTATTTCTGCTTTTACTCTATATTCTGCTTTATCTGATAAATGCACTGGTATTTACCTTGCAGTTGTGGGTTTATGCCTACTTTCCTAGGCTCGCTTCCGTACCAGAGACGGAGACTCCTCTGGTCGTCCCTTTTTCGTGTCGTTTTGACGGGAGATGCACCCGTAGGCCACGAGAGACATTTAGCTTCTTCCGCCGCTTCTTTGACACCATCACCCCTGCCGAGGTATGTTTTATTTCAGAATTTATCTAAGCTTTGCTTTTCACTGCATACTTCAATAGCGATAGATAACAAACTGTATGTCACTTTCAGATCACGTGGCAGCCTTGGGCTCCGTTGCCGGCGACGATTCGGGACCGATTTGCCGGTGCTGAGGAGACCTCGCGTTTTCGGATCTTACTGGAGGGCCTGGTCTGTCGGGCTTGGTACCTGGGTGAGCGTTTCCTACGCCAGACCCTAGGGTTACCAGAGCAGATAGTCCCGGTTCACCCTCCTGAGGACATGAGGGGGACCGAGAGGCTCACTACCGAGCAGATGGCCGATTATACTATTGGCTGGGAGGCGACCTGCTTCAGAGGCATCGGCGACTACAGAGAGTACGTGCAGACGTACATTATGCGGTCTCTGAGCGGCGGCCGTCGAGCTGAGGGAGCCAGACCCGCGGCGCCAGCAGCTAGGGCAGGAGCGGGAGCTGGGGCAGGAGCTTCGAGGAGGGCTTGAGTCCGTGGCAGGGGCGGAGTCCAGGGAGGACGGGGGACCGGTTGGCCTGCTCTGCCCACCGTACTGACATATAGAGGACAGGATGGGGCGACCTACCAGATCCCCTTTGCTCCTCCCCCGGCTGGTCATGAGTTAGCTGGCATCCCCGACTTGCCTCCGGTATGTATCACTTCATTTTGCATCTTGCATTGGCATTTCATTTCAGTTTGTTTGATATTCCATAGAATATTGATGCATCTGATACTTTTGCAGGTTTCTTCTGAGTACACCCGGCAGTCATTGGAGATGAATGCCTCCATGATGGGGATGCTACAGCGGACCTTTGATCTCCTGGCCCTCTACAGAATTCCGGTATGTTCTTCTGATCATGGCCTCAAATCACTCACAAGATGATTCACGTAATCTGATGCACGGCACGACACCTGATACATTGATCTCACAGCGTGTGATACACTGCATACACTGCATTCTACACTGTACTCTGCACTGATAAACTGCCCACGGCATTCATACATTGTACTCATACACTGCATTCTGCATTGATAGATTGTCCACGACATTTACACACTGTACTCATACATTGCATTCTGCACTGATAAACTGTCCACAGTATACTGATGCATTTGCCTTTTATGTACTTTTTCAGCCTCCCTTCCAGATTCCCGTGGTAGGAGGTGCTCCAGCTGGACCTTCCGTCCCTGCCTGAGGGAGAGATGAGGAGGGCAGAGTATTCCCCCGCACCAAGGCGGGGCACACTCATGTCGAGAGTAGTTCGCGGGCTCCCGTTCCTGATGATGACGATGATGATGATGACGAGTCAGAGGCGGAGGCAGAGTCGGAGGAGGAGGAGACCGGAGGTGGCACTAGCTAGGGCTCTGACGACGATGCTGATGATGCTCCTGGACCTTCGTCCAGGAAGAGGACTAGGACAAACCGATAGCCCTCGGAGTGCTTGATATGGATACAGATTTTTGTTATTTTTCTTCTTTCTTGTACTTTTCCCTTTTGTTGGTAGTTAGGATACTTTGTACTGTGACAGGCAGGTTTTTGTTTTCCTCGAAACTTTGTACTTAAAAAGATTATGAAATGAACAAACTTTTTGCTTAAAAGGTGTTACATTTACATATCTCATGTATTGCATCATGTTTCATCATGTTACACCTCAATGTAAATGGAATTGACTGGTTGCCTGAAAATTGAACACTTGCACGGTAATAATCAGATAACTAAACAGCCAACAGCAAAATAACCCAAGCAACCCACTGTCTGATTCTGGACACACACGGCCCTTACTCTACTGGGGGTTAATCTACATACAGCCCGTAACACAGCACTTGGTTCATTTTGCACATAGCGAATTCCGAACAAACAGCCCAATCTGACAAGACGGACTACAGAGGTGAAACCAGCTGGAGTTGAAACACAATCGAATATAGAGAATGGCACAACATTCTGAGCATAAACGATTTTTGTAATTAAATAAGGGTTTTTCAAACCGGGGCATCGAGCCTACAACTGAACACAGTGGGGAGGACTCAAACAAAAGGGTACACGACCTAAAACACAACGAGACACGCTCGGGAGAAACCTAGGACAAAGGTTGAGGTAAACAAAACAAAAGACACGACACACAGGCGCGTTGAACGAATACGGGGGACCTCAAATCACGAGGAGCCAGTTTCTCTGGGTATTGTTTCCCACCCTTTCTGATTTGTGATTCTCCCATCACTCGACCCTCAAGCTCGGTTTTTCCTCTCAAAAGCCTTTTTCTTACTTTTCTCTCAACTTACACCTCTCTATTCTTTATTCTCTCATTTTTCGTCCCTTCCCAGGGTGATTAATGAATGAATAGGAAGGTGTGGGTTCATGCCCAATGTCGTTAGCTCACAGCTATTTCTTCTTGTGGGTAGAGTGCCCTTCTGGCAAGTATGTTGACGACAGGGGGGAGACAGGACTCCTGGCTCAACTGTGCCCTTAGTTCATCACTTTGACCATTTTTTCGTTTTGGTTTTCTACTAAAACAGTTTTGATCAAAATGAGAGTCGGATTAACGTACTTGTTCGATTTTTGATTTGAAAGCCATGTAAGTCAGGCTGTGAGCACTGAAAATTTTCCTTTTTGGGTCCAAGAAAATGGTCCAGTTTTGGAAAATGGAATAGTTTTCGAGAAAATAGTCAACCTCAGTAAAATTTTTCAAAAACCATTTTGCAAACAGTCCACGCTCAACGAGCATGGAACTTACTCTTTGAGACGCGCCACCTCGGATCGGAGGCAATGGAAAATTGCCCCTGGCTTGAAAGGGGTGGATGGCAACGGAAAGTTGCCCCTGGTTTGAATGGCGGCTCACGACGACCTGTGGCAACGGAAAGTTGCCCCTTGTTTGGATGGTGCCGCAACAGTCCGCAAACAGTCTTCATTGGCGGTGGTCGAGCTCTTGGACACAGAGATGACGAAGACGGTCATAACAAATATATGGACACAATCACCTTGGAAGGTGTTGGCAACTAGACTTTGGGATGAAATCGAAACCATTGCATGGACCGAGACGCTATGAAAGCGTTGGGGGCTGGACTTCAGGATGAAGTTGCCTACGTATCCCGAACATGGGAATCAAGCCTTACGTAGTTCCGGTTAAGGTACACTCAGGTATTTTAACCTTCACGTTTCAGGCTCTAACTTTTGCCAAGGTGCCCGATGCGGGTTTTCGACCTTGCGAGCTTTTTTTCAATTTCTTCTTTTTTTCTTTTCTTTTTCGCATTTTTTTTTCTTTCTTTTCTTTTCTTTTCTTTTTTTTTATTTTTGTATTTTTGTATTTTTTTTTTTTTTGCTCTAACTTTTGCCTGGGTCGCCCTTCCGGGTTTTCGGCCCAGCGAGCCTCTCAAAGGGTAAAAGTGTAACAAGTCCATCCCAAATGATTTTTGGAGTTGAAGCCTCTCTGTATCTAGGAGAACGGCTGTTGCAGTGATTTGTAGGAGAATCCATCCCGATTGCTCCACAAGCTTCTTCCGGCGAGATCTACTCTTTTTTATTCGACTTTGGTGCCTCTTGCTCGAGGGCTGCTTCAGAACTGGCCACGCGGGCCTCCTCCGACAGTTGACCGTTGAATGTTCCGGATGAGTTCGAGGTTCAAAACAAACAGGTTGAATCTTGAGGCTGAGAGCGATCCTAGGCTGCACAATCTCAAGAGCGATCCCACACAGGTCTTCGCAAGACCGCGCAAAACATTTTGTTTTTGAAAGTTTTTAAGAAAGCGACAAATCGCTCGCGCTGAAGGTAGTGTGAAACCAATCTGGATCAAGCCAGGGTCCTTCTCAGTACTCACGCTGACAAGCATGATTTCATTCATTAAGGGCTTAGCATGCTTCTCTTTCTCTCATAATGATCAAAATTTCGCAAAACTAGAGGAATTCCTTCCTCTTCGTTTTTATCACTGCAGTGTTCAAAAAGGGATTTTTGAAAAACTTAGGTTAATGCAATGAGCTTGGCGCGCAAGAGAACAGGCGAGATGTATTGTCAGCCCATTCAAGTCCACTGGCACAACTAACTTATACTGGAAGCAAGCATGAAAATGAGATAGCCACAGCTGTTTCATTCAGATCTGTTGGTATAACTGGCCCCTCGGCAGAAACAGACTCAAAAACAAAAAGCGGGTAATTACAAGACAAAACGGTTCGAGGCAACAACCCCGGAATCACCTGTATTCTTCGTACAAGGGACTGACTCGATACATCAGATAGGCCTTAAGCAAAAAGACTGACTCAAGACAAAGAGACAGACTCAAAACAAAAAGACTCGACTCGAATACCCAAGCCAGAATTACAAAAACTCGGTTCACGATGCTACAGAAAATGGCGTGCAGACGCCAACACCAAACTATACGAATGCCGCCCGCAGGTGGTTCACTTTCTGATTACATACTTGCAGTATCTGTGTCCTCAAAATCCAATAACTGGGTGGTAACGGACTTGGCTGAGGTGGGCGGGAGGATAACCTCGTTGTCGATCAAATCTTGCACCTCATGACGGAGGCGGAAACAATTGTCGGTTGCATGGCCTGTCTGCTGGTGGTACGCACAGTACTGAGCAGCATCATGCGTAGCAGGGAGATTCTTCGGGAGAGGCCGAGTCTCCAAGGGTTTAAGGTGCCCCCTCTCGGCAAGGATCTGAAGTGCCTTAGACAGCGGCATGTAAAGGGCATGAAAGACCCTGCGCCCTCGGGGCAGGTATTTTGAAGTCTGAGCGTTCTTACCGGACGCACAAGCGAAAGGGTCGGCAGGCGCCACCTTGGCTTTCTGATCTTTCCCGGGTGCAGGGCTGGGAATAGGAGGAACTGTTCTGGCATGACGGGGCCTATCCCGATTTTCTGACTGACTTGAGCTACCCTCAGGTGGTGTGGGGAAAGCATCCTCCACAGTTTTTGCCACAACTGCGGATATTTGTTGCTTGTTCATCCCCCCGGCTTTCAAAGCCTCGACTGCCTACAGCAGTTGTTCGATGGGATCGGCGTCTACCTTCGCTTTGTCTTTTCCTCTGGTCTCAGCCTGGTCGAGGGTTTGGGTTGATGCTAATATGTCATTACCATAGCTGGAGGCCATCTCCGGTTGGCTAAGTTCAATCACAATTCGCCCTAACAACGGGGGCTCCTGGGGTACAAAACTCCCGGCTTATGGTGCGGCTGAAGGTGAAGCTGACATTCCGTAGGCGAGATCCACCACAGATCTCTGGAGATTACCTATCATCCCCATAAGTTCAAATGTAGTAGGCTCGCGAGCCTGATATAGCTGGGGGGTCCAGACCGGGTGCGCAACAGGCGACCTCGGTGGATGTGACATGTCAATGTTGATCTTACTTTGCAGAGCGATCCCTTGATCTAATGCGACCGTCATAACCACGATCTCTTCTGAATTCTGTGTCATCATAAGTCCGCTGTACTGAACGGTGACTGGCGGGTCAGATATCTGTCTTGCCTCAGCAAGGGGGAATACTATCTACTCTGTATCAACTCTCCGAACCTCCTGAACTGAAAGGGAAAACAAGCAGTATTTCGGCCCAAACAGATCAAATATGGGTATAGCCGAACAACTGTACTCCACTACTGATCACTGTTTCCCAGAATCACTGTCCCCAAAACTGAACTGATACCCGCAGATATAACTGATTTCTTGACAACACTGATACTGGTGCCTTCGGGTCTAATACTCAATCTGGCAAACTGATATGCACGTTCCTGTAGAGATACACTTTAAAAGCACATAGCAAGTAAAGAGAGCCAAAACACCCCTATGTTGGGGTAGGGTTTCCCTGTCCTATTTTGTCAGGAGCTAGGGTTCCACTATGGACGCAGCAGTTTCCAAACAACCTATAAACGGGTAAGCAACCTGTCCTAGCTTGGAATGGTCACTATGGATCCGAATATGCACTAGGTCAAATGGTCGAAAAGGGTGCCCGGTAGAACCGGGGTTTGTGTTCACATACTGTCAGAGCCCATAACCGGCCAGCCTTATGGTCATGCCTTGACAAGACAAGCCTCCGGCAAACCGTTCAGGAATAGCAGATGGCAAACACTATGTCCTAGGCGCACCGATGCACATAAGTGTAATCAAAACAGGATATCACGAGTTCGAGTCAAGCTCTCTAAAATCCCCAGCAGAGTCGCCAGAAACTGTAGACGCGCCCCACGTGGGGTCCTCACTACGGTTCGGACTCGATTTGTCACGGTTCCTAATCTGAACCAAAGAGTCCAAATCCGAAAAATCGTTTTGAAAAAAATAGATTTTTGAAAGAAGTGCCAAACATGGACTGCTTTGCCAGATACAGAGTCGCCACCTAAATATTTTTTAATAGGGGAATTTAGGAAACCCTGACTCGGTGCCAAAGGCCACGTGTCTGTCATTGCCAAAGTTGCCTTGGCTCGGGAGCTTGGGTACGATTGGGGAAGGTCAGCTATGAGCACCCCCTCTCGCCCGATCCGAAGATCGGCCTCTACTAACCGTGATATCTAGTTTTGAAAAACCTTATGTGTTCTTATTCCGGTTATTAGCCTAGAATTACTATGTTATGCGCACAGCAAACAAGTATAGACCAAATCGCCTAAATTGGAATAAAACATAGCATGTTTGTTTTGAAAATGGTTTGCTACTCGCGAGTAGGCTAAAATGCAGGTTTTGCCACCCTCAAGTGGACTTTTAGAAAAGATGGTTTTGCCACTATCTAGTGGGCTTAAAACTCACAGTTTTAATGCATTACCCCAATTTTGTTAATTCAACCTCCATCCACAGGCATTCAAGCAGTTATATAACATAAGCAGCTAGCCTCATGGTAATCATGTTGTCATGGCAACACTCACACACATACAAGGATGCTAAAGCATAGAACTTACAGAGTACTCCAAGCCAAAACAGAAACTAGTTAATAATCACATGCATGATCCTAGTTCATGTCAATTTGACTAATGCAACACATACATGATGCAATTAGAATAGGCTCGGCTAACCTAAGCATGGCATGTGAAATGCGACTAATTGATGCACGTATTCAATTTGGAATTGAAATACAAATGCAATTAGCATGATGTACCGAGCCTGGTGCATGCGATACAAATGCATGAATGCACGCATGCATAACATAAGGTATGCTAATTTTAAATATGCCCTAATCTACCATCATAAGCAGGTAAATAAAAGGGAAGAAAGACATGAGGTTGGAAGACATACACACACTCACGCACACTTATTACATAATTGCCCTCACTCGGAGGGTCCGAATAAATATTACAGTCCGAATGATAAGCAAATAAATTATTACAGAATTTCTATTTTACTTAACAGAATGAGTGCAAACAAAAGGAAAGGTGGCCACAGCCCCCGCCTCGGGATGCGCGAATGATGCATGCTCGAACCCATCTCGCCCGAAAAGTCTGTACCATACCATTGCTGCCTCTATTTTCACTGCCTTGCTTCTCTGAAAAATGCCAAAGTTCTGGGGCAGGTTTGTTGCACACTGCAGAATACCATCGGCAGGGGGAAATTCCCACCGGCAGTATACAACTTCCATCGGCTGCTGATTGAATCATCGGCCATTCACCAATGGCCGGTCGGCATTGAATACTGCCGGTCGGCAGAAATTTCCTGCAGGAGACAGTTTTGACAGCAACAGAGCACAGACAGTATATGGCATGGGATTTCAGGCACATGTGAGCATGGTCATGTTTCCCATCATGTGTTGATTTCAGGGAAGCATGGCCCTCGATCCTTGAGCCATCAATGGTGCATGATAGCCCAAGGGATCAAGCTTGCCACTTGATGTAGAAATGCATGCAACACACAAATGAGGACCAAGGCCTTATCACGTCGAAGTCAAAGGCCCCGGTGACCGAGAGTTAAGGCACGTTGCATCACTTATAGTATGAACCCTCCTTAACCCTCACACTTGGTTTGACACCCCAAACCAAGTAATGCAATGCATGTTATGCTCACATGGCTCAAAATGCAACATGATACTAATTATGCAAGGCATGCCAAATGCCATGCAACTATTATGGCAAATATGCAATGCTATGCAAGCAAGATGCAAATGCAATGCAAACATGGACAATTTAAGCAATAGGGTCATCATGTTACAACACCTAATGAAGCAACCATGCAACAAACATGAGACAAACATGCAATGGTGGCTTGAAATGGTAAAGGGGCAGACCTTAATTCACCTCAAAACAGTGCCAAAAAGTGCCCAAAATGATGGACAAACTCTCATACCAACATGCAAGCCAATGGTCCTAAGGCTAAGGCACAAAAAGGGCCACTTTACTTCTACCAACATGACCAATCATGGCATGAATTAGACAAGTAAAAACAGAATTTTTACATGCAAAAATGGACTCCAAAAACCTCCTAATATGACATCTTAGGTGGCTCCAATGAAATGCATGCACCAAAACTCATTTCTAGGCATAAAAGGGCACACCCTCAAAGCATGAAAGAGGTCACATATGCATGCATGCAAGAATGTTTATGGGCTGAAATGTGACCCTAAATGATGGCAAATCATGAGGATGGTCTATGCTATGCATGTTGGAGGTCAATATACTCAAGGCTTACAAGTCAAAATACAAAGAGAGGATACCAAACATAGCAAGCATGACTGAAACAAATGGCCAACAGACCTTGGACATGGTGAAATAATGCCAATATCTTCATGAAACTAGGCTAACACATGCAAGGATCATGGCCTAAACACAAGATGCATTTCTAGGCCAAATAGAGGAATGTAAAGCAAGTATGTTAAGCATGCAAAAGGGCACAAATCCGACCAAAAACAGAGATAACATATGACCCAAAACACCCAAAAAACTTCTGAAATGGGGCCAAAAATGATCAAGCATGCATGTTGCCCTTTAAGCCAAAAAGCAAGGAAATGAGGCAATGAAGGGAGAGGGGTGTCCCTCCCCTGTACAAAACTTCAAACCACCTTTCTCACCACTGAAAACCCAATGAAGGGAGAGGGGTGTCCCTCCCCTGTACAAAACTTCAAACCACCTTCCTCACCACTGAAAACCCACTGGTTTTCAGTGGTGAGAAGACCAAAACACTCAAGCAAACAAGGCCTCACAAAGGAAGCACCAAAAAGGCCAAATAAGGCCTAAGAGGGTGAGTTTGAACTCAAACAACTCAACCACAAAAGACCCTCAATAAAAGCGTTCTTAAGCCTTGAAAATATAAGACTTTTTATGTTCTGCACAAAAACTAAAGTCAGGCAAGCAAGATAGGTAAAATACTAGCTGCAAGTTTGGAGAAACTAAAGCCAAAGTGATTACCCTTGAAGATCCTTTTGAAGAACAATTTTGGTCCAGCCCTCTTCTTTTGATCAAAATCAGTCCAAAAGCTCAAGAATCAACCTCCAAAGCCTCGTCAATCTCGGAGCAGGTGTAATGGGTGTGCTTTAGTGCAAAATGTAAGGTAAAAAATGCACTTTTGGGCCACCAAACACACACTAAGGGAGGAGAGAGAAGGGAAAATATGGAGAGAGATTGATATATCTAGCAGATATATGGTATAAGCTCTGGTTTTTAGGTTTAAAAACTCCCAACCTTAAACAAAGGAGGAGGAGGCTTATATATAGACTAAGCAAATGGTTCTTGGCTTCTCCAAGAAAGCCAAGGTGAAAGGGGCAAAGGGTGGCAAAGGAGTCTAGGCTTCTTGGAGAAGCTAAAACAACCTGGCAAAGCTTCTCCAAGAAGCTTAGCCAAGGGTTTCATCCTTCTAGAAGGACCAAGGGGTTCAAAGGCTCATACCAACCAAAACCGCACGGGGAGGAGTGATGGTGCATTCCAGCTGGCAACCAGCTGGCATGCACCAATGCCTCAAGGGTGTCAAAAGGAGTCACACCGGTCAGCAAAAGATGCCATCGGGCAAAATAAAGATGCCGGTCGGCAGTATAATTATGCCGACCGGCCATGATTTTTTAGAAAACCATGGCCGGTGGGACCCTTACACAGCGGTGATTGCCAGGGGAAGGCCGGTGGGAAAAGTGAGGATGGCCAACGACATTCCCTCCCTTCAAGGCAGAAGCATAAGTGGTTGGTGCAAAACCAGACACTAAAGACGTCGAGTCCAGAGATCTTGCAGGCAAGCGCGTAGCCGTGGCCTCGGGAACTCCAAAACGAACACAAAACATGGATGATCCCCGGGTGTTCAAACGGTGACGGTCCAAGTCTTGAGGATGGTCAAAAATGAGGTGTCTACACATTGTATAATTCAAAATGATATGGAAATTAATTTGCATGAGCTTTGAAGTTATGAAGTGAGTTCATATGATTTGAGTTTATGAGATATTTATGTGAATTTGAGGTTCAAATCTTGTAAAATTGGTCCTTATATTCATGTTAAAAGTTATAGGTAGAAATATAAGCCTTATGATATAAGTTACATTGGTTGAAACCAAGTTTTGAAGCTCAAACATAATCTGGAAAATCCCAGAATTTGACCTCTTCTGCTCGAGCAAAGGAATTGCCGCTCGAGCGGAGAATGCAAGCAACCAGAAGTTTTGCAGACAGTGATGCCCGCTCGAGCGGAAGCAATTGCGCTCAGTGGCCACTCACATGTTTTGACTCTTGGCTCAGGTGACTAGGTCACGCTCGAGCATAAAAATGGTAACCAGTACTTTTGTAGACCTAAGGGTGTCGCTCGAGCGGGTGCCCTGCTTTAGAAAATTTTTGAAAAGCTGTTTTATGTTCTATTTTCGTTCTTTTCCATTTCTAAGCACTTCTAGTTATGCATTGAAACATTGTAAATGAACTAAAGGATAAGAAGGAGGCCTATGAGAAATAAACAAGTTAAGAACGGATTGATTGCTTTTTGTGACCCATGTGTTATGAATTGTGTAGGGTCAAACGCGAGGAACAAATCCAACACTGAACACTGTGAGAATACTCTAGTAAAGATATGTTCATATATGCTATTTGAAATGCTACTCACGTGTAAGTTTTTTGAATGTTGATTTTACATCATGAATGAGGATTCATTGTTTGGATCACAAATGAATTTTGGATGTCGCCAAGTGCAAACTGTATAAGTGGACCTGAGGCAGTTTTGACAAGTAATATACATAAGATGTTGGGCCTAAATCCGTTTTGAAGATGAATGATGGTCCTGAGGCCATTTCGAAATGAATAAGAGCCTAAGGCCGTTTTGATATGAAATGTGCATATTGATGTTGGACCCTGAGGTCGTCTTGTATAAGTGGGCCCGAGGCCGCTTTTGATACGAAATGCGCATAAGAAATTGGGCAGAGGCCGTTTTAAAAGGAACAAGTGGGCTTGAGGCTGTTTTGATATGAAATGTGCATATGATGTTGGGCCCGAGGCTGTTTTGAATGAGTAATGGGCCTGAGGCCGTTTTGAAATAAAATGGATCCAAGGTCGTTTTGCCTTTATGACATGCCTGTAGCATGAAGAATTGAACCCGAGGTCATTTTGTGCTATTTTGTAAATGCTTCGTATATGCATGGGTTAAATGTTTGTAGAATCTCATTCATTAACCTCTTTACTTTGGTATTATTCACTGGGCTTTTCGCTCACTGTTTTGTAATATATATATTATATATGTGTAGGTGAGCAGCGGGAGGTCCAGCCTCGCCCTATTGAACCCGAGGGGAAGTATGAGTTTTGAAGTCAGCCATGGCACACCTCATGAATGAGGCTTTGCTGTCAACCCCTTTTACTCTTTATCTCCTACGTAATGAATCTATATATGAGATGGCATGCCATCGTAGACGGAGTATGGCTCGTGTTTTGACATAGCTCTCAGACTCGTGCCGCGAGCCTATATATATCCCGCCAAGACTGCGTGGCGCGCCGGGCCTCGATCTCCATGCTTCAAAACTCATACGTTCCTCGGTTCAATAGAGGCAGAGGCTGGACCTCCCGCTGCTCACCTACACATATATAATTATATATATACAAAACAGTGAGCGAGAAACGCCAGTGAATAATACCAAAGTAAAGAGGTAATGAATGAGATTCTACAAACATAACCCATGCATATACGAAGCATTTACAAATAGCACAAAATGACCTCGGGTTCAATTTTTCATGCTACAGGCATAGTCATTAAAGGCAAAACGACCTTGGGTCCATTTTATTCAAAACGGCCTCAGGCCCATTACTCATTTCAAAACAGCCTCGGCCCAACATCATATGCACATTTCATATTCAAAACAGCCTCAAGCCCACTTGTTCATTTTAAAACGGCCTCTGACCCAATTTCTTATGCGCATTTCGTATCAAAACGGCCTCGGGCCCACTTATACAAGACGACCTCAGTTCCAACATCATATGCACATTTCATATCAAAACGGCCTTAGGCCTATTATTCATTAAAAAATGGCCTCAGGACCATCATCATTTCAAAACGGATTTAGGCCCACATCTTATGTATATTACTTGTCAAAACTGCCTCAGGTCCACATAATACAGTTTGCACTTGGCGACATCCAAATTCATTTGTGATCCAACAATGGAATCCTCATTCATGATGTTAAAATCACGATTCAAAAAACTTACACGTGAGTAGCATTTTCAAATAGCATATATGAACATATCTTTACTAGGTATTACTTCACAGTGTTCAGTAGTTGATTTTTGTCCTCGCGTTTGACCCTACACAATTTCATAAACACATGGGTCACAAAGCAATTCAATCCGTTCTTAACTTGTTTATTTCTCATAGGCCTCCTCTTATCCCTTTAGTTCATTTACAATGTTCAATGCATAACTAAGAGTGCTTAGAAATGGAAAAGAACGAAAAATAGAACATAAACAAGCATTTCAAAATTTCTAAAGCAGGGCACCCCGCTCGAGCGAACCCTTAGGTCTACAAAAGTACTGGTTACCCGATTTTTATGCTCGAGCGTGACCTAGTCACACTGAGCCAAGAGTCAAAACATTGTGAGTGGCCACTCGAGCGCAATTGCTTCCGCTCGAGCGGGCATCACTGTCTGCAAAACTCTGGTTGCTTGCATTCTCCGCTCGAGCGGCAATTCCTTGCTCGAGCAATAGAGGTCAAATTCTGGATTTTCCAGATTATGTTTGAGCTTCAAACTTGGTTTCAACCAATGTAACTTATATCATAAGGCTTATATTTTCTACCATATAACTTAACATGAATATAAGGGACCAATTTTACAAGATTTGAACCTCAAATTCACATAAATCATCTCATAAACTCAAATCATATGAAACTCACTTCATAACTTCAAAAGCTCATGCAAATTAATTTCCATATCATTTTGAATTATACATGTGGTAGACACCCCATTTTTGACCATCCTCAGACTTGGGACGTCACCGTTTGAACACCCGGGGATCATCCATGTTGTGTGTCGTTTGGAGTCCCGGAGGCCACGGCTACGCGCTTTGCCTCAAGATCTCTGGACTCGACTCTTTAGTGTCTGGTTTTGACACCAAACACTTATGCTTCTGCCTTGAAGGGAGGAGAATGGCTCGTTGGCCATCCTCACTTTCCACCGGCCTTCCCTGGCATCACCCGGCCTGTGTAAGGGGCCACCGCCATGGTTTCTTAAAATCAATGGCCGGTCGCATAAATACTGCGACCCGCACTTTATTTTGCCGATGCATCTTTTGCTACCGTGTGACTCCTTTGCACCCTTGAGGCTGGTGCATGCCAGCTGTGCCAGCTGGAATGCACCATCACTCCTCCCCGTGCGGTTTTGTTGGTATGAGCCTTTGAACCCTTGGTTCCTTCTAGAAGGATGAACCCTGGCAAGCTTCTTGGAGAAGCTTTGCCAGTTGTTTTAGCTTCTCCAAGAAGCCATAGACTCCTTTGCACCCTTTGCCCCTTTCACTTGGCTTCTTGGAGAAGCCAAGAACCATTTGCTTAGTCTATATATAGAGCCCTCCTCCTCCTTTGTTTAAGGTTGGGAGTTTTAAACCTAAAAACCAGAGCTTATACACATATATCTGCTAGATATATCATCTCTCTCCATATTTCCCTCTTCTCTCCTCCCTTAGGTGGTGTTGGTGCCCAAAAGTGCATTTTTACCTTACTTTTGCACTAAAGCACACACCATTACACCTTGCTCCGAGATTGAGAGGCTTGGAGGGTTGATTCTTGAGCTTTTGGACTGATTTTGATCAAAAGAAGAGGGCTGGACCAATTGTTCTCAAAGGATCTTCAGGGTAATCACTTTGCTTTAGTTTCTCCAAACTTGCACTAGTATTTTACCTATCTTGCTTGCTGATTTAGTTTTTGTGCAGAACATAAAAAAGTCTTATATTTTCAAGCTTAAGAACTTTTATTGAGGGTCTTTTGTGGTTTGAGTTCAAACTCACCCTCTTAGGCCTTATTTGGCCCTTTTGTGCTTCCTTTGTAGGCCTTGTTTGCTGAGTGTTTTGTCTTCTCACACTGAAAACCAGTGGGTTTCAGTGGTGAGAAGGTGGTTTAAGTTTTGTACAGGGGAGGACACCCCTCTCCCTTCATTGGGTTTTCAGTGGTGAGAAAGGTGTTTGAAGTTTTGTACAGGAGGACACCCCTCTCCCTTCATTGCCTCATTTCCTTGCTTTTTGGCTTAAGGGCAACATGCATGCTTGATCATTTTTGGCCCATTTCAGAAGTTTTTTGGGTGTTTTGGGTCATTTGTATCTCTGTTTTTGGTCGGATTTGTGCCCTTTTGCATGCTTAACATACTTGCTTTACATTCCTCTATTTGGCCTAGAAATGCATCTTGTGTTAGGCCATGATCCTTGCATGTGTTAGCCTAGTTTCATGAAGATATTGGCATTATTTCACCATGTCCAAGGTCTGTTGGCCATTTGTTTCAGTCATGCTTGCTATGTTTGGTATTCCTCTCTTTGTATTTTGACTTGTAAGCCTTGAGTATATTGACCTCCAACATGCATAGCATAGGACCATCCTCATGATTTGCCATCATTTAGGGTCACATTTTCAGCCCATAAACATTCTTGCATGCATGCATATGTGACCTCTTTCATGCTTTGAGGTGTGCCCTTTTATGCCTAGAAATGAGTTTTGGTGCATGCATTTCATTGGAGCCACCTAAGATGTCATATTAGGAGGTTTTTGGAGTCCATTTTTGCATGTAAAAATTCTGTTTTTACTTGTCTAATTCATGCCATGATTGGTCATGTTGGTAGAAGTAAAGTGCCCTTTTTGTGCCTTAGCCTTAGGACCATTGGCTTGCATGTTGGTATGAGAGTTTGTCCATCATTTGGGCACTTTTTGGCACTGTTTTGAGGTGAATTAAGTCTGCCCCTTACCAATTCAAGCCACCATTGCATGTTGTCTCATGTTTGTTGCATGGTTGCTTCATTAGGTGTTGTAACATGATGACCCTATTGCTTAAATTGTCCATGTTTGCATTGCATTTGCATCTTGCTTGCATAGCATTGCATATTTGCCATAATAGTTGCATGGCATTTGGCATGCCTTGCATAATTAGTATCATGTTGCATTTTGAGCCATGTGAGCATAACATGCATTGCATTACTTGGTTTGGGGTGTCAAACCAAGTGTGAGGTTAAGGAGGTTCATACTATAAGTGATGCCAACGTGCCTAACTCTCGGTCACCGGGGCCTTGACTTCGACGTGATAAGGCTTGGTCCTCATTTGTGTGTTGCATGCATTTCTACATCAAGGGCAAGCTTGATCCCTTGGGCTATCATGCACCATTGATGGCTCAAGATCGAGGGCCATGCTCCCTGAAATCAACACATGATGGAAACATGACCATGCTCACATGTGCCTGAAATCCCATGCCATATACTGTTCGTGCTCTGTTGCTGTCAAAACTGTCTCCGCAGGAAATTTCTGCCGACCGGCAGTATTCAATGCCGACCGGCCATTGGTGAATGGCCGATGATTCAATCAGCAGCCGATGGAAGTTGTATACTGCGGTGGGAATTTCCCCCTGCCGATTGGTATTCTGCAGTGTGCAACAAACCTGCCCCAGAACTTTGGCATTTTTCAGAGAAGCAAGGCAGTGAAAATAGAGGCAGCAATGGTATGGTACAGACTTTTCGGGCGAGATGGGTTCGAGCATGCATCATTCGCGCATCCGAGGCGGGGCTGTGGCCACCTTTCCTTTTGTTTGCACTCATTCTGTTAAGTAAAATAGAAATTCTGTAATAATTTATTTGTTTATCATCGGACTATAATATTTATTCGGACCCTCCGAGTGAGGGCAATTATTGTAATAAGTGTTGCGTGAGTGTGTGTATGTCTTCCAACCTCATGTCTTTCTTCCCTTTTATTTACCTGCTTATGATGGTAGATTAGGGCATATTAAAATTAGCATACCTTATGTTATGCATGCGTGCATTCATGCATTGTATCGCATGCACCAGGCTCGGTACATTCATGCTAATTGCATTTGTATTTCAATTCCAAATGGAATACGTGCATCAATTAGTCGCATTTCACATGCCATGCTTAGGTTAGCCGAGCCTATTCTAATTGCATCATGTATGTGTTGCATTAGTCAAAATTGACATGAACTAGGATCATGCATTGATTATTAACTAGTTTCTGTTTTGGCTTGGAGTACTCTGTAAGTTCTATGCTTTAGCATCCTTGTATGTGTGTGAGTGTGCCATGACAACATGATTACCATGAGGCTAGCTGCTTATGTTATATAACTGCTTGAATGCCTGTGGATGGAGGTTGAATTAACAAATTGGGTAATGCATTAAAACTGTGAGTTTTAAGCCCACTAGATAGTGCAAAACCATCTTTTCTAAAAGTCCACTTGAGGGTGGCAAAACCTGCATTTTTAGCCTACTCGCGAGTAGCAAACCATTTTCAAAACAAAACATGCTATTTTATTCCAATTTAGGCGATTTGGTCTATACTTGTTTGCTGTGCGCATACATAGTAAACTAGGCTAATAAACCGGAATAAGAACACATAAGGTTTTTCAAAACTAGATATCACGGTTAGTAGAGGCACGATCTTCGGATCGGGCGAGAGGGGTGCTCATAGCTGACCTTCCCCAATCGTACCCAAGCTCCCGAGCCAAGCCAACTTTGGCAATGACAGACACGTGCCTTTGGCACGAGTCAGGTTTCCTAAATTCCCCCCTATTAAAAAATATTTAGGTGGCGACTCTGTATCTGGCAAAGCAGTCCATGTTTGCACTTCTTTCAAAAATCTATTTTTTCAAAACGATTTTTCGGATTGGACTCTTTGTTCAGATTAGAACCGTGGACAAATCGAGTCCGAACCGTAGTGAGGACCCCACGTGGGGCGCGTCTACAGTTTCTGGCGACTCTGCTGGGGATTTTAGAGAGCTTGACTCGAACTCGCTGAATATCCTGTTTTGATACACTTATGTGTTTCTTTGCATTGCATGTGCATTGGTGCGCCTAGGACACCGTGTTTGCCACTGCCATTCCTGAAACGGTCTGCCGGAGGCTTGTCTTGTCAAGGCATGACCATAAGGCTGACTGGTTATGGCTCTGACAGCATGGAAACACAAACCCGGGTTTTACCGGGGCACCCTTTTTGACCATTCGACCTAGTGCATATCAAATCCATAGTGACCATTCAAAGCTAGGACAGGTTGCTTACCCGATGTTAGGTTGTTTGAAACCGCTGCGTGCGTAGTGAAACCCTAGCTCCTGACAAAATAGGACAGGGAAACCCTACCCCCAACATAGGGGTGTTTTGGCTCTCTTTACTTGCTATGTGCTTTTAAAGTGTATCTCTACAGGAACGTGCATATCGTTGCCAGATTTGAGTATTAGACCGAAGGCACCAGTATCAGTGTTGTCAAGAAATCAGTTATATCTGCGGGTATCAGTTCAGTTGGGGACAGTGATTCTGGAAACAGTGATCAGTAGTGGAGTACAGTTGTTCGGCCATACCATATTTGATCTGTTTGGGCCGAAATACTGCTTGTTTTCCCTTTCAGTTCAGGAGGTTCGGAGAGTTGATACAGAGTAGATAGTATTCCCCCTTGCTGAGGCAAGACAGATATCTGACCCGCCAGTCACCGTTCAGTACAGCGGACTATGATGACACAGAATTCAGAAGAGATCGTGGTTATGACGGTCGCATTAAGTCAAGGGATCGCTCTGCAAAGTAAGATCAACATTGACATGTCACATCCACCGAGGTCGCCTGTTGCGCACCCGGTCTGAGACCCCCAGCTATATCAGGCTCGCGAGCCTACTACATTTGAACTTATGGGGATGATAGGTAATCTCCAGAGATCTGTGGTGGATCTCGCCTACGGAATGTCAGCTTCACCTTCAGCCGCACCATAAGCCGGGAGTTTTGTACCCCAGGAGCCCCCGTTGTTAGAGCGAATTGTGATTGAACTTAGCCAAACGGAGATGGCCTCCAGCTATGGTAATGGACATATTAGCATCAACCCAAACCCTCGACCAGGCTGAGGACCAGAGGAAAAGACAAAGCGAAGGTAGACGCCGATCCCATCGAACAACTGCTGTAGGCAGTCGAGGCTTTGAAAAGCCGGGGATGAACAAGCAACAAATATCCGCAGTTGTGGCAAAAACTGTGGAGGATGCTTTCCCCACACCACCTGAGGGTAGCTCAAGTCAGTTCAGAAAATCGGGATAGGCCCCGTCATGCCAGACAGTTCCTCCTATTCCCAGCCCTGCACCGGAAAGATCAGAAAGCCAAGTGGCGCCTGCCGACCCTTTCGCTTGTGCGTCCGGTAAGAACGCTCAGACTTCAAAATACCTGCGCCCGAGGGCGCAGGTCTTTCATGCCCTTACATGCCGCTGTCTAAGGCACTTCAGATCCTTGCCGAGGGGGCACCTTAAACCCTTGGAGACTCGCCTCTCCCAAGAATCTCCCTGCTACGCATGATGCTGCTCAGTACTGTGCGTACCACCAGCAGACAGGCCATGCAACCGACAATTGTTCCGCCTCCGTCATGAGGTGCAAGATTGATCGACAACGAGGTTATCCTCCCGCCCACCTCAGCCAAGTCCGTTACTACCCAGTTACTGGATTTGAGGACACAGATACTGCAAGTATGTAATAGAAAGTAACCACCTGCGGGCGGCATTCGGTATATTTTTGGATGTTGTGCGTCTGGCACGCATTTTTGAGCATCGGTGAACCCGAGTTTCGTAAATTCTGGCTTGGGTATCGAGTCAGTCTTTTTTTTGAGTCTGTCTCTTTGTCTTGAGTCAGTCTTTTTGCTTAAGGGCCTAATCTGTTGTATCGAGTCAGTCCCCTTTGTATAGAATACCAGGTGATTCGGGGTTGTTGCCTCGAACACCGTTTTGTCTGTAATTACCCGTTTTTGTTTTTGAGTCTGTTTCTGCCGGAGGGCCAGTATTACCAACAGATCTGAATGAAACAGCTGTGGCTATCTCATTTTCATGCTGCTTCCAGTATTAAAGGTTTTGTGCCAGTGACTTGAATGGGCTGACATACATCTCGCCTGTTCTCTTGCGCGCTAAGCTCATTGCATTAACCTAAGTTTTTTCAAAAATCCCTTTTTGAACACTGCAGTGATAAAACGAAGAGGAAGGAATTCTCTAGTTTTGCGAAATTTTATCATTATGAGAGAAAGAGAAGCATGCTAAGCCCTTAATGAATGAAATCATGCTTGTCAGTCGTGATACTGAGAAGGACCCTGGCTTGATCCAGATTAGTTCCACACTATCTTCGGCGCGCGAGCGCATTTGTCGCTTTCTTAAAACTTTCAAAAACAAATGTTTTACGCGGCCTTGTGAAGACCCTTGTGTGGAAATCTCTCCTTCTTTTTTT
>NW_021024813.1:1045655-1070098 GCF_004153795.1 Camellia sinensis
CATGTGAATAATTGTCATGAGTTTGCATAGTTGAGTACAAACATGCATTTATGATGCATAATGAATTGAAGGCTATTTGGCACATGCAAGCATGAATCATCATGATATGAATCTCAATTTTAAGGATTTATGTCATCAAGGAAAGAATTGAAAGATGATCTCTAAAGTGATAAAGGATTTGGCACCAAATTGCACATGCAAGCATGATAATGTTGAGTTTCATGAAGTTGATCATCATTTGTACTATTTAAGTTGAAAATGAAGCCTATATTTCACATGCATGTATAATTCAAAATGATATGGAAATTAATTTGCATGAGCTTTGAAGTTATGAAGTGAGTTTCATATGATTTGAGTTTATGAGATGGATTTATGTGTATTTGAGGTTCAAATCTTGTAAAATTGGCCCTTATATTCATGTTAAAAGTTATATGGTAGAAATATAAGCCTTATGATATAAGTTACATTGGTTGAAACCAAGTTTTGAAGCTCAAACATAATCTGGAAAATCCCAGAATTTGACCTCTCCGCTCGAGCAAAGGAATTACCGCTTGAGTGGAGAATGCAAGCAACCAGAAGTTTTACAGACAGTGATGCTCGCTCAAGCGGAAGGAGTTGCGCTCGAGCGGCCACTCACATGTTTTGACTCTTGGCTTGGGCGACTAGGGTCACGCTCGAGCGTAAAAAAGGGGTGACTAGTACTTTTGTAGGCCCAAAGGGTTCGCTTGAGCGGCCAAAGCTGCGCTCGAGCGGGGTGCCCTGTTTTAGAAAATTTTGAAAAGCTGTTTTATGTTCTATTTTTCGTTCTTTTCCATTTCTAAGCACTCTTAGTTATGCATTGAACATTGTAAATAAACTAAAGGGATAAGAAGGAGGCCTATGAGAAATAAACAAGTTAAGAACGGATTGAATTGCTTTGTGACCCATGTGTTATGAAATTGTGTAGGGTCAAACGCGAGGACAAATCCAACTACTGAACACTGTGAGTAATACTCTAGTAAAGATATGTTCATATATGCTATTTTGAAATGCTACTCACGTGTAAGTTTTATGGATTGTGATTTTACATCATGAATGAGGATTCCATTGTTTGGATCACAAATGAATTTAGATGTTGCCAAGTGCAAACTGTATAAGTGGGCTTGAGGCCGTTTTGACAAGTAATGTACATAAGATGTTGGGCCTAAGGCCGTTTTGAAATGAATGATGGTCCTGAGGCCATTTCGAAATGAATAATAGGCCTAAGGCCATTTTGATATGAAATGCGCATATGATGTTGGACCTGAGGTCATCTTGTATAAGTGAGCCCGAGACCGTTTTGATATGAAATGTGCATAAGAAATTGGGCCAGAGGCCGTTTTGAAATGAACAAGTGGGCTTGAGGCTGTTTTGATATGAAATGTGCATATGATGTTGGACCTGAGGTCATCTTGTATAAGTGAGCCCGAGACCGTTTTGATATGAAATGTGCATAAGAAATTGGGCCAGAGGCCGTTTTGAAATGAATAAGTGGGATTGAGGCTGTTTTGATATAAAATGTGCATATGATGTTAGGCCCGATGCCGTTTTGAAATGAGTAATGGGCCTGAGGCCGTTTTGAAATAAAATGGATCCAAGGTCGTTTTGCCTTTATGACATGCCTGTAGCATGAAGAATTGAACCCGAGGTCATTTTGTGCTATTTGTAAATGCTCCGTATATGCATGGGTTAATGTTTGTAGAATCTCATTCATTAACCTCTTTACTTTGGTATTATTCACTGGGCTTTCGCTCACTGTTTTGTATATATATATATATATATGTGTAGGTGAGCAGCGGGAGGTCCAGCCTCAGCCCTATTGAACCCGAGGAAAGTATGAGTTTTGAAGTCAGCCATGGCACACCTCATGAATGAGGCTTTGCTGTCAACCCTTTTTGTTTTGAGACTTTATCTTGGGTTGCTTTTGGACCTTATTTCTTTGAAGGTCTATTTGGGTCTTATATTGTCAAAGCCATGGTTGTATGAATTGATTTTGGACATGTTTTAATTTTGCATGTACGTATATGTGTGAGTTATTTATGTGAAAAGTTTTTGTTAGGTGCCATTTACGCACCAGCTCATTGGACAAATTATTATGACGTTTGCTTTCGCAAGCCCCTTATTTTGTGATTATGTTAAGAGGCCGTGGGTAATCTCGCAATTACTGGCCAGTTACGACGCTAAACCTATAGAAGCGGCTTTGGGTCGTGACACCCCTATTCTCTCGTCTATAGGATGGAGGTTGTTCTGCCAATTGAAATTGAAGTGTTGTCGCTGCGAGTTATGCCGAGTGTTAGATAGCGGAGGCGGACTGGTAGCAGAGTAGATTTGAGGAGTTAATGTTGTTTGATGAGAAAAGACTAAAGGCATTATATCATGTCCAAAGCTACAAGCACAGAATTGCCAGGGCTTTTAACAAGAAAATTAAGTCTAGGAATCTTAAGAACGGAACATGGTACTGAAAGACAACCGAGCTCCCATCCACGACCCTAGAGGCAAGTTCAGACCTAATTGGATTAGCCCTTACATCATCAAATCTATCTGGTCAGGAGGGGCGATTATTCTCATGGACCTAGATGGCCTGGAGTTTTCACAACCGATCAATATGGACAAGTTGAAGAAATACTATCCTTGAGAGGCTCGCTAGGCCGAAAACCCGGAAGGGCGACCTAGGCAAAAGTTAGAGTATGAAAAATTAGAAATAAAGAAAAACTGAGCTCGCAAGGTTGAAAACCCTAAAGGGAGACTTTGGCAAAAGTTAGAGCGCAAAAGGAGAGAGTTAATACTTGAGTGAACCAGAATCGAACTACGTAAGGCCTGATTCCCATCTTTGGGATACGTAGGCAACGTGATCATAAAGTTTGGCCACAACTAGTTCCAACTCAACTGTTCTGTCTATTTAATCAGGCCATCTAGGTCCATCGTTGTCTAGCTTGGTTGTGATACCTCTATTTCGGTAGAAGGGCTAGTTGCAAGACGGAGCAATGATGATGAATTCAGTTATGAGTAATTGGAATCTTTGGATTTGGGATTGTACATCTTGAGGATTGATTCTGTGCGTGTTAGGCAGTGATTATTCCCAAAAATTATTTTGAAAAGTTTTAATAAAAGTTGATTTTGTTGAAAATTTTACCTTTTTACAACTTAGACCATTTTGGGACCAAAAAGAAAATTTTTAGTGCTCATAACTTTAATTCCATCGATTTCAATACAAGTACATTCTTTAATTCTTCAATTTGAATCAAAGTTGCTTTTACATCATAAAACTTGAAAAGAAAAGTCAAAGCAATAAACTAGGGGCATAGATGAGTCACGTGTTCCTACATCCTCTACTCGTGCTCGCGGCAGTGTCTGCAGCCAAAGTTGTTAGGACCTAAATCTGTCACTATAGGTTTAGCGTCATGACCAGCCAGTAACCATAGATTACCTACGGCCTCCATACAAATAAACTTTTTAATATAAAGTACGGGCTTAGCGGAATTCTAAAATAACATAAAAATTATCCATTGAGTCGTGCATATATGAAAAGGACTTCATATCATAAGTAAAGATTCACTCTTTATGTACATACACCACATTAGTTCCAACATCCACATCTTATAGTTATACAAAACCCCAGAACATACTCACATGTAAAATCATTTATCAAGCAAAAAGGGGTTCAACTAGCATGGCTCCACCTAAGCCTAGTTACTTCACTTGGAAGCTCCTCAAAAGGCTGACCCGGGTAGACTCGAGGCTTTCTTAACTTTGATGTTCAGCTTGCCCACCTACATATATATAAATAAATAGTGAGCTAGGGCCTAGTGAGTAATAATAGAATAAAGAAGTTATATGAATGAAGTTTGATAACATTGCCCATCCAGATCTCAATAATCAATTCTCATTAATCAATAAATTCCATCATCGATATCTTTCAATATTAAATTAAGTGGCACATCCATGAAGTAATAAATAACAATGGACCACGGAGGGTCAAACCAATGGACCACGAAGGGTTAATCCAATGGACCACGGAGGGTCAAACCAATGGACCACGAAGGGTCAATCCAATGGACCATGGAGGCTCAAACCACCAATAGACCACGAAAGGTCAATCCAATGGACCACGAAGGGTCAAACCAATAATCTTTGTGTTTCAATTAATCCAATAGCCACGGTATTGTTACCCCCAGGCAAGAGTTTATGTTCGAAGGATGCCACAAATAGTCTCAAAAGTGAACTTCATTCATCGATGAAAAATAACATTTTAATAAACCATACAATCGATTGCATATTGATTTCAAGAACAATAACAATTTCAAAAATAAATATAACTTGAACATATCTTTATAAAGTTACTACTCACAGTGGTTTGTGTGTCACTAAGCCTCGGACGTCTACCTAAACAAAACACATAACAAAAGCATAATTGAAGCACCAATTCATTTTAATTCAATTCTTCTCATGCGTCTCTAACTCATTCTATGATTATAGGAGACCATTTGGTGCTTAAGGATGCTAGAAATGACTTAAGAATGCAGTTATGCACTTAAAAGAGTTAGTCAAACTTTGCTGAAAACAGGGTCTCCGCTCAAGCTCTTCGCTCGAGCGGGGGTTCAAAAATAAGGATGGTCGCTTGAGTGCAACTTTGGTCGCTCGAGCGGTCTGTAAACTTCTCAAAAGTACTGGTTACATGAAATTTCCGCTCGACGGTCGCTTGAGCGGAAGACTGAGTAAAAGAGGACCTCGCTCGAGTGCCACTTAGGTCGCTTGAGTGGTCTGTAAACTTTTGTAAAACTTATGGGAGCTCGATTTTCACGCTCGAGCGACATTTTCTTCGCTTGAACGGACTGGTCAAATTTTGGAATTTTCAGAACTATGTTTGAAGTTCAAATTTGGTATTCAAAGGTTCCAAACTCGTGTTTAAGGTACAAAAACATTTAATTAATTTGAAGGCAATTGCTCAAAACCAAGGCAAATTCTCAACCAAAAAACTTTAATTTCAAGTTATAAAGCAAGATTGACTCAAATTGAGTTTATATTTCTTCAAAACATGATCAAGTGATATGAGAAGTATGAAAACATGAAGGACTCTTCAAATTGAGGTGTAAAAGTGCCATGTATGTAGAAATTTCATGAATTCTAACTCAAATTATGCATGCGTGTACATGATTAACTCTTATCTTCCAAATTCAAGGTGATTCAAGCTTCTAATAAACAATTTCATGCAAATGAACTCAAAACTTAGATGAATCCAATTCCTACATGTTTCATTTTCAAGGACTAAGGTTAGAGATCATACCTAGGGCTTGAATTTAAGTATGTACTAGCTTAAATCCCAAGTCCTCCATAATTTCCTTTAAATTCTCATTTCTCTCTCTTTAAATGTTGAGCTTAGCTTCATTCTCTCAAAATCTCAGCTCAAGTGTTTATATAAGTGATTTCAAAACATGTGCTAAGCTTAGATAGAGTGTAATTAACTTAGCCTAATCAAAGTTGATTAAGGTTAATTAATTAGGCTTACTTCTAACTAAGTTCAATCAATTCATTCTGATTATTTTGATCCGAATCAATTTTCAATTAAAACCGCCATAAGATTCTAAATATTGTAATTAGTCTATTAAGTTAATCAATTTCAGTTTCTAAGTTGTCTAGACACTCAATTTCTATCTCGAAGTTACCAATTCAAACAGATATTCCATATAATAACAGATAACTACAAAATTAAGCATGTAATCATACAATTAAACACACAATTATGCAATTAAACTTATTGAAATAATATAATATAATAGTTTGGAGATCGGGGTCGTCACAAAAGTTAGCCCAATCTGTGCCTCGTCCTTGAGCCAAGCCAAGCACGCCCCAGATAGGGCATAATTGAAGCTAAGGGTAGGGGTCAGAAGCTCTCTCGTCCTCCAATCAACGAGCCACCGAGTCAAGTGTGAACCACGAATGGGAAATGGGGTCGGATATTCTACCCCCTCGTCTAGACGGGTCTGATCAAGTCCAAGCTGGTATCTAAACCGAAAAGGGAAGTAAAACACACTGTGCGTAAGGCTAATCAACTGAATACCCGGTTGTGGGGTCATGCTATAGCTCATCTTAGCCAAGTCAAGCTAGGGGCAACACCAACCTATGTTAGCTGCCGTTCTGTTGCACATCCAATTGCACCACCAGCCCTTACTGGGAAAATCCATTAGCCGTTGGCAGAAAAAGTAAGCTCGGGCTGAATATTCAGGCCAAGGATCCACCACTTTCAACTTATCCATGAGCCATACCTGGGAAGGGATGAAAAAGAAGAAAGATTAAAGAATAGACAGGTGTACGTTGAGAGAAAAGTAAGAAAAGGGCTTTGATAGGAAAATAGAGCATGAGTGTCGAGTGATGTAAGAAATATAAATAGAAAAGGGTGGGAAACAACACCTGGAGAAGTAGAGGACTCCTTGCAAATCGAGTGGTCTCTCGCTGGTAAAAAGCGTTTGAACCCATTAGAGTCTCGGCCAGTGCCAAACTAATGCAACTTTTGCTCTCTTTTAGACATTGGGCTACTTCGATAAATCGAATGCTGGCTCCGCTGTCACTAGCGGCAAGAAGAAAATGTGTGAGCATACATCAACAAAAGGCATGTTGCCGAAAGCCTTGCCAGAAAGGGTTGCCTCTGTCTCCGATGTTAGAAAACTGATGAATCAAGCTGGGTATGTCTAGCTCCCCGTCATGAGCCAAAGATCGAGCTTTGTGCAAAGTGAGTCCACGCATTTGTCCTAGAGCCAAGGCATGGCCAAAACGGGGCTGAGGCATGATCTCCTCGTCGCGTCGAAATTCTTCAAAAGTCAGGCACATTTTTTATGCTCCGAAGCGAAATACATGTGTAATTGTGTTCCAACACCGGACCGCGACATGGAGGAACGAAAAACAGAGTGGGGTGCAACTCAATAGAAAAAGCGTATTTAGGCTGAAACCTCATAAATTTACCTTTTTCGTGCCGTCTAAAGTGGCTATCCAGTTCTTGAGTTTCTTGGCAAGGAATGCCTCCATTTTTAAAGAGAACAGCAGCTAAAATGAGGTTCTGGTGAAGAATTTGCGAGTGATGACCTTTTGTAGAAGATAGGGCTGTGAGTGGAGAGCAGCTGTGAACCAGCTAGTGAAGCACCATAGGTGGCCGGCCATACACTATTTGTGGCCTGGCAGTTTGGCATGTTGGTTTTGTCCTGGTCTTTTTGTTTTGAGGTCTTGTTTTGAGTTGTTTGTTTTAGCAAGTGTAAATAGCTGTGTTTAAGTTGTTTTTGCTTTGTTTTTTTTCTTTCTTTTATCGAGTTGTACTTTGGTCATTGGTCGGCTCATTATCCGATTAAGAACATCGTTCCATTACAAGCATTCTCGGTTTCAAAGCCAACTCCATTTTCATATTATGCGAGTGTGATGCTCATGATACAAACTGAATCTCTTTTCATAAAAATTGCGAGGTTTTACTCCGATCATGGTTTTTACAAAAGTACAAATCTTTTCAAAAGCAAAAGTAAAAACTAACTGGAGCTATACATGTGCTAAGCTATCAAAATAAAAGAAGCTAACCAAAAGAGTAAAAAAATTGCGCCAGTTGCCTCAGGCTCGAGATGCCCTCTTTGTCCTTTTCCTCGGAGGGGACTCAGGGATATTGTCTTTATCAGCTCCGCTATCAGAATCAGACTCTAAACCAGAGCCAGTATCGTCATCTCCGTTCCTTGACTGAAAGCCGGTCTCAGCGCCCTCCTCACCCTTAAACCCTAAACTAGCATCGTCGTCCCCGCCCTCAGTCGACTCAAAAGGTTGGCTCACAACCTTCTTAGTATCGCTAGTTTCAGCATCATCGCCACTCAAAATCGACTGAGGAAGAAAAAGTCTCCTCTGTTTGGGATCGACCCTAAGCACCCCTACCTCTCCCTACCATTGGAGGAGGTGCCACCGATGCTGCCGCTACCGCTGGTGCCCTCGGTGCAGGTGGAATCTAAAAAACAAGCATCAACATATCAGATGTAGTGTATTGTTAAAGAATGGAGTATAAAGTATGAGTATGACACAGAAAGTAGATACAGTATGAGTACAGTGTGTCAATACAGTGTGGGGTGGTGTGAATGCATGTCAGTCTACTAGTGGGAGTATGGCATGTCAATGTAATGGGGAAAACAATGCGATACATGAGAGTGAGGGAAATATACCTGAATACTATGGAGACCAAGTAGTGTCTCCTTCCTCTACACCATGCCGACCAGAGAATCGACCAGCTGGAGGAGGCCCTCTGTGTACTCCATGGGCGCCTGCAAGTGAATTTGAATAATCAGTATCTGAAAGGAGAAAAGTACGGGATGTAAGTTGTAAAGCATGGCTCATACCTAAGGTGCGCCTGGGGCTACATATCTCTATCTTGCCCCTAGTGGCTCTATCAGAATCTGATAGGTTGTCCTGGTTAGCTGCCAGCTGTAGACACCCCATTTTTGACCGACCTTAAGACTCAGACGTCGAATAATCAGTATCTGAAAGGAGAAAAGTACGGGATGTAAGTTGTAAAGCATGGCTCATACCTAAGGTGCGCCTGGGGCTACATATCTCTATCTTGCCCCTAGTGGCTCTATCAGAATCTGATAGGTTGTCCTGGTCAACTGCCAGCATGTAAGCACAGTAGGAATCACCGGCCAACTGGCAGCGTGCACAACGGGAGGGGCCCCTCCAATACCAGCCTCAACCTCCGGAGTAGCCTCACTAGCCAAAGGAGCATCTGCTGCATCGCTTGCATGAACTTCGGTCAGGGGCGACATAAGATGAGTCTGAATGAAGGTCGTGTAATCTCCATCCCCTCGGAAGTAGTCGGCGTCCAGCCCACCATATACTGAATAATCGCCTCAGTTGGGAGGCTATCAGCTATCCTCATGGATGCTGAGGGCGACGTAAGAACAACTGGGGCAGGTAAGCCCAAGGTCTGGCAGAAAAATCACTCTCCCAAGAACCAGGCCCTATAGAGTGGGCCCTCTAGTAAGATCCGGTACCGGGAGGTGCCCCAAGCCCCGGCGTACTGATCCTTGAATCCGGTTGGCATCGTCACCCAGGGCTGCTAGGTGATCTGCAAAGAGAGGATGCACAAGTTGTTAGTTGCTGTTAGCTGTCAAAAAATGAATCAGAACGATAGCAATGTGAGTCAAGTAGAAATGGCTGTGAGTTTCAGATTGCCTCGCGGGAAACCACCTTATCGAAGTATCGACCAACTCACGGACTCAGGCAGGAAGCTCATGGTACCAGTCATTGGTAGTCACAGTTCCATAACCCCTATAGAAGCGAGAGTCCTCCTATGGCAAAGAAAGAACAAATTAGATGAAAGACAGTAATACAAGTTAGGTAGATGAAGGCAGTGTTAAAATGGTTAGAAAATAGTTAGATGCAAGTGCATGAAAGTAAAGTTTGTACCTCAGTAGCGCCATAGGAGAGGTGGGAGTTTGCATCCCTTAACAAAGTATCCTCCGATACGCCATCAGCGAAATCATCAAAGCACATCATGTCTCTAGGCACCATCGTGTGCGTGTGGGGGTGGTAAGTGGCCAGATCAAAGGGTCTCATCCTCAATGGAAGTAACTTAGGCCCGAGCCCTGGAGCGAACTCTGCCTCGAAATCGACGGCAATGTCCTCCGCCGTCTCGTCGGCCCCGGCAACTGCCGGCACCTCAACCTCTACAGGGGGTGGAAGTACAGAAGGAACCTTGGGAGGGGCCTCATCGTGGGGAATGTCATCTTCCATCTAGAAAGTGGGGTGAAAACTAGTGAAAAATGGAAAAAATGTGAAAAAAGAGGGAAAACTTGGAAAAAGTCAACCCTAGGAGAGAGAAAATTGAAGAAAAAGTGAAAACCCGGGAAAGTTCACAGAACCCAAGAGAAACTTGAGGGAAACAAGCCCAAAGTGATGAAAACCCAGAAAGATCAACGAAAACAAATTCTGATCGGTTCAAAATGTAGAGGATCAAGTTTGCGTGGGGCATTGGAAAACGCGTACGAAGCACAAATCTAGAGGGTGAAAGCACCTAGAGAGAGATGGAGGATGAGTTCAGGTATGTGGGTGTGAGGAAATGAAGTTTGGTAGTGTGTTTATAAAGACCCATGCTGAAAAGACCCTTTTGCCCTCAAATTTTCATTAGTGGCCGGCCTGCCACTTTTTTGGCCTAGTGCTGGTTTTGTGGTCCTCAGTGTATGGGAGGTCCTTTGCTAGGTTTGAGAGGAAGGATTGAGGTATTTGGAGAAGATTTGATTCCCAAGGATCTCGAGTTTGGGGTTTTGGTTGCTCTGTTTCAAATCCCGTTGGGTCTCCGGCGCGCGCATGTGCCCCGATTTCAAATATGAACAAGTTGTATCCTTTTGAGTATTTTGCAAAGCCTCTGAGGGGCTAAGTCGAAGATCATCACATGCTTTCAATTACCTTGCATAGAACATGCATTCAATTAACATCATATGTTGGTTGTCTATAATCTTGCATAAAATATGTGTTGTCATTATATTGGTTTTTAATCTTGTTCACTTTGTGCATCTATCACACTTGTTCACTTTTTATCGCACTCGTTTACTTCATGCATCTATCACACACTTTCATTTGTGCATCGATTGCACAATCTCATACTCTTTGCATCTATCACAGTATCTCAGGATACGTGAAACGTGACCCTGAGTGGTTTTCTCCTCTTCTCACGATTTCAACATGGGTAGAGTATCTCCGGATGCGTGAAACGTGACCCTAAGCAGTTTTTCTCCTCTTCTCATGATTTCAGTGTGGGTAGAGTATCTCACGACATGTGAAACGCGACCTTGAATGGGCAAGTCTTACGGCCAAGTCTTATGGCCTTGTCAAAATAGGTCGTCTTTGCCCAAGTCTTACGGCCTTCTCCTCTTCGCCCAAGTCTTACGGCCTTGTCAAAATGGGTCGTCTCTAGGCTTTGACATTCACTCACGCCATTTTATGACTTTGAGATCTGTCAAAGAGGGGCAATTGTAGACACCCCATTTTTGACTGCCTTTACGACTTGGGCGCCACCGAGTGATCACCCAATGATGAATTTGTATATGCTTGTCAAATGCTCGAATTCCTCAGCCTTAGCAGGAAGCCTTAGCTTTGAGCCTTAGAAACATGCCGACTTTGCACCATTTTTTTAGACCAAAACAGTAGTTTTTCAAGCCTAACCATTTGAGACCTGTAGGCCCACTAGTGGCCGCCCGGCCACTAATGGTGTATGGCCAGCCCCTATTAGTGACCTGCCGGCCACTTATGCAAAAACCAGATATTTTTTGGCCAACTGTCTCCACAGATGCATGCACCACGTTGGCTGTATTTGTTTGGATATTTCCGAGAGTCTTTTATATATTTCTATATATAGATGACCCTCTCTTATGATATAGGGTTTGAAAAATTTTGTAGAGTAAAAGTTTGAAAAATATTTCTCTCTCTTGCACCTTACCTACTCTTAACCTACACTCTCTAAACCAAACTTGGAGGGTTCTTTACTGAGGTGTTTAAGCTTGCCTCTTAGCCTTTGAGGGTGTGAATTGGTGGTTTATAATTCAAAAGGGATACTCCTTTTCAAGAGGTATAATTCCTAGCTTTGTTTTCCTTATTTATCTACTGTATTTATTGCTATTTTTGGGCTGTTTTTCACCTGTATTTTCGGGTTGAAACTTGTGGTTTAAAGCCATTAAAGGTAGAGAGGTGAACCACCCTTCTTTGAAGCTTACTTCCTAGGCTTTTACCCTTGTGTTTCCCTTCCTTTCATCAACATATTTTGAACTTTTTATCACTGAATTTCAGAGTTTTTCAAAGGCTAAAAATCAGGTTTTGAAGTCCCAAAAATTTTGGGGGGGGGGGGGGGGGGGGTTCCCCCCCCGGAGGGGTGACCTCTCCTCCTTGTGTTTGTTTACTAGCTTAATTGCTATTTTTTTTAGCTTACCTTTTTAAAGCTATTTTTACCTTGATTCTAACATTGTTTTGAGCTACTTTAGGACTATTTTTAGTTGTTCATTGCATTTGAGCTATGCATAGCATGCTTGTAGTGTAATAGTCCTTATAGGTTTGGTGTTTTAGGCATTAGACACCAACCTATTTGAGTTGATCGCATTTATTTAGTGCTTTCCATACTTGTGATCATCTTTAATCACCTTTGCACCTCTTTCATTTCTTGGTTCTTTTTCTTGGCTTGAGAATTGTTTCAATCGATTGATTGTTTAAGCTTGAGATAGAGATCATTGTGCTTAATGGTTTAATCTCCTTGGAGGTTTATTACCAATGGCATGACATCTCTCTCATGCCTAAACCAACCCTTTGTTTGATACTTCTCTCCATTAGTGGACTCAATCTTCATTATTGGACTTAATTGACTAATGAATGGAAAGGTAATTAAAATAATAAAATTGAGGCTAAAATGGAATAAGATAATAATATGGTTTGGGGTTCAACTAGACGTTAGTTAAATCCATTGAGTCTTAGGCCATTTCATACTTATTAGTGATGATAATGGTTTCAGAGTCAAATTCCAATCGTTTCCCTTGATCCATCTCATGATAGGGAGGAGGTTTTTTTAGTTATTTGGTTTCCTTCATTGAGATTTTGTCTAATCAAGCCATAGATCGTCATGCAACAACTTTGCAATTGTTGATGATTTGTGAATTGATTCTACCTCTCCTTTGAGCAATTTCATGATAGGGAGAGGCAGAGAGGATGAATATCCCCCGAGAACACCCTATTTTTGCTCTATTCATTTTATGTTGCAGTAGGGCCATATTTACATTAGTGGCCGGCCGGCCACTATTTACAACCGGTTGTACATTACTTTTGGCTAGCTGGCCACTTTTGTGACAGCAAGCAGTTGTAGACACCCTATTTTTGACCGACCTTAAGATTCAGACATCACCAACTGAGCACTCGGTGATGTTGCATGTTGCGCTCGTTCTGAGCATTCGGAGTCTCGGCTGAGAGCCTTGCCTCCAGACTTCGAGACTCTTTTGTGTTTTGCCTCGGTTTGCAAACCAGGTCTTGTTTTCTCTGTTTTCTCTTCCCGAAGGGAGGGAGAGGTCTCGTAGAACATCTCTCAGTGGCCGTAGGCTACGTTTCGTGGTCGTAGGCCACTGTTCCCGTTTGGAGACCAGTTTTCAGTTTTCGGAGCCGTCGGCCGTGTGCCTCGGTTCGGGACTGCTTAACTATCTCCGTTTGCTCCAGTTTTTGGCACACACCTTGTTTCCTCTCTTTTGAGGGACACTGTGGCCTGAGAGGTCACCTTCGTGGTCGCGCGCCACCTCCGGTGCCTAACAGCCTGTTTTCGGGGCCCCGGGCCGCGTGTTTTGGCCCCCAAACCCTCGTTTTACATCGGTCAGAGTTCATTTTTGGTATGGACCCTATTTTCATTGTTAGCAAGGTGGTAGTATGGTGGGAGACCAGCAATTCTTTTGGAAACCATTTTCTCTCTCCTCCAGCCGATTTTCTTGACAGAAAGCTGGTTTTCCTCACTTTTGGGCCATAATTTCTAGTCTCCCATACCACCATTGTGTTGTACTCACCTGGGAGGCCACCAATATGGGTAGGCCGACCAGCTTTTCTTCCTGACCCTTTTGAACCTTGCTAGAAAGCTGGTTTTTCTCACTCTTGGGCCACATTTTCTAGTCTCCCACCATACAACTGTATTCTACTCATCTAGGAGGCCACCTTTCTGGTATGGCCGACCAGCATTTCTTCTTGACCCTTTTGACCCCTGGTTGGCTGACCAGGGGGAGTGGTCAGCCGACCACTTAGACTGGTCGGCCAGCTTTCTGCTTTTTTGTCTCATTGAGTTGAAGCCAGCTGTGCCAGCTGGAAGCCTCAGAATGCATCCTCCATACACGTGTATGGAGGATGTTTAAGCTTGGTTTTAAGCTTCTTGGAGAAGCTTTAGACCTTCTCCTCTATAAAGGGAAGGGCCCTCTTCCATTACTAGGGTTCAGAATTTCCAAAGGCTCATACACACACACTCCTCCATATCTCTCTATTCCAAGCTCCAAAAACCTTTGTTTTTGGTCCCATTGCACCACACCTCCTAGCACAACACCTCCACCATCCATCCAAGCACCTTGGACCTGATTTGCAGAGGTTGAAGGCTCGTTACCTTGGTCCAGGAGTTGCTGAGGTTCGGCTCTACAAGGGTAAGCCTCTATTTTCCTTTTTTTTTTTTTGCATTATCTTACTTCATATCTTAGCCCTATTTGCAAGCTTTTTTCGGTTTTGGTATAAACTGATTTTTTTTTTTATTTTGAGCTTATAAACATGTTTTCTTAAGGTCATTTTCCTGTTGGGGTTCATCTACCCCCTTTCATGCTTCATTTCCTCATGTTTTGAGCTATGCATTTGAGCATTTGCATTGGCCTTGGTTTGGCCTTTTAGCCACCGAAATCTAGTGGATTTTAAGTGGCTTAGATGTGTCTTTGAGCTTCAAAATCATAGAGGGGTGACCCTCTCATCCCCTGTTCTCTTTACTAGCCTTATTGGCCTTCCATATGAGCTCCATTTTGCATGGTTTGGAGCCTTGTTTCAGGCCATTATTTGTGAGTTTTTAGGTCTACATGAACTCTGTCCGGAGCCCCTTTGGCCACTTTTTGTGTCTATCATGCATGTGTGGAGCAATCCTCCTCAAGGCCTTTCAAGGGGACCTTTCATTGCATGCTTAATTGACCCATTTCAGGCCCTTTTTGGTGGGTTTTAGGACCCTCATAACCTCTGTCCAGAGGTGGTTTTGCCATTTTATATGTCCGTCATATACGTGTGGAACAACCCCTTGCATGGCCCTCCAAAGGAGCCTATCATTTTTGCATGCATTGACTGAGTTTCAGTAGTTATTTGGGCATATTTTAGCATGGCATACTTCTATTTTTGGCTGGTTTGATGACCTCTCATGTGCTTCATATACATGTAGTGAAAACCATGCTTACTAGCCTATATTGCATGTTGTTTTGGCCCTTCATGTTAGCACTTTTTGGCCATGCCTTAAACTGATTTTGTACATATTTTGGACTGTCCTAGCTCCATTTTTGGGTCTCATGGTCGAATGGTGTTTGTTTTGCATGCTTGTGGTTCAATACCCATGCTTAACTTTGAGTTTCGAGGTCCATTACATGTATATGTTGAGGCATTTCCTTGTTTTGGGGCCATTATACATCATATTTCAAAGCTTGTATCAATGCCATATTGCCATGTTTTGTACTCTTTAAATGCGTTTGAGAGTCGGGCTTGTATGCCTCATTTACCGACCATTGAATGAGCTCCATTTCGTTGGATTTCGAGCCATCATTTTAGGCCATTTCCCCACTGTTTCAGACCTGCCTAGGGCCTGTTTGGGGTTGATTTTTTCATTAGTGCATTGTTTTGGGTACCTCCAGAGTAACGCACTTCACTAGTTTCGGTACCCGGGCCCCTTAGCTTGCATTGTATGCCATGTTTGCATGTTTCGGGACCATTTTGTATCATGTTTCAGAGCTGAAATTTGTGTGTTTGTATGCCATATTGCATCCTTTTCCATGCTTTGGTAGAGTGGCATTTGATGCCTTAGGATCGATCTCTTGCGTCGTGCATGTTTGCATGTGTTTCGGTTGTCCCATTTCCACCATGGCCACTAATGTTAGTGTGGCTGAGGTCCACTCATGTAAGTCCATCATGCATTGTGTATGCCATTTCAGTCTATAGCATTGCGTATGCTAGGTTGCATGTTAGAGCATTGTGTATGCCATGTTACATCACGTGCATTGTGTATGCCATTTTTAGTCCATAGCATTGTGTATGCTAGGCTACATGTTAGTCGCATTGTGTATGCCATCTCATTTGCATTGTGTTTGGGATAGGAGTTAGCCCAAGCACGGGAAACGAGGGACGTTTCGTACTCCGAGTGACGAAACGTGCCTCGATTCTCGGTCGCCGACACTCTTGACTGTCTATGATAGAGGCGTTGGCTTTACTTGCTTATATGTGAATTCATCTCATATTGAGTCGTGCAATTCGACTCCTCGGCCATCATGCATCGAGATGCGTGATTGGTGGCACGAGGATCGAGGTCTACACTCCCTTGAGCTTGTGTAAGGACGAGGAGAGTGGTCTTGCACACATATGTTGAAAATACCTTGCTTTCTCTCCCTCTTGCCTTTGTTGTAGAAAAACCAGAATCTAGGGGCAGAAAGTGGTCGGCCGACCAGTTTTTCTGGCAGGCCGACCACCTTTTTTGGTTTCCACCACAAAGGGTGGTCGGCAGGTGTCTCCCAAGCCAATACCTGGTCGGCAGCCTTCCCAAGGTGGAGTTTCAGCCTCTCGGAGCCTTGTGCAAATTTCTGAAATCAGTTGCAAACAAAGGCGAGATAAGGCATCGCGATGGAATTTCCCGATGAGGCGACTCGGACATGCATGCATCCATCGTCACCCAAAACAGAGCCGAGGCAGTCACATTCATGTAGTTTACATGCTTACTTAGCTAGTTTGTTAAATTAGTTAATGTTGTGTAATAATTAGCTGTAGCTATTATTTATTCGGACTGTATTATTCATTCGGACCCTCCGAGCGAGGGCACAATTGTAATAAGTGTGCGTGTGTGTGATGTATGTCTTCCAACCCCACGTCTTTCTCCCTTTTATTTACCAGCTTATGATGGTTAGATTAGGGCATGTTTCAATTAGCATACTTATGTTCGCATGTTTGCATCATTTATCTGTATTGCATGCACCGGGCTCGGCGTATCATACTAACTGCATTTGTATTTCAATTCTGAGTTGAATACATGTTATCCGTTGCATTTCATATGCCATGTTTAGAATAGTCGAGTCTATTGTAATTGCATTTTTGCATGTGTTGCATTAGGCATTTCTGTATAGTTAGGATCATGCATGGATTTCTAACATAGCTTCTGTTTTGGCTTAGAGTACTCGGTAAGTGTTTATGCTTTAGCATTCTTGCATATGTGTGAGTGACTGCCATGATAGCATGCTTACCATGAAGCTAATTGCTTATGTGATATATCTGCCTGAATGCCTGTGGGTGAAGGTTGGATTATCTGAATTGAGATAATGCATTGACTGTGAGTTTTAAGCCCACTAGATAGTGGTAAAACCATGTTTCCTAAGCCCACCTGAGGGTGGCAAAACCTGGATTTTAGCCTACTTGTGAGTAGCAAACCATTTTCAAAACAAACATGAGATGTTTCGTTCCAATTCAGGCGATCCAGTCTATACTTGTATGCTGTGTGCATCGCGTAGTAAATCTAGGCTAATAACCGGAATAAGAGCACATAATGTTTTCAAAACTCGATATCATGATTAGTAGAGGCCGATCTTTAATCGGGCGAGCGGGGGTGCTCACGAAGTGACCTTTCCCAATCGTACCCAAGTTCCTAAGCTGAGGCAACTTTGGTGATGACGGACACGTGGCCTTAGGCAACGAGTCAGGGTTTCCTAAATTCCCCCAAAATAAAATATTTAGGTGGCGACTCTGTATCTGGCAAAGCAGTCCATGTTTGGCACTTCTTTAAAAAAAAAATCTGTTTTCAAAAAATGATTTGCCGGATTTGGACTCTTTGATGATTCATCGGTCTTGCATTGCACTCTGCGAGATTAGATACAGGACCGTGACATTGAGTCCTAAACTGTAGTGAGACCAAATGAACAGAACGGGATTTCCCTCCCGAGACGTTCGGGGACGTCTACAGTTTCTGGCGACTCTGTTGGGGAGTTAGAGAACTTGACTCGAACTCGTATTATCTGGTTTTTATTACACTTGTGTGTTTCTTTTCATTGCATTTGCATTGGTGCGCCTAGGACACTGTGTTTGCCGTTTGCTATTCTTGAACGGTTTGCCGGAAGCTCGCTTCGAGAAATGTGCCATAAGGCTGACCGGTTGCAGGCTCTGCCACGACGGGAACACAAACCCTGGTTTTACCGGGGCGCCCATTTTGACCATTCGACCTAGTGCATATTCGGAATTCATAGTGACCATTCCAAGCTAGGACAGGTTACTTACCCGATCATAGGTTGTTTGAAACCGCTGCGTGCGTAGTGAAACCCTAGCTCTTGACAAAATAGGGCAGGGAAACCTTACCCTAACATAGGGGTGTTTTGGCTCTCACTTGCTTGTTATGTGCTTTTAGAGTGCGTCTCTACAGGAATGCATGTATCAGTTTGCAAGTTTGGGCATCAGGCCTGCGGGCACCAGTTCAGTATTTTGGGAATCAGTAATCTGCGGGTACCAGATTTAGTTTTTGGGGATAGTGATTTGGGGATAATGATCAGTGTTTGAGAACAGTATTTTCAGCTTATCGACTGTGTGTTGTGATGCCCAACTGTGTGTTGTGTATTTATTTAAAGCCGTTATGCTATCCGTTTGTCTGGTTGTTTATTTCTTTATTATTGCTTTATTTATCTTTTTGCTAGGTAGTTTAGCACAATTGCTTCAGACCAACTAGATATTCCCCAAGCACTCTGGACTAGAGGTCGCCGACTCAATCGATCTGAGGATCTGGTCGACAGACAACCAGTGTTTTATTCCTTACCCCCGGTTATCAGACAAAGGTCGAGAAAACGCAGTGTATCGGAGCAAAGATTGCCAGATCAGTGGACTTTGAACAGTCAGGCTGAGCTTCCCGAGGCCACTCTAGAGATAGACCTACCGGTAGTGCAGATTGATCAGGGCAGTATGGCAGGAACAACAGGAGTTGAGGAAATGATGTGTCAGATGCAGGAGACCATGAGAGCCATGCAGCAGGACGCTGTTCGTCGGGATGAATTTGCCAAACAACAGGCCGAGATCATGGCCCAGCAGGCAGAATTAATTGCTAGGCTGCAACAGCAAACCGGAGCATCTGCTTCGCACCAAGCTCCTCCCCCACCAGGAGTTCCGCCACCCGGGGAGGTACCAAATGTCCAGGAAGAGACGGACATTCCGACAGGGCTGGCTCCGCCCCCGGTTCTACCTTAATTGTCCAAGGCACCTACGCCTATCAATCAACCAGACTCTCCCTTCGAGTTCGAAGTGGACCCTACAGCATTGAAGTTGAGCAAGCTCGAAAAGTTGTTCAAGAAATCCCAAGGGGTAAAGTCTATCCCAGACATTGAGGACGGGTATACCGACGTGGCTGTGACGCTGCCAAATAGGTTCAAAATGCCACAAATCGACCGCTTTGACGGATCTGGAGACCCCATGGTGCATCTCCGTTTGTTCTCCAATATACTACGGCCGATGGGCCTCACCAGACCGCAAAAGCTTTCATTATTCGGCCGGACCTTGTTGGGTGTGGCCGCTATCTGGTACGCGAAGTTAGAAGACGATGTTAAGTGGAACTAGGATGAGATGGCCGAGGCTTTCATTGCACAGTACTCCTATACACACACATATCGAGATTACGACTCGTGATCTTGAGACGACAAGGCAAGAGCCTAAGGAGAGATTCTCTAAATTTGTAGCCAGGTGGAGGGTGAAGGCCTCAATGATGACCCTAAGGCCTACTGATAAAGATCAAATCCGGATGATTGTGCGCAATCTCCAGCCTAAGCTGATGCAGAAGATGATCATGCTCCATTTTCCTACCTTTTCAGATTTGCATGAGATGGGAGTACAGATTGAGGATGCCTTGAAGCAAGGCTTGATTGATAATGACAGAGAGCAACCCAGAAGAACCATCAACCGCAACAACAATACAGGCACCAACAACACCGCAAATGCCAGAGCTTCAGAAGTAAGTATGGTCACCACGATTCCCCCTCCAAGACCCATGGCAGCTACACCTTTCTCCGACATGTCCGGAAGCAACACACAAACTACCAAATACCAACCTCGAGGCCAGAGAAACTTCACCCCATTATGTATGCCCCTGTCCAAGGCTCTGGGGGTATTAATCAGGAAAGGGCACTTAAAGCCCCTGGAGCCGAGGCCATTGCCAAATCCAGTCCCTCCCTCTCATAACCCAGCAAAATACTGCGCATATCACCAACAACATGGTCACGACACTGACAAATGTTTTAGATTGTGTCATGAGATTCAAGATCTCATTGACTAGCAGGTGATTGTGCCTCCCGCAAAACCCAATGTCACAACAAACCTCTCCCACCGCACAACCAAGCTCCACCCCCCAAACGTATCAACTTTATCCAGACTGGGGTCGTGTCTTATGATCCTAGCATATATATTACCCTGTCCCACCTACCCAAGCCGGAGGTGCTCCTTCCTGACTACACTGACTTGTGCATATTGGACATCTCCAGAACCCAACCCGGACCAATGGTGGTGACTGTCGAAGACAGAACAGAGGAGATTTCAGGGGAGAATGGGATTGTTGAGTCAGAATCTAAGGAATCTGGGAGGTTTGCTAAGGAAGAATATAGCCAGAGTGACTACATTCTATCAGTAGGCTAGGTTGGGCCAGATGCAAAATTGCTGGCAGGGGCCGAGCTTTGTGTGATACAACGGGATGAATTTGGTCAGAGGATGGATGACTTGGCAACTGTAGAGGGGGACTTTGCTAACCTCCAATTTTTCAATGAGCAAGATCCAGAGGGCATGGTAGTCAACTGGTCAGATTTTGAGGCGTCAGCAGAGGTCACCGGGTGGCTTGATGACCTACCAGATGTTGTCGACGAAACTCAGTTGTGGCCAGAAGGGCCGAAAATCAGAATGCATCGCCGGAGAGCGCCGGTGCTAAGAATTTTGCTCAGGACTTGGGCATTGTGAACGCGGGAAGTATAGAACAGCCAGCTGTACTAACGTAGTTGGAACAAAAAGGAGTCGAAGAGTTTGAGAGAATCAGAAAAGCCAAGGCCCCTGAGGGGACTGAAAATGCTGTGTGCATAAGGATAGGGAATGCTGCGAGCATGTGGACGGAAAGTACTGTGGGTATAATTGTACCGGAGCCGGACAGGTGTCTTTTGGCTGCCGATGGAATGTGGTGGAGGACGATGATCTATGTCTTGCCTACATGGATGAGGATTGGGGAAGCAACCAGCCAGACGATACCTGGTACCTCGGTGAAGTCGATCATATGACTAGAAGCGGACGGTATTTCAAGCCCCTGCACCTAGATCAGCCAGAGGCATCTGGGAAAGATAAGGAGGTGGAGAAACAGAAAGAGAAGCAACTCGAAGAAGAGGCTGTACTGAAGCAGTTGAAAAAGATACAAGCAGACATCTCCATCTGGGGACTGCTTAGGGCATCGTGAGTGCATCGACAAGTTGTCTTATCGGCCATGGACAAGGCCAAGCTCTCAATAGACACCACGCTTGAACAGCTGATGGGCTTAGTTTTTCTGGTTGGAGCTACCCCGATGTTGACTTTCTCCGACAAAGAACTGCCACTTGAGGGTGCGAACCATAACAAGCCCCTCTACATCTCTGTGGAGTGTAGAAACAAATGGATACCCGTGGTGCTTGTCGACACAGGGTCCGCCATCAATGTATGCCCGGCAAGGACTGCATATGCAATCGGTTTAAAGACCGTGGACTTTGTGTCGATAGCCCAGGTGATTCGGGCATATGACAACACAAGCAGAGAAGTAATGGGGACAGTGAAAATTTAGACCAAGGTTGGGCTGGGACAACATGAGGTAGACTTTCACGTCTTAGAAGTTCCTGTGACCTTCAATCTACTTTTGGGGCGGCCGTGGTTGCACCAAGTAAAGGCAGTTTCGTCCACCTTACATCAGATGGTGAAATACCCCCATGGGAAGGGAGTAGCCATTGTTTTTGGGAATTCATCGATCCATCCACCGCCGGAGGTGTCTACACCAGTCTTGGAAATTAAGCACGGTATGGAGGATGTTTTCTTATCCGGTTTCACTTTGGCTAAGGCCCGGGTCGTGTAGAACATTTTGGCTATTAATGAGGGGGTGTATGTCAGTGCTCAATCAGTATACCTCATGAACATGCTTCAACACATCCCCAGGATGGGATTGGGAAAGAGCGGCCGAAAGGTCGTTGCCGCGTTGGCTGAAGTGCCACACAACCCACATACCTTTGGTTTGGGTTATCTGCCCACCAAAGAGGATTGGGTAAGGAAAAGTAAGGAGATGGCTGGGAGAGCCAGAGCAAAGAAGGCAAGGAAGCCATTTGAGTTAATGCACCGACCCATTCAGGGTACCCTAAACGGACGCTTTGTCTGGGAAGGGGAGGACTTCCCATTTTGTGGCTTCCTAGAGCCGTGGCTGAATGCAGAGAGGAAGCGCGTACCAGGTTTTGAGATCTTCTTTGATCTACAGTTATCCGGGGATGACGTTGCCGAAGAGCAGATGGACCCATTAGCTGAGGCTGAGCAGAGCAAGAAAATGAAGCCTGAGGACGTCGAAAGTGAAATGGGGGTAGCGCTAGCGTGTCTACTTTCAGATCCTCCGATCGAACAGAAGTGCTTGGGGGATAACTTCTCGGTATGCGTGATCGGGAATGAAACGGCTGCGGGCCTACCAACAAACATTTCGGATGCATCTATCGCACCCTCTCTCATTTGGTAGTATGAAGTGGGATTCTTGTCAAGCAGCACCGGGTCAGGTAGTGAGCCGGAATCTGATTCTACCGAATCTGTTGAGTCGGAATTAGGTTCCAGCTCGACTGAGTCTGAGTCCGGTATTCCTGGGGGTGATAACTTGGATACCATAGTCCTGTCCAGGTCGTCTTTTTCTTTCTCTTTTGAGTCTGTTGTAATCGAAGAATCGGACGATTTGGATGTGCTTAATGAGAATGATGTGGCTGTGGTTTCTAAGTACTTTTCTGAGCCCTTGATTTATTGCAATAACTCAGACTTTCAAAATTTTGATGAAAATGATGAGGAAGAAATTCCTCCGGTTTTGCAACGCTTAATTGAACAAGAGCAGGAAAGATTTGTTAAACCCTTAATGGATGAAATCACTACTGTGAATATTGGTACTGAGGATGACCCGCGACTGGTCTAGATCGGGTCCACGTTGTCTGAACGCGAGCGCTTAGTCGCTTTATTAAAAGATTTCAAAGATGTTTTCGCGTGGTCCTATGAAGACATGCCTGGAATCGATCCTGAGATTGTACAGCACCGGATCCCTCTTGACCCCGAGGCCCGACCCGTTAAACAAAAACTCAGAAGGATCCGCTCGGACTGGGCTCTCAAGATTAAGGAAGAGGTCACCAAGAAAATTGACGCAAGGTTCCTGCTGGTTTCTGAATACTCGACTTGGTTGGCCAACATCGTTCCGGTGCCGAAAAAGGATGGTAGGATCCGGGTATGCGTGGATTTTAGGGACTTGAATAGAGCTAGTCTGAAGGACGACTTCCCCTAGCCGCATATCGATGAGTTAGTGGACTTCACAGCGGGGCATGCTTTGCTTTCGTTCATGGATGGCTTTTCAAGCTACAACCAGATAGTGATGGCACCTGAAGATCGAGAAAAGACTGCATTCACCACCCCGTGGGGGACTTATTGCTACAGGGTGATGCCATTTGGGCTGAAGAACGCTGGAGCTACATATCAACGGGCCGCAACCACAATATTGCACGACATGATCCAAAAAGAGGTTGAAGTGTATGTGGACGACATGATTGTCAAGTCCAAAGAAAGAAAGGGCCACTACACCGCCTTGCAAAAGTTCTTTCAAAGGAATAGAGAATTTCGGTTGCGACTGAATCCTCAGAAGTGTACGTTCGGTGTTACAGCAGGGAAAATGCTGGGGTTTCTGATTACACAGAGAGGTATCGAAGTCGACCTTTCCAAAATCAAAGCCATCCTAGAAATGCCACCACCAAGGACTGAAAAGGAGGTGCGAGGCTTTCTAGGTAAAGTACAATTCATAAGATGGTTTATCTCAAAATTAACCTTGACTTGTGAACCACTTTTTGGCCTCCTGAAGAAAGGAAAGAAGTTCCAATGGGACAGCCGATGCCAAGCTGCTTTTGAACAGATCAAGGAATACTTACAGAACCCACCTGTGCTGTCACCACCTGAGCTGGGGAAGCCGTTGATTTTGTATCTCTCAGTAACTGAGACCATACAACTGGTTGTATGCTCCGCGCAAGAATCAGAGGACAAAGTGGAGAAGCCATTACTATCGAGCAGAAAGATCTAGAGCATGAGACTCGCTACACGCCGTTGAGAGAGGCTTGCCTAAGCTTTGGTATGGGCTACCAGGAAGCTGGCGACACTACCTTTTGGCTCACCCCGTAATGTTGGTTCACGACTGGGATCCAATCCAAATATCTTTTCGAAACCAGCCTTAGAGGTAGCTTAGCTCGATTGTTGCTTTGCTTTCCGAATTCGATCTAAATATGTGACGCGCAAGTTAGTCAAGGGAGAGCTGAGCAGAGTCTTAGCGGATATCCAGTGGAAGAGCGTAAGCAGTTGAGTACCTTATTCCGAGATGTGCGCCATTTGCATATCGAAGTATGAGCTGACGATGTACTTATGACGCGACGTCGAAGCAGATCCTCTCTTTTTGT
>NW_021024813.1:1071721-1111111 GCF_004153795.1 Camellia sinensis
TCATTTCAGATAATGGTTCCCACTTCAAGAAGGAAGTGATTGACTTGTTGGAGAAATACAACGTGGCTTTTCATAAGTCATCCACATACCAGCCGCAAACCAATGGAGCGGTTGAGGCCGCCCACAAGAACATCAAGCACATACTGCAGAAGATGGTGGAAACATACCGGGATTGGCCAGATAAGCTGCTGTTTGCTCTGTGGGGTTACCGGACGTCAATTCGAACTTCTACTGGGGTGACTCCGTATTTATTGGTTTATGGGATGGAGGTCGTTCTACCTATTGAAATTGAGGTTCCGTCTTTGCGTGTACTGGCTGAGTGTCAAATAGCCGAAGCAGATTGACAGCAGAACAGATTTGAAGAAATTATGCTTTTTTATGAGAGAAAACTGAAAGCACTGTACCATGTTCAAGGTTATCAGCGCAGAATCGCCCGGGCTTTCAACAAGAAAGTTAAGTCCAGGAATTTGAAAGAAGGAGATTTGGTGCTCAAGGACAACCGAGCTCCCACCCACAACCCTAGGGGCAAGTTCAGACCCAATTGGACTGGCCCTTACATCATCAAGTCTATCTGGTCAGGTGGAGCTGTGGTTCTGATGGACCTAGATGGCCTAGAGTTCTCACAACCGATCAACATGGACAAGTTGAAGAAATATTATCCCTAAGAGGCTCGCTAGGCTGAAAACCCGAAAGGGCGACCTAGGCAAAAGTCAGAGCACAAAAAATTTGAAAGTATAAAAACTGAGCTCGCAAGGTTGAAAACCCGCAAAGGGAGACCTTGGCAAAAGTTAGAGCGTAAAAGGAGAGTGAAAATACTCAAGTGAACCTACGCCGGAACTACGTAAGGCTTGATTCCCATTTTTGGGATACGTAGGTAACTTCGTCCTGAAGTTCAGCCATAAACTTTTCCCCGATCAACTTTGTCCATTTGGTCATCCCGGTCATCTTTGTCTATTCAGCATTCAAGAGTTCGGATATGATCTCTGGTGCAGTGCTTTTCAGACTAGGGGCAACTTTCCGTTATTGTGCAGTGCCACAGTACTATTCAGACTAGGGGCAACTTTCCAGTTGCTAGGATCCGAGGTTGTGCATCTCAGTGACAGATTTCAGGCGTGTCCAGTTCTGACCCATATCGAAAATGGTTTTGGAAAGTTTTAATAAAAGTTGACTTTGTCCAAATTAATCTTTTTACAACTTAGACCATTTTTGGACCAAAGCGGAAAATTTTCAGTACCCACAACCTTCAATTTCATTGATTTCAAATACAGAGTCCTCCTGCTCTTGCATACAAATTGAAGTTGCTTTTTATTACATTCATAAAGGAAAATTGAAAGTACTAATAAAGTAATAAATCCAAGGCATAGATAAGTCAGGTGTTCCTGCGCCCCCTCCCAGAGCTGGTCGAAGCCTCTGATGCCAAAGTAGGCCCTTCCTGTGCCTCTTCATTGAGCCAATCCAAGCACTCATTAGACAAAGTGCAACTGAGAGTGGGAGCGGGGGCCATAAGTTCTCGCGTCCTCCATGCTGTGGCATACCGGGCAAGCTGTGCACCTCGGACTGGGAATGCAGCAGGGTACCCTATCCCCTCTGGCAGGCAAGTCTGATCATGTCCGAACTGGCGGCGGAACCGGAACGGAAAGTAGAAGACACAGTGTGTCATGCCGATCAATTGAATCCTAGGTTGACGGGTCATGTTGTAACTCATTGCCGGCAGGTTGAGCCAAGGGCAGCGCCAAGCAATGCGGTTTGTAGACAAACTGCACATCCAGTTATACCACCACCCCTCATCCAGGGCATCGACCAGGCGTTGTCGAAAAAAGTAGCCGCGAGCTGAGTATGCTGGGAAGACTCCACGATCTGTAACTTGTCCATCAACCACACCTGGGGTGGGATGAAAAAAATGAGAGAATAAAGAATAGAGAGATGTACGATGAGAGAAAAGAAAGAAAAGGGTTTTGCGAGAAAAACCGAGCCTGAGGGTCGAGTGATGTAAGCTATACATATGTGAGATTGGGTGGGAAACATTACCTGCAATAATAGTGGGCTCCCCGTAAGCCTAGCCATCTCCCGGCGATGAAAAGCATCCAAGCCCATCAGTGTCTCGGCCAATGTCATGGCAATGCAGCTCTTTCCTTCCTTCAAGCTTTGAGCAACTTCAATCAGATGAATGCTAGATCCACTAAAGCCTGGGGCAAGCAAAAAGTGAGATAGCATGCACAAGCAAAGAGCGTATTGCCGAAAACCTTGCCAATGATGGTTGCTGCGGTCACCGGCATTAGAAAAGTGATGAATCAAGCCGAGGATGTCCAGTTCCCCGTTGTAGATCAGAGACCGAGCGTCATGTAAAGTGAGGCCGCAAATTCGTCCTAGGGCTTGGACATGGCTAAACTAGAGTTGAGGCAAGATTTCCTCATTGCGCTCGGATTCCATTAAAGCTTGAAAATCTTCGAAGGTCGGACACATCTCTTGCCCGCCGAAGCTAAAGACGTGTGTTACCGGGTTCCAAAACCTTGCCGCGGCATGGAGGAAAGGAAGATGCAGCGGAGTACGGCCCAACGTGAATAGTGCATTCAAGCCGAAGCCTCGGAAATTCAACTTTTTCGAGCCATCAAGAAAGGCTACCCAAGCTGTGAGATTTTGGATGAGGAACGCCTCCATTTTGATGCAAAACTGAGATAAAATGAATGAACCATGAAGCTGGGACTTTTATAGAGAATAAGGCATTGTTCGGGGGACACGTGTCAACAAACTGGGGGTTGCCAAGCCAAGTGGTTGGCCTCTGGTAGGGCGACCACCTCTTTGGTCTTCATTGTAAAAAACTGGTCGGCCAGCTCCGTTAGGTGGTCGGCCATGGAGGAAAGTGGGGCTTTGGTCTTGTCCTAGCCTCTAGAAGAAAGTTCCTAGCATTTCCATGTATCGGGAGTGTTGAAGGTGCAAGTTTTCCTCTGTTTCGGATGCGTTCCGTCACTCCGATCGTCCGAAATTACATTTTGTTTATCTTGTTGTTGTTGTTTTGATTATCGAGTTGTTTTGTTTATCAAGTCTTGTTTATCGAGTCATCGAGTTTCGTGTGTTGAGTTGCTACTCTTTGTTTAATCAACATTGTTGTGTTTTTCTTATCGAGTTGTAAACTTGCTAAGGTTTCTGTTATATCCTAGTAAGTTGGGTTGTTTAGTTTGTAGCGTCGGTTCACTACCTGACTTGGTTCGTGTGTTGAGTTGCTACTCTTTGTTTAATCAACATTGTTGTGTTTTGCTTATTGAGTTGTAAACTTGCTAAGGTTTTGTTGTTCTTAGTAAGTTAAGTTGTTTAGTTCATTGTGTCGGTTCACTACATGACTTGGCAATTTTCAGTGCACAATTCCATTCAATCTCATTTTCGTGCAAAATGATGCGATGCAATGCTAAGAACATAAAATGCAACACTTTTTCAAAAAGCTGTTTCATTCCATCATGCTTCCTTTGTTACGACATTTTACAACAAGGGTACAAGTTTTACAGAAAATAAAACTGCCTAATAACGTACAATGTGCTACAACTACTAGTAAAAAAAGGCAAATAAAGCAGGGAACAACTGCATCAGTGCTATCAACTGCAAGAATAAGAGGCCCTCTTTGTCCTCTTCTGCGAAGCAGCCGCTGTACCATCATCGTCATCTGAATCGGGGCTGTCATCCTCAGAACCCTCCTCGGCCTCATCTCCACTACCGGAACCGAAACCAGAGCCATCCTCTCTGTCAGCGGATGTCTCTGACTGGGGATGTGTAGGCTCCTCCTCCTCGCTGGACTCCTCCTCCACAACAGGTGCTCTGCGTCTGCCTCGACCGCGAGTTGAACCCCCTTTCCCAACTCCCTGGGAAGGCCTAGATGGCCCGACCTGTGGCTCAGTATATAGCGGAGGCATCTGAAAAGAAAGAGTGCAATTTGAACACATCAGCCAAAATATGTATATCAGATGCACAGACAAGAAAGCTACATAGAGTAGATGTATGCAGATATAGTACATGAATGTGGTGTGTGTCAGATGTGCTCTACACATACAGTCAATCAATGTAGTGAAATGTTCAAGTTCAGCATGTCATCAGAAGTATGATAAATGCAAGAAAACTAAAGAGTACCGGGACGCCGAGGATGGACAACTGTGCCTTCCTCCGCAAGACCATGCCCTCAAGTGAGGCCACCAATCCGAGCATCCCCTCCATGTACTCTCTGGGTGGCTGCAGATACAAGCTCAAAATCATCAATGAATAAATGAGTGCCTAAGTATCTGAGTGATAAATGAAAAGCAGTGGAGCATACCGGTGGTGAGTCAGGATCACTAACGTATCGGCGATCAGGCATAGGAGGCTCTATCGGAATCGGATAGGAAGTCCCGTATCGCCATCCTGTCAACTCGGTCGGGATATCTGGCCATCCGACATGATGATAAGTCGGGGGAATCAGGGGGACCAGTCCAGCCCCACCTCTCGATGTGCCGGCCCTGCTGGTCGAAGGAATATCTGCAGCCCGGGGTCGGCTCGATGATGGTATGCCAGCAGGCCTCCTGGTGGGAGTACGAACACTTGTTAACGGGGGCATCAAGTATGTATGACGGTAGGTCGCATAGTCCCCCTCCTCTAAATGTAGCAATACGTCTGTACCCAACATGGCACTAGCGACATCCTGGGGAGTGAGCCCCTCAGTAGACCGCATATCGACCGGAGGTGCTGAGGGGATATCCTGATGAGGGTAGCCCACCGTTTGGCGCATGAAGCGCTCCCTCAGGAACTAGGCCCTACCACCGGGCCCCTCAAATAGGATCCTATACTGAGAAGCGGCCCATCCCCTAGCAAACTGAAATATGGTGTTTCCACCCAAAGGCGCCCAGGGCTACCATGTGATATGCGGATAACCAATGCATAAGCTGATTAGAAATCGTAAGTGTGCAAGATGAATCAAAGATGAAAACATGGAGGATTGAGAGTTCTGAATTACCTCTGTCGGCCGCACTGTGTCGAAAAACTACCGCAGGTAGGGCAGGGTCTCCCGAGCTCTCGGCATATACTGACCCTCAAACACGAGCGAGTAAGGGATCATAAGAGGCACCTCCACCTCAAGCTCCGGTGCTAGTGTGGGAAAGTATGCGAAAACCCATAGCTGTGGAAAACAGGGCAATAGCCATCAGAATACAGAATGCTGAGTGCAGAATGTACAGAGAATGAAGAATGCTGAGAGCAGAATGCAAAGTACAGAATATGAAGTGTGCCGTGTGTGCAATGTATAGATAATGAAAAGTAGAAATGTAAATCAAGAGGGCAGAAAATACCTCCCAGGCTCTCCAGTAGGCACCGACTATGTTCCCCCGTCCGCGGGAGGTCGCGCTTATATAGCAATAAGGGGTAGCTAAGTTGGCGCCACCCCAATCATACTGACTGACCCGTGCGAGGTCTACCAGAGCACTCAACAGATAAAGCCCGACAGTGTTCCCCCTATCGGAGAACAGAGTGGTCCCGAATAGGAACATCAAAAACCCTCGAGTATACTGCTCTACCTCTTCGGGAGTCTCGGGCACTGAAATGTGTACAAAACCAGGTGTACCGGACTCTGCCTGAGGATCTGTCCACCGATGGGGGAGCTCCCAATAGATAGATCTAGGCGGCCTCCCACTCGTCCATATCCTCATCATAAGGGATCGGCCAGCCTCCCATGTCAAGGCCTGTCAGTATAGCAAAATTGAACGGGGTCATAGTCATGTCCCCGGTGGCTGAGAAATGGAAGGAGTTGGTGGTGTCCTACCATCTCTCTACAAGAGCCCCCATCAATGTCCTGCTAGCAGGATAGCGAGATATCCCCGTGCAAAAGGGTTCGAACCCTGCCTGGTCAACCCAATCACGGACGGCCTCTGGGAGCTCTGTGTACCACTCCCTCGCAACGATGGAGCCATATCCTCGTGTAACATGGGAAGACACCTGCATTCATAATGAACACATGTATTCAGTTTTAGAATGAAATGAATAAGCTGCGTGCAAATGAAATGTATGAGCTGTGTGCAAACCAAATCAGATACAATGCTGTGAGCTGTGTACAAATACGAGTGTGTGCTGTGCGTTCACCTCAAATTTGGGCTGCGTGTTCAGAAACTCAGAGTTTGGGCTACGTGTTCGACTTTCAACAAGTGTGGGCTGTGTGTTCATCTAAAAGAATGGGCTGTGTGTTCAGATTTCAAAGTTCGAGCTGTGTGTTCAACGTCAAGTATTTGAGCTGTGTGTTCAGATTTCAAAATCAGTGGGCTGTGTGTTCATCTCAAAGTTCGAGCTGTGTGTTCAACGTCAAGTGTTTGAGCTGTGTGTTTAGATTTCAAAATCAACGGGCTGTGTGTTCATTTCGAAGTTCGAGCTGTGTGTTCAACGTCAAGTATTTGAGTTGTGTGTTCAGATTTCAGAAATAGTGGGCTGTGTGTTCAACTCTCAACAAGTGTGTGCTGCGTGTTCACAATCAACAGTGGGCTGCGTGTTTAGAAATTCGACAGTTTGGGCTGCGTGTTCAACTCTTAACAAGTGTGTGCTACGTGTTCACAATCAATATGTGGGCTGCGTGTTCATAAATTCAAGTGATTGAGCTGTGTGTTCAAGATGCGAACGGAATACTGTGTTATAGACTAAGTGTTCAGAACAAGCTGTGTGCTAGAATGAGCAGAAAAACATAGCGAAAGCCTGAAATGCATGGAAAATGCATAATACATTGCGGAAAACGTAAAAGTGAAGTACATACCTCCCGTGCCTGATGAGAGAGGTGGGTCTCCGGCTCCCGCAATAGCAGGTCCACAGGTGCTCGATCATCAAAATTGGTAAAATTGTAGAAAACGGCTCGGGGAAGGATATGCTCCCAAGGGTGAAACCTCTCGGGATCGAAGGGCCGAAACCTCGAGGGTGAGGACATAATGTCTGGATCACCTTCGGCAGCTAGAGAACCTCTGCCATGAGGGAAATGACCCGCCATTTCAAGAAATCTGCAAAAAGGAGCAAAAATGAGCAAAATGAGCCAAAATTGAAAAAAGTCAACAAAAGTCAACTCTTGAAAAAGAAAAAGTCAACAAAGGTCAACTCCCGAGAAAAGTTCCAAATATTGAGACAAACTTACCTCAAGTGGTGAAAATGGAGAAAGAAGCACCAAAATCAAAATTTAACCGGTTCAAAGTGAAGAGAACTGAAAGTTTTTCACGAAACAACTTTGCGTGGGGCATTGGAAAACGCGTATAGGGCGCAGATCTGAGGGAGAAAATGGTCTAGGAAGGAGGAGAAGATGATTTTGGACTTGAAGTTTTGAGGAAAAGAGCTTTGGCCGAGTATACTTAAAGATCCAAGTGTGAAAGTACCAAACTGCCCCGGATTTTGGCTAGATGGTCGGCCGACCACCTTTTCTGGTAGGCCGACCACCCCCTTCACCAAACCTGGTCGGTGACCTCCAATGGCCTCCAAACCTGGTCGGTGGTGCTCCCAAGGTGGTCTCCAAGGTCACTTTTAACTCCCTGCAAATTTTGGTAGTGATCGGAGTCCTCGGCACTCGAGAAAGTACAAGGAAAGTGTACTTTTCGTCGCGAAATCCCTCCGCGGGAACTTCAACTCCAGCTTTTGATGCGTGTTTCATCGTTACGCATCAAGAGCGAGGTGTATCCTTTTTGAATATGTTGTGACCCTTCCGGGAGGTAAATCGGAGGCCGCGATTGAGTCACCCTCGTCGAAACTTGCACTTCTTTGCTCGTTGTTTTGTGTCAAATATGCATTCGAGTTTGCACTTATCCTGCATTGTTATGCACGTCACTTGCATTCTCATGCACACCACTTGCATTGTTGTGTACGTTTCATTGGTATTGTCATGCCTCCATGCTTAACTTGCGTTGTCACACACGTTTCTCCTTGCATTGCGATGCACTTTCTTATCGGCACCATGTTCGTTTGCGTTCGACATAGTGTTGAACATATGTTGCTAACTATGTTGTGCTTGTTAAGTTTCTCTCTCTTGCAGGCACGATATTGTATGTACGGTTCATTTGAGGCTGGTGCGACCAGACGAACCGCGCAGGTATTGTATATTCCCCGTGTGAGACGTAGCGAGAATTGAATAATTCTCCGCCTTCTTAAACTGCATGAAATGTAGTTGTTGCTTTGCATTCTTGCTTAAAACTGTTGCATCTATTGTGAATACTTGCTTCATTACAGCTTGCTGCTTTGCATGTTCATGAGTTGCGTCTGACTTTGTGCATATCATTTTTCATTTTGCCCCTGCTTGCGGGCACATCTTTGTTTATCTCGCCTGTTTGTCTAAGTCTTCGGCCTTGTCAAAAATGGGTTGTCTCTGGGCTTTGACATTCACTCCCGCCACTTATGACTTTTGAGTTCTGTAAAAGAGGGGCAACTGTAGACACCCCATTTTTGACCGACCTTAAGATTCAGACGTCACCAACTGAGCGCTCGGTGATGTTGTATGTTGCGCTCGTTCTGAGGATTCGGAGTCTCGGCTGAGAGCCTTGCCTCCGGACTTCGGGACACTTTTGTGTTTTGCCTCGGTTTGTGAACCAGGTCCTGTTTTCTCTTTCCGAAGGGAGGGAGAGGTCTCGTAGACCATCTCTCAGTGGCCGTAGGCTACGTTTCATGGTCGTAGGCCACTGTTCCCGTTTGGAGACCAGTTTTCGATTTTCGGAGCCGTCGGCCGTGTGCTTCGGTTCGGGACAGTTTAACTACCTCCGTTTGCTCCGATTTTTTGCACACACCTTGTTTCCTGTCTTTTGAGGGACACTGTGGCCTGAGAGGTCACCTTCGTGGTCGCACGCCACCTCTGGTGCCTAACAGCCTGTTTTCGGGGCCCCGGGCCGCGTGTTTTGGCCCCCGAACCCGCGTTTTGCATCGGTCAGAGTTCATTTTTGGTATGGACCCTATTTTCATTGTTAGCAAGGTGGTAGTATGATGGGAGACCAGTAATTCTTTTGGAAACCATTTTCTCTCTCCTCCCGCTGGTTTTCTTGACAGAAAGCTGGTTTTCCTCACTTTTGGGCCATAATTTCTAGTCTCCCATACCACCATTGTATTGTACTCACCTGGGAGGCCACCAATATGGGTAGGTCGACCAGCTTTTCTTCCTGACCATTTTGAACCTTGCTAGAAAGATGGTTTTTCTCACTCCTGGGCCACATTTTCTGGTCTCCCACCATACAGCTGTATTCTACTCATCTGAGAGGCTACCTTTCTGGTATGGCCGACCAGCATTTCTTCTTGACCCTTTTGACCCCTGGTCAGCCGACCAGGGGGAGTGGTTGGCCGACCACCTAGACTGGTCGACCAGCTTTCTGTTTTTTTGTCTCATTGAGTTGAAGCCAACTGTGCCAGTTGGAAGTCTCAGAATGCATCCTCCATGTTTAAGCTTGGTTTTAAGATTCTTGGAGAAGCTTTAGACCTTCTCCTCTATAAAGGGAAGGGCCCTCTTCCATTGCTGGGGTTCAGAATTTCCAGAGGCTCATACACACACTCATCCATATGTCTCTATTCCAAGCTCCAAAAACCCTTGTTCTTGGTCCCATTGCACCACACCTCCTAGCACAACACCTCCACCATCCATCCAAGCACCTTGGAACTGATTTGCAGAGGTTGAAGGCTCATTACCTTGGTCCAGAAGTTGCTGAGGTTCAGCTCTACAAGGGTAAGCCTCTATTTCCCTTTTTTTTGCATTATCTTGCTTCATATCTTAGCCCTATTTGCAAGCTTTTTTGGGTTTCGGCATAAACTGAAAAAAGTTTTCTTTTGAGCTTATAAATATGTTTTCTTAAGGTTATTTTTCTGTTGGGGGTCATCTACCCCCTTTCATGCTTCATTTCCTCATGTTTTGAGCTATGCATTTGAGCATTTGCATTGGCCCTGGTTTGGCCTTTTAGCCACTGAAATCCAAAGGATTTTTAGTGGCTTAGATGTGTCTTTGAGCTTCAAAATCATAGAGGGGTGACCCTCTCATCCCTTGTTCTCTTTACTAGCCTTATTGGCCTTCCAAAGGAGCTCTATTTTGCATGCTTTGGAGCCTTGTTTCAGGCCATTATTTGTGAGTTTTTAGGTCTACATGAACTCTGTCCGGAGCCCCTTTGGCCACTTTTTGTGTCTATCATGCATGTGTGGAGCAATCCTCCTCAAGGCCTTTCAAGGGGACCTTTCATTGCATGCTTAATTGACCCATTTCAGGCCCTTTTTGGTGGGTTTTAGGACCCTCATAACCTCTTTCCAAAGGTGGTTTTGCCATTTATATGTCCGTCATATACGTGTGGAACAAACCCTTGCACGGCCCTCCAAAGGAGCCTATCATTTTTGCATGCATTGATTGAGTTTCAGTTGTTATATAGGCATATTTTAGCATGGAATACTTCTATTTTTGGCTGGTTTGGTGACCTCTCTTGTGCTTCATATACATGTAGTGAAAACCATGCTTACTAGCCTATATTGCATATTGTTTTGGCCCTTCATGTTAGCACTTTTTGGCCATGCCGTAAACTGATTTTGTGCATATTTTGGACTGTCCTAGCTCTGTTTTCAGGTCTCATGGTCGAATAGTGTTTGTTTTGCATGCTTGTGGTTCAATACCCATGCTTAACTTTGAGTTTCGAGGTCCATTACATGTATATGCTGAGGCATTTCCTTGTTTTGGGGCCATTATACATCATATTTCAGAGCTTGTATCAATGCCATATTGCCATGTTTTGTACTCTTTAAATGCATTTGAGAGTCGGGCTTGTATGCCTCATTTACCGACCATTGAATGATCTCCATTTCACTGCATTCCGAGCCATCATTTTAGGCCATTTCCCCACTATTTTAGACCTACCTAGGGCCTGTTTGGGGTTGATTTTGCCATTAGTGCAATGTTTTGGGTACCTCTAGAGTAATGCACTTCACTAGTTTCGGTACCCGGGCCCCCTACCTTGCATTATGTGCCATGTTTGCATGTTTCAGGACCATTTTGTATCATGTTTCAGAGCTGGAATTTGTGTGTTTGTATGCCATATTGCATCCTTTTCCATGCTTTGGTAGAGTGGCATTTGATGCCTTAGGATTGATCCCTTGCATCGTGCATGTTTGCATGTGTTTCGGTTGTCCCATTTCTACCATGGCCACTGATGTTAGTGTGGCTGAGGTCCACTCATGTTGGTGTAAGTCCATTGTGCATTGCGTATGCTAGGTTGCATGTTAGAGCATTGTGTATGCCATATTACATCACGTGCATTGTGTATGCCACTTTTAGTCCATAGCATTGCGTATGCTAGGCTACATGTTAGTCGCATTGTGTATGCCATCTCATTTGCATTGTGTTTGGGATAGGAGTTAGCCCAAGCACGGGAAAGGAGGGACGTTTCGTACTCCGAGTGATGAAACGTGCCTCGATTCTCGGTCGCCGAGACTCTTGACTGTCCATGATAGAGTCGTTGGCTTTACTTGCCTATATGTGCATTCATCTCATATTGAGTCGTGCAATTCGACTCCTCAGCCATCATGCATCGAGATGCGTGATTAGTGGCACGAGGATCGAGGTCTACACTCCCTTGAGCTTGTGTAAGGACGAGGAGAGTGGTCTTGCACACATATGTTGAAAATACCTTGCTTTCTCTCCCTCTTGCCTTTGTTGCAGAAAAACCAGAATCTAGGGGCAGAAAGTGATCGGCCGACCAGTTTTTCTGGCAGACCGACCACCTTTTTTGGTTTCCACCACAAAGGGTGGTTGGCAAGTGTCTCCCAAGCCAATACCTGGTCGGTAGCCTTCCCAGGGTGGAGTTTCAGCCTCTCGGAGCCTTGTGCAAATTTCTGAAATCAGTTGCAAACAAAGGCGAGATGAGGCATCGCGATGGAATTTCCCGACGAGGCGACTTGAACATGCATGCATCCATCGTCACCCAAAACAGAGCCGAGGCAGTCACATTCATGTAGTTTACATGCTTACTTAGCTAGTTTGTTAAATTAGTTAATGTTGTGTAATAATTAGCTGTAGCTGTTATATATTCGGACTGTATTATTCATTCGGACCCTCCGAGCGAGGGCACAATTGTAATAAGTGTGCGTGTGTATGATGTATGTCTTCCAACCCCACGTCTTTCTCCCTTTTATTTACCAGCTTATGATGGTTAGATTAGGGCATGTTTCAATTAGCATACTTATGTTCGCATGTTTGCATGATTCATCTGTATTGCATGCACCGGGCTCGGCACATCATACTAACTGCATTTGTATTTCAATTCTGAGTTGAATACATGTTATCCATTGCATTTCATATGCCATGTTTAGAATAGTCGAGTCTATTGTAGTTGTATTTTTGCATGTGTTGCATTAGGCATTTCTGTATAGTTAGGATCATGCATGGATTTCTAACATAGCTTCTGTTTTGGCTTAGAGTACTCGGTAAGTGTTTATGCTTTAGCATCCTTGCATGTGTGTGAGTGACTGACATGATAGCATGCTTACCATGAGACTAATTGCTTATGTGATATATCTGCTTGAATGCCTGTGGGTGAAGGTTGGATTATCTGAATTGAGATAATGCATTGACTGTGAGTTTTAAACCCACTAGATAGTGGCAAAACCATATTTTCTAAGCCCACCCGAGGGTGGCAAAACCTGAATTTTAGCCTACTTGCGAGTAGCAAACCATTTTCAAAAAAAACATGAGATGCTTCGTTCCAATTCAGGCGATCCAGTCTATACTTGTATGCTGTGTGCATCACGTAGTAAATTTAGGCTAATAACTGGAATAAGAGCACATAATGTTTTCAAAACTCGATATCATGATTAGTAGAGGCCGATCTTTAATCGGGCGAGCGGGGGTTCTCACGAAGTGACCTTTCCCAATCGTACCCAAGTTCCCGAGCCGAGGCAACTTTGGTGATGACGGACACGTGGCCTTAGGCAACGAGTCAAGGTTTCCTAAATTCTCCCAAAATAAAATATTTAGGTGGCGACTCTGTATCTGGCAAAGCAGTCCATGTTTGGCACTTCTTTTAAAAAAAAATCTATTTTCAATAAACGATTTGCCGGATTTGGACTCTTTGATGATTCATCAGTCTTGCATTGCACTCTGCGAGATTAGATACCGGACCGTAACATTGAGTCCTAAACTATAGTGAGCCCAAATGAACAGAACGGGATTTCCCTCCTGGGACGTTCGGGGACGTCTACAGTTTCTGGTGACTCTGTTAGGGAGTTAGAGAACTTGATTCGAACTCGTGATATCTGGTTTTTACTACACTTGTGTGTTTCTTAGCATTGCATTTGCATTGGTGCGCCTAGGACACTGTGTTTGCCGTATGCTATTCCTGAATGGTTTGCCGGAGGTTCGCTTCGAGAAATGTGCCATAAGGCTGACCGGTTGCAGGCTCTGCCACGACGGGAACACAAACCCCGGTTTTACCGGGGCACCCTTTTTGACCATTCGACGTAGTGCATATTCGGAATCCATAGTGACCATTCCAAGCTAGGACAGGTTACTTACTCGATCATAGGTTGTTTGAAACCGCTGCGTGCGTAATGAAACCCTAGCTCCTGACAAAATAGGGCAGGGAAACCCTACCCTAACATAGGGGTGTTTTGTCTCTCACTTGCTTGTTATGTGCTTTTAGAGTGCGTCTCTACAGGAATGCATGTATCAGTTTGCAAGTTTGGGCATCAGGCCTGCGGGCACCAGTTCAGTATTTTGGGAATCAGTTATCTGCGGGTACTAGATTCAGTTTTTGGGGACAGTGATTTGGGGATAATGATCAGTGTTTGGGAACAGTATTTTCAGCTTATCGACTGTGTGTTGTGATGCCCAACTATGTGTTGTGTATTTATTTAAAGCCGTTATGCTGTCCGTTTGTCTGATTGTTTATTTCTTTATTATTGCTTTATTTATCTTTTTGCTAGGTAGTTTAGCACAATTGCTTCAGACCAATCAGATATTCCCCAAGCACTCTGGACTAGAGGTCGCCGACTCAATCGATCTGAGGATCGGGTCGACGGACAACCAGTGTTTTATTCCTTACCCCCGGTTATCAGACAGAGGTCTAGAAAACGAAGTGTATCCGAGCAAAGATTGCCAGATCAGTGGGCTTTGAACAGTCAGGTTGAGCTTCCCGAGGCCACTCCAGAGATAGACCTACCGGTATTGCAGATTGATCAGGGCAGTATGGTAGGAACAACATGAGTTGACGAAATAATGCGTCAGATGCAGGAGACCATGAGAGCCATGTAGCAGGACGCTGTTCATCGGGATGAATTTGCCAAACAACAGGCCGAGATCATGACCCAACAGGCAGAATTAATTGCTAGGCTGCAATAGTAAACCGGAGCATCTGTTTCGCACCAAGCTCCTCCCCCACTAGGAGTTCTGCCACCCGGGGAGGTACCAAATGTCCAGGGAGAGACGGACATTCCGACAGGGCTGGCTCCGCCCCCGATTCTTCCTCAATTGTCCAAGGCACCTACGCCTATCAATCAACCAGACTCTCCCTTTGAGTTCGAAGTGGACCCTACAGCATTGAAGTTGAGCAAGCTCGAAAAGTTGTTCAAGAAATCCCAGGGGGTAAAGTCCATCCCAGACATTGAGGACGGGTATACCGACGTGGCTGTGACGCTGCCAGATAGGTTCAAAATGCCACAAATCGACCGCTTTGACGGATCTGGGGAACCCATGGTGCATCTCCGTTTGTTCTCTGATATACTACGGCCGATGGGCCTCACCAGACCGCAAAAGCTTTCATTATTCGGCCGGACTCGGTTGGGTGTGGCCGCTATCTGGTATGTGAAGTTAGAAGACGATGTTAAGTGGAACTGGGATAAGATGGCCGAGGCATTCATTGCACAGTACTCCTATAACACCCAAATCGAGATTACGACCCGTGATCTTGAGACGACAAGGCAAGAACCTAAGGAGAGCTTCTCTGAATTCGTAGCCAGGTGAAGGGCGAAGGCCTCAATGATGACCCTAAGGCCTACTGATAAAGATCAAATCCGGATGATTGTGCGCAATCTCCAGCCTAAGCTGATGCAGAAGATGATCGTGCTCCCCTTCCCTACCTTTTCAGATTTGCATGAGGGAGTACAGATTGAGGATGCCTTGAAGCAAGGCTTGATTGATAATGACAGAGAGCAACCTGGAAGAACCTTCAACCACAACAACAATACAGGCACCAACAATGCCGCAAATGCTAGAGCTTCAGAAGTAAGTATGGTCACCACCATTCCCCCTCCATGACCTATGGCAGCTACACCATTCTCCGGCCCATCCGGAAGCAACACACAAACCACCAAATACCAACCTCGAGGCCAGAGAACCTTCACCCCATTATATATGCCCCTGTCTAAGGCTCTGGGGGTATTAATCAGGAAAGGGCACTTAAAGCCCCTGGAGCCGAGGCCATTGCCAAATCCACTCCCTTCCTCTCATAACCCAGCAAAATACTGCGCATATCACCAACAACATGGTCACGACACTGACCAATGTTTTAGATTGCGTCATGAGATTCAAGATCTCATTGACAAGCAGGTGATTGTGTCTCCCGAAAAACCCAATGTCACAACAAACCCTCTCCCATCGCACAACCAAGCTCCACCCCCCAAATGTATCAACTTTATCCAGACTGGGGTCGTGTCTTACGATCCTAGCATATATATTACCCTGTCCCACCTACCCAAGCTGGAGGTGCTCCTTCTTGACTGCACTAACTTGTGTATGTTGGACATCTCCAGAACCCAACCCGGACCAATGGTGGTGACTGTCGAAGACAGAACAGAGGAGATTTCAGGGGAGAATGGGATTGTTGAGTCAGAATCTAAGGAATCTGGGAGTTTTGCTAAGGAGGTATATAGCCCGAGTGACTACATTCTATCAGTAGGCTAGGTTGGGCCAGATGCAAAATTGCCGGCAGGGGCAGAGCTTTGTGTGATACAGGGGAATGAATTTGGTCAGAGGATGGATGACTTGGCAGCTGTAGAGGGGGACTTTGCTAACCTTCAATTTTTCAATGGGCAAGATCCAAAGGGCATGGTACTCAACTGGTCAGATTTTGAGGAGTCAACAGAGGTCACCGGATGGCTTGATGACCTACCAGATGTTGTCGACGAAACTCAGTTGTGGCCAGAAGGGCTGAAAATCAAAATGCATCGCCGGAGAGCGCCGGTGCTAAGAATTTTGCTCAGGACTTGGGCATTGTGAACGCGGGAAGTATAGAACAGCCAGCTGTACTGACGTAGTTGGAACAAAAAGGAGTCGAAGAGTTTGAGAGAATCAGAAAAGCCAAGGCCCCTGAGGGGACTGAAAATGCTGTGTGCATGAGGATAGAGAATGCTGCGAGCATGTGGACGGAAAGTACTGTGGGTATAATTGTACCGGAGCCGGATAGGTGTCTTTTGGCTGCCGATGGAATGTGGTGGGAGGACGATGATCTATGTCTTGCCCACACGGATGAGGATTGGGGAAGCAACCAGCCAGACGTTACCTGGTACCTCGGTGAGGTCGATCATATGACTAGAAGTGGACGGTATTTTAAGCCCCTGCACCTAGATCAGCCAGAGACGTCTAGGAAAGATAAGGAGGCGGAGAAACAGAAAGAGAAGCAACTCGAAGAAGAGGCTGTACTGAAGCAGTTGAAAAAGATACAAGTAGACATCTCCATCAGGGGACTGCTTATGGCATCGCGAGTGCATCGACAAGTTGTCTTATCGGCCATGGACAAGGCCAAGCTCTCAATAGACACCACGCCTGAACAGCTGGTGGGCTTAGTTTTTCTGGGAGGAGCTACCTCGATGTTGACTTTCTCCGACAAAGAACTGCCACCTGAGGGTGTGAACCATAACAAGCCCCTCTACAAGCACCCCGATGTTGAGTTTCTCTGACAAAGAACTGCCATCGGTTGACTTTCTCTGTGGAGTGTAGAAACAAATGGATAACCGTGGTGCTTGTCGACACAGGGTCTGCCATCAATGTATGCCCGGCAAGGACTGCATATGCAATCGGTTTAAAGACCGCGGACTTTGTGCTGACAGCCCAGGTGATCCGGGCATATGACAACACAAGCAGAGAAGTAATGGGGACAGTGAAAATTCAGACCAAGGTTGGGCCGGGACAGCATGAGGTAGACTTTCACATCTTAGAAGTTCCTGCAACCTTCAATCTACTTTTAGGGCGGCCGTGGTTGCACCAAGTAAAGGCAGTTTCGTCTACCTTACATTAGATGGTGAAATACCCCCATGGGAAGGGAATAGCCATTGTTTTTGGAAATTCATCAATCCATCCACCGCCGGAGGTGTCTACACCAGTCCTGGAAATTGAGCACGGTATGGAGGATGTTTTCTTATCCGATTTCACTCTAGCTGAGGCTCGGGTCGTGCAGAACATTTTGGCTATTAATGAGGGGGTGTATGTCAGTGCTCAATCAGTATACCTCATGAACAAGCTTCAACACATCCCCGGGATAGGATTGGGAAAGAGCGGCCCGAAGGGCGTTGCAGCGTTGGCCGAAGTGCCACACAACCCACATACCTTTGGTTTGGGTTATCTGCCCACCAAAGAGGATTGGGTAAGGAAAAGTAAGGAGATGGCTGGGAGAGCCAGAGCAAAGAAGGCAGGGAAGCCATATGAGTTAATGCACCGACCCATTCAGGGTACCCTAAACGGACACTTTGTCCGGGAGGGGGAGGACTTCCCATTTTGTGGCTTCTTAGAGCCGTGGCTGAATGCGGAGAGGAAGTGCGTACCAGGTTTTGAGATCTTCTTTGATCTACAGTTATCCGGGGAAGACGTTGCCGAAGAGAAGATGGACCCATTAGCTGAGGCTGAGCAGAGCAAGAAAGTGAATTCTGAGGACGCCGAAAGTGAAATGGGGGTAACGCTGGCGTGTCCACTTTCAGATCCTCTGATCGAACAGAAGTGCTTGGGAGATAACTTCTCGGTATGCGTGATCGAGAATGAAACGACTGCGGGCCTCCCAGCAAACATTTTGGATACATCTATCGCACCCTCTCTCATTTGGTAGTATGAAGTGGGATTCTTGTCAAGCAGCACCGGGTCAGGTAGTGAGCCGGAATCTGATTCCATCGAATCTGTTGAGTCGAAATCAGGTTCCAGCTCGACTGAGTCTGAGTCCAGTATTCCTGGGTTGGATAACCTGGATACCACAGTCCTGTCCAGGTCGTCTTTTTCTTTGTCTTTTGAGTCTGTTGTAACCGAAGAATCGGACGATTTGGATGTGCTTAATGAGAATGATGTGGTTGTGGTTTCTGAGTACTTTTCTGTGCCCTTGATTTATTTCATTAACTCAGACTTTCAAAATTTTGATGAAAACGACGAAGAAGAAATTCCTCCGACTTTGCAACGCTGAATTGAACAAGAGCAGGAAAGATTTGTTAAACCCTTAATGGATGAAATCACTACTGTGAATATTGGTATTGAGGAGGACCCGCGGCTGGTCTAGATCGGGTCCACGTTGTCTTCGGAGGAACGCGAGCGCTTAGTCGCTTTATTAAAAGATTTCAAAGATGTTTTCGCGTGGTCCTACGAAGACATGCCTGGAATTGATCCTGAGATTGTACAGCACCGGATCCCTCTTGACCCCGAGGCCTGACCCGTTAAATAAAAACTCAGAAGGATCTGCTCGGACTGGGCTCTCAAAATTAAGGAAGAGGTCACCAAGCAAATTGACGCAGGGTTCCTGCTGGTTTCTGAATACCCGACTTGGTTGGCCAACATCGTTCCGGTGCCGAAGAAGGATGGTAGGATCCAGGTATGCGTGGATTTCAGGGACTTGAATAGAGCTAGTTCGAAGGACGACTTCCCCTTGCCGCATATCGATGAGTTAGTGGACTTCACAGTGGGGCATGCTTTGCTTTTTTCATGGATGGCTTTTCAGGCTACAACCAGATAGTGATGACACCTGAAGATTGGGAAAAGACTGCATTCACCACCGCGTGGGGGACTTATTGCTACAGGGTGATGCCATTTGGGCTGAAGAACGCTGGAGCTACATATCAATGGGCCGCAACCACAATATTGCACGACATGATCCACAAAGAGGTTGAAGTGTATGTGGACGACATGATTGTCAAGTCCAAAGAAAGAGAGGGCCACTACACCGCCTTGCAAAAGTTCTTTCAAAGGATCAGAGAGTTTCGGTTGCGGCTGAATCCTCAGAAGTGTACGTTCGGTGTTACAGCAGGGAAAATGCTGGGGTTTCTGATTACACAGAGAGGTATTGAAGTCGACCCTTCCAAAATCAAGGCCATCCTAGAAATGCCACCACCACGGACTAAAAAGGAGGCGCGAGGCTTTCTAGGTAAAGTGCAATTCATAAGACGGTTTATCTCAAAATTAATCTTGACTTGTGAACCACTTTTTGGCCTCCTGAAGAAAGGAAAGAAGTTCCAATGGGACAGCTGATGCCAAGCTACTTTTGAACAGATCAAGGAATACTTACAGAACCCACCTGTGCTATCACTGCCTGAGCCGGGGAGGCCGTTGATTTTGTATCTTTCAGTCACTGAAACTACAATGGGTTGTATGCTCGCGCAAGAATCAAAGGACAAAGTGGAGAAAGCCATCTACTAACTGAGCAAGAAGATGCTAAAGTATGAGACTCGCTACACGCCGTTGGAGAAGGCCTGCCCAGCTTTGGTATGGGCTACCAGGAAGCTGCGGCACTACCTGTTAGCTCACTCCGTAAGGTTGGTTTCATGACTAGATCCCATCAAGTATCTTTTCGAGAAGCCGGCACTTACAGGTAGGCTAGCTCGTTGGTTGCTGTTGCTTTCCGAATTCGATCTGAAATATGTGACGCGCAAGTCAGTCAAGGGAAGAGTGGTAGCGGAGTTCTTAGCGGATCATCCAGTGGAAGGAGGTGAAGCAGTTGAGTACTTATTCCCAGATGACGCCATTTTGCATATCGAAGATGAGTCTTGGACAATGTACTTTGACGAAGCGTCGAAACAGTATGGGTATGGGATAAGGGTGTTGTTCATAGCACCCGACAATTCCCATATCCCTTTAGCATTTAAACTCCGATTCAAAGTCTCGAACAACGAAGTAGAATATGAGGCATGTATTACCGGTCTAGAAGCTGCCCTAGAACTAGGGGCAAGACGGTTGGACGTCATTGGGGACTCGAACCTTGTTGTGTCCCAAGCCAAGGGGGATTGGAAGGTCAAAGAAGAAAAGATGATAATGCACCACCAGACCTTGGACCTGCTGATTCCTCGGTTTGAGAAGCTAAACTTCATTCACCTACTAAGAGAAAACAACAGGTTCACAGATTCACTAGCAACTCTATCTTTCACGATAGACATCCCGTTTGGGGTCCGAATGCGTCCAGCCATTATCAACTAGAAATTTGTGTCGGCTTACGAGTCAATTGCTGCTATAGATGAGGTTCAAGATGAGAACCCCTGGTATTACGATATTTGGAATTTCTTGGAGAAGGAAGCATATCCACCAGGGGTAAATGCCAAGGATAAAAGGGCAATCAGAAAAATGGCCGTTCAATTCATCATCTGCGGAGGTATATTGTATAAGAGAGGTCATTTGGGAATGCATAAGCTGTGCGTTGAAGCTGAAGAATCAAAACGCCTAATGGAGGCCATCCATGGAAGGGAATGCAGTGCGCATATGAACGGGGTAATGCTAGTGCGGAAGATCCTCAGAAAAGGTTACTACTGGTCCACCATGGAGGAGGATTGTATCGGCTTTGTTCGGCGATGCCACAAGTGTCAGATCCATGCGAACTGCATGAACATTCTGCTGTCGAAGCTGTACAATATGACTTCGCCATGGCCATTTTTAGTTGGGGGAATCGATGTGATCGGGGCTGTCACTCCAAAAGGATCGAATGGGCATGAGTTCATCTTGGTTGCGATAGATTATTTTACGAAGTGGGTTGAGGCCCAATCTTATGCGGTGTTGAAGGCGTCGCACATTGCAAAGTTTATCATAAACAATATCATCTGTCGTTATGGGGTCCCAAACGAGGTCATTTCAGATAATGGTTCCCACTTCAAGAAGGAAGTGATTGACTTGTTGGAGAAATACAACGTGGCTTTTCATAAGTCATCCACATACCAGCCGCAAACCAATGGAGCGGTTGAGGCTGCCCACAAGAACATCAACCACATACTGCAAAAGATGGTGGAAACATACCGGGATTGGCCAGATAAGCGGCCGTTTGCTCTGTGGGGTTACCGGATGTCAATTCAAACTTCTACTGGGGCGACTCCGTATTCATTGGTTTATCGGATGGAGGCCGCTCTACCTATTGAAATTGAGGTTCCGTCTTTGCATGTACTGGCTGAGTATCAAATAGCCGAAGCAGATTGGCAGCAGAGCAGATTTGAAGAACTTATGCTTTTTGATGAGAGGAGACTGAAAGCACTGTACCATGTTCAAGGTTATCAGCGCAGAATCGCCCGGGCTTTCAACAAGAAAGTTAAGTCCACGAATCTAAAGGAAGGAGATTTGGTGCTCAAGGACAACCGAGCTCCAGTCCACGACCCTAGGGGCAAGTTCAGACCCAATTGGACTGGTCCCTACATCATCAAGTCTATCTGGTCAGGTGGAGCTGTGGTTCTGATGGACCTAGATGGCCTAGAGTTCTCACAACCGATCAACATGGACAAGTTGAAGAAATATTACCCCTGAGAGGCTCGCTAGGCCGAAAACCCGAAAGGACGACCTAGGCAAAAGTTAGAGCACAAAAACTTTGAAAGTATAGAAACTGAGCTCGCAAGGTTGAAAACCCGCAAAGGGCAGCCTTGGCAAAAGTTAGAGCGTAAAAGGAGAGTGAAAATACTCGAGTGAACCTACGTTGGAACTACGTAAGGCTTGATTCCCATTTTTGGGATATGTAGGCAACTTCGTCCTGAAGTTCAGCCATAAACTTTTCCCCGATCAACTTTGTCCATTTGGTCATCCCGGTCATCTTTGTCTATTCAGCATTCAAGAGTTCGGATATGATCTCTGGTGCAATGCTTTTCAGACTAGGGACAACTTTCTGCTGCTGTGTAGTGTCGCGGTACTATTCAGACTAGGGGCAACTTTCCAGTTGCTAGGATCCGATGTTGTGCATCTCAGTGACAGATTTCAGGCGTGTCCAGTTCTGACCCATATCGAAAATGGTTTCGGAAAGTTTTAATAAAAGCTGACTTTGTTCAAATTAATCTTTTTACAACTTAGACCAGTTTTGGACCAAAGTGGAAAATTTTCAGTACCCACAACCTTCAATTTCATTGATTTCAAATACAGAGTCCTCCTGCTCTTGCATACAAATTGAAGTTGCTTTTTATTACATTCATAAAGAAAAATTGAAAGTACTAATAAAGCAATAAATCCAGGGTATAGATAAGTCGGGTGTTCCTGCGCCCCCTCCCAGAGCTGGTCGAAGCGTCTGATGCCAAAGTAGGCCCTTCCTGTGCCTCGTCATTGAGCCAATCCAAGCACTCATCAGACAAAGTGCAACTGAAAGTGGGAGTGAGGGCCAGGAGTTCTAGCGTCCTTCATGCTGTGGCATACCAGGCAAGCTGTGCGCCTCGAACTAGGAATGCAGTAGGGTACTCTATCCCCTCTGGAGGGCAAGTCTGATCATGTCCGAATTGGCGGCAGAACCGGAACGGAAAGTAGAAGACACTGTGTGTCATGCCGATCAATTAAATCCCAGGTTGACGGGTCATGTTGTAACTCATTGCCGGCAGGTTGAGCCAAGGGCAGCGCCAAGCAATGCGGTTTGCAGACAAACTGCACATCCAGTTATACCACCACCCCTCATCCAGGGCATCGACCAGGCATTGTCGAAAAAAGTAACCGCGAGCTGAGTATGCTGGGCAAGACTCCACGATCTGTAACTTGTCAATCAACCACACCTGGGGAGGGATGAAAAAAATAAGAGAATTAAGAATAGAGAGATGTACGATGAGAGAAAAGAAAGAAAAGGGTTTTGCGAGAAAAACCGAGCCTGAGGGCCGAGTGATGTAAGCTATACATATGTGAGATTGGGTGGGAAACATTACCTGCAATAATAGTGGGCTCCCCGCAAGCCTAGCCGTCTCCCGGTGATGAAAGCATCCAAGCCCATCAGTGTCTCGGCCAATGTCATGGCAATGCAACTCTTTCCTTCCTTCAAGCCTTGAGCAACTTCAATCAGACGAATGCTAGATCCACTGAAGCCCGGGGCAAGCAAAAAGTGAGATAGCATGCACAAGCAAAGGGCTTATTGCCGAAAACCTTGCCAATGATGGTCACCGCGGTCACCGGCATTAGAAAAGTGATGAATCAAGCCGAGGATGTCCAGTTCCCCGTTGCAGATCAGAGACCGAGCATCATGTAAAGTGAGGCCGCACATTCATCCTAGGGCTTGGACATGGCTAAATCGGAGTTGAGGCAAGATTTCCTCATTGCGCTCGGATTCCATTAAAGCTTGAAAATCTTCTAAGGTCGGACACATCTCTTGCCCGCCAAAGCTACAGACATGTGTTACCGGGTTCCAAAACCTTGCCGCAGCATGGAGGAAAGGAAGATGCAGCGGAGTACGGCCCAACGTGAATAGTGCATTCAAGCCGAAGCCCCGGAAATTCAACTTTTCTGAGCCATCAAGAGAGGCTACCCAAGCTGTGAGATTTTGGATGAGGAACGCCTCCATTTTGATGCAAAACTGAGATAAAATGAATGAACCACGACGCTGGGACTTTTATAGAGGATAAGGCATTGTTCGGGGGACACGTGTCAACAAACTGGTGGTTGCTAAGCCAAGTGGTCGGCTGACCACCTTTTTTGGTAGGCCGACCACCCCTTTGGTCTTCATTGAAAAAAACTGGTCGGCCTGCTCCGCTAGGTGGTCGGCCATGGAGGAAAGTGGGGCTTTGGTCTTGTCCTAGCCTCTAGAAGAAAGGTCCTAGCATTTCCATGCATCAGGAGTGTTGAAGGTGCGAGTTTTCCTCTGTTTCGGATGCGTTCCGTCACTCCGATCGTCCGAAATTACATTTTGTTTATCGAGTTGTTGTTGTTTTGATTATCGAGTTGTTTTGTTTATCGAGTCTTGTTTATCGAGTCATCGAGTTTCGTGTGTTGAGTTGCTACTCTTTGTTTAATCAACATTGTTGTGTTTTTCTTATCGAGTTATAAACTTGCTAAGGTTTTGTTGTTTCTTAGTAAGTTAAGTTGTTTAGTTCGTTATGTCGGTTCACTACCTGACTTGGCAATTTTCAGTGCACAATTCCATTCAATCTCATTTTCGTGCAAAATGATGCAATGCAATGCTAAGAACATAAAATGCAACACTTTTTCAAAAAGTTGTTTCATTCCATCATGCTTCCTTTGTTACGACATTTTACAACAAGGGTACAAGTTTTACAGAAAATAAAACTGCTTAATAACGTACAATGTGCTACAACTACTAGTAAAAAAAGGCAAATAAAGCAGGGAACAACTGCATCAGTGCTATCAATTGCAAGAATAAGAGGCCCTCTTCATCCTCTTCTGCGGAACAGCCTCTACACCATCATCGTCATCTGAATCGGGGCTGTCATCCTCAGAACCCTCCTCGGCCTCATCTCCACTACCGGAACCGGAACCAGAGCCACCCTCTCTGTCAGCGGATGTCTCTGACTGGGGATGTGTAGGCTCCTTCTCTTCGCTGGACTCCTCCTCCACAACAGGTGCTCTGCGTCTGCCTCAACCGCGAGTCGAACCCCCTCTCCCAACTCCCCGGGAAGGCCTAGGTGGCCGGGCCTGTGGCTCAGTATATAGCGGAGGCATCTGAAAAGAAAGAGTGCAATTCGAATACATCAACCAAAATATGTGTATAGGATGCACAGACAAGAAAGCTACATAGAGTGGATGTATGCAGATATAGTGCATGAATGTGGTGTGTGTCAGATGTGCTCTACGCATACAGTCAATCAATGCAGTGAAATGTTCAAGTTCAGCATGTCATCAGAAGCATGATAAATGCTAGAAAACTAAAGAGTACCGGGACACCGAGGATGGACAACAATGCCTTCCTCCGCAAGACCATGCCCTCAAGTGAGGCCACCAATCCGAGCATGCCCTCCATGTACTCTCTGGGTGGCTGCAGATACAAGCTCAAAATCATCAATGAATAAATGAGTGCCTAAGTATCTGAGTGATAAATGAAAAGCAGTGGAGCATACCGGTGGTGATTCAGGATCATTGACGTATCGGCGATCAGGCCTAGGAGGCTCTATCGGAATTGGATAGGAAGTCCCGTATCGCCATCCTGTCAACTCGGTCGGGATATCTGGCCATCTGGCATGATGATAAGTTGGGGGAATCCGGGGGACCAGTCCAGCCCCACCTCTCGATGTGCCGGCCCTGCTGGTCGAAGGAATATCTGCAGCCCGGGGTCGGCTCGATGATGGCATGCCAACAGGCCTCCTCGTGGGAGTACGAACACCTGTCAACAGGGGCATCAAGTATGTATGACGGTAGGTCGCATAGTCCCCCTCCTCTAAATGTAGCAATACGTCTGTACCCAACATGGCACTAGCGACATCCTGGGGAGTGAGCCCCTCAGTAGACCGCATATTGACCGGAGGTGCTGAGGGGATATCCTGATGAGGGTAGCCCATCGTCTCGCGCATGAAGCGTTCCCCCAGGAACCAGGCCCTACCAACAGGCCCCTCAAATAGGATCCTATACTGAGAAGCGGCCCATCTCCCAACAAACTGAAATCGGGTGTTTCCACCCAAAGGCGCCCAGGGCTACCATGTGATCTGCGGATAACCAATGCATAAGCTGATTAGAAATCGTAAGTATGCAAGATGAATCAAAGATGAAAACATGGAGGACTGAGAGTTCTGAATTACCTCTGTCGGCCGCACTGTGTTGAAAAACTACCGCAGGTAGGGCAGGGTCTCCCGAGCTCTCGGCCAATACTGACCCTCAAACATGAGCGAGTAAGGGATCATAAGAGGCACCTCCACCTCAAGCTCCGGTGCTAGTGTGGGAAAGTATGCGAAAACCCATAATTGTGGAAAACAGGGCAATAGCCATCAGAATACAGAATGCTGAGTACAGAATGTACAGAAAATGCAGAATGCTGAGAGCAGAATGCAAAGTACAGAATGCGAAGTGTGCCGCGTGTGCAATGTACAGATAATGAAAAGCAGAAATATAAATCAAGAGGGCAGAAAATACCTCCCAGGCTCTCCAGTAGCCACCGACTATGTTCCCCCGTCCGCGGGAGGTCGCGCTCATGTAGCAATAAGGGGTAGCTAAGCCCGCGCCACCCCAATCATACTGACTGACCCGTGCGAGGTCTACCAGAGCACTCAGCAGATAAAGCCCGACAGTGTTCCCCCTATCGGAGAACAGAGTGGTCCCGAAGAGGAACATCAAAAACCCTCGAGTATACTGCTCTACCTCCTCGGGAGTCTCGGGCACCATCTCTCTGAAATGTGTACAAAACCAGGTGTATCGGACTCTGCCGGAGGATCTGTCCACCGGTGGGCGAGCTCCCAATAAATAGATCCAGGCGGCCTCTCACTTGCCCATATCCTTATCATAAGGGATCGGCCAGCCTCCCATGTTAAGGCCTGTCAGTATGGCAAAATCGAACGGGGTCATAGTCACGTCCCCGGTGGCTGAGAAATGGAAGGAGTTGGTGGTGTCCCACCATCTCTCTACAAGAGCCCCCATCAATGTCCTGCTAGCAGGATAACGAGATATCCCCGTGCAAAAGGGTCCGAACCTTGCCTGGTCAACTCAATCACGGACGGCCTCCGGGAGCTCTGTGTACCACTCCCTCGCAACGATGGAGCCATATCCTCATGTAACACGGGAAGACACCTGCATTCATAATGAACACATGTATTCAGTTTCAGAATGAAATGAATAAGCTGCGTGCAAATGAAATGTATGAGCTGTGTGCAAACCAAATCAGATACAATGCTGTGAGCTGTGTACAAATACGAGTGTGTGCTGTGCGTTCACCTCAAATTTGGGCTGCGTGTTCAGAAACTCAGAGTTTGGGCTGCGTGTTCGACTTTCAACAAGTGTGGGCTGTGTGTTCATCTAAAAGAATGGGCTGTGTGTTCAGATTTCAAAGTTCGAGCTGTGTGTTCAACGTCAAGTATTTGAGCTGTGTGTTCAGATTTCAAAATTAGTGGGATGTGTGTTCATCTCAAAGTTCGAGCTGTGTGTTCAACGTCAAGGTTTGAGCTGTGTGTTTAGATTTCAAAATCAGCGGGCTGTGTGCTCATATCGAAGTTCGAGCTGTGTGTTCAACGTCAAGTATTTGAGCTGTGTGTTCAGATTTCAGAAATAGTGGGCTGTGTGTTCAACTCTCAACAAGTGTGTGCTGCGTGTTCACAATCAACAGTGGGCCGCGTGTTCAGAAATTCGACAGTTTGGGCTGCGTGTTCAGAAATTCAAGTGATTGAGCTGTGTGTTCAAGATGCGAACGGAATACTGTGTTATAGACTAAGTGTTTAGAACAAGCTGTGTGCTAGAATGAGCAGATAAACATAGCGAAAGCCTGAAATGCATAGAAAATGCATAATACATTGCAAAAAACGTAAAAGTGAAGTACATACCTCCCGTGCCTGATGAGAGAGGTGGGACTCTGGCTCCCGTAATAGCAGATCCACAGGTGCTCGATCATCAAAATTGGTAAAATGGTAGAAAACGGCCCGGGGAAGGATATGCTCTCGAGGGTGATACCTCTCGGGATCGAAGGGCTGAATCCTCAGGGGTAAGGACATAATGTATGGATCACCTTCGGCACCTGGAGGACCTCCGCCATGAGGGAAATGACCCGCCATTTCAAGAAATCTGCAAAAAGGAGCAAAAATGAGCAAAATGAGCCAAAATTAGAAAAAGTCAACAAAAGTCAACTCTCAGAAAAGAAAAAGTCAACAAAAGTCAACTCCCTAGAAAATGTTCCAAATATTGAGACAAACTTACCTCAAGTGGTGAAAATGGAGAAAGAAGCACCGAAATCAAAATTTAACCGGTTCAAAGTGAAGAGAACTGAAAGTTTTTCGCAAAACAACTTTGCGTGGGGCGTTGGAAAACGCGTATAGGGCGCAGATCTGAGGGAGAAAATGGTCTAGGAAGGAGGAGAAGATGATTTTGGACTTGAAGTTGTGAGGAAAAGAGCTTTGGCCGAGTATACTTAAAGATCCGAGTGTGAAAGTACCAAACTGCCCCGGATTTTGGCTAGATGGTCGGCCGACCACCTTTTCTGGTAGGCCGACCACCCCCTTCACCAAATCTGGTCGGTGACCTCCAATGGCCTCCAAACCCGGTCGGTGGTGCTCCCAAGGTGGTCTCCAAGGTCTCTTTGAACTCCTTGGAAATTTTGGTAGTGATCGGAGTCCCCGGCACTCGAGAAAATACAAGGAAAGTGCACTTTTCGTCGCGAAATCCCTCCGCGGGAACTTCAACTCCAGCTTTCGATGCGTGTTTCATCGTTACTCGTCAAGAGCGAGGTGTATCCTTTTTGAATATGTTGTGACCCTTCCGGGAGGTAAACCAGAGGCCGCGATTGAGTCACCCTCGTCGAAACTTGCATTTGTTTGCTCGTTGTTTTGTGTCAAATATGCATTCGAGTATGCACTTATCCTGCATTGTTATGTACGTCACTTGCATTCTCATGCACACCACTTGCATTGTTGTGCACGTTTAATTGGTATTGTCATGCCTCCATGCTTAACTTGCATTGTCACGCACGTTTCTCCTTGCATTGCGATGCACTTTCTCATCGGCACCATGTTCGTTTGCGTTCGACATAGTGTTGAACATATGTTGCTAACTATGTTGTGCTTGTTAAGTTTCTCTCTCTTGCAGGCACGATATTGTATGTATGGTTCATTTGAGGCTGGTGCGACCAGACGAACCGCGCAGGTATTGTATATTCCCCGTGTGAGACGTGGCGAGAATTGAATAATTCTCCTCATTCTTAAACTGCATGAAATGTAGTTGTTGCTTTGCATTCTTGTTTAAAACTGTTGCATCTATTGTGAATACTTGCTTCATTACAGCTTGCTGCTTTGCATGATCATGAGTTGCGTCTGACTTTGTGCATATCATTTTGCATTTTGCCCCTGCTTGCGGGCACATCTTTGTTTATCTCGCTTGTTTGTCTAAGTTTTCGGCCTTGTCAAAAATGGGTCGTCTCTGGGCTTTGACATTCACTCCCGTCACTTATGACTTTCGAGTTCTGTCAAAGAGGGGCAACTGTAGACACCCTATTCTTGACCGACCTTAAGATTCAGATGTCACCAACTGAGTGCTCGGTGACGTTGTATGTTGCGCTCGTTCTGAGGATTCGGAGTCTCGGCTGAGAGCCTTACCTCTGGACTTCGGGACTCTTTTATGTTTTGCCTTGGTTTGCGAACCAGGTCCTGTTTTCTCTATTTTCTCTTTCCGAATGAAGGGAGAGAGCTCATAGACCATCTCTCAGTGGCCGTAGGCTACATTTCGTGGTCGTAAGCCACTGTTCCCGTTTGGAGACCAGTTTTCGATTTTCGGAGCCGTCGGCCGTGTGCCTCGGTTCAGGACCGCTTAACTACCTCCGTTTGCTCCGATTTTTGGCACACACCTTGTTTCCTCTCTTTTGAGGGACACTGTGGCCTGAGAGGTCACCTTCGTGGTCGCGTGCCACCTCCGGTGCCTAACAGCCTGTTTTCGGGGCCCCGGGCCGCGTGTTTTGGCCCCCGAACCCTCGTTTTGCATCGGTCAGAGTTCATTTTTGGTATGGACCCTATTTTCATTGTTAGCAAGGTGGTAGTATGATGGGAGACTAGAAATTCTTTTGGAAACTATTTTCTCTCTCCTCCAGCCGATTTTCTTAACAGAAAGCTGGTTTTCCTCACTTTTGGGCCATAATTTCTAGTCTCCTATACCACCATTGTGTTGTACTCACCTGGGAGGCCACCAATATGGGTAGGCCGACCAGCTTTTCTTCGTGACCCTTTTGAACCTTGCTAGAAAGATGGTTTTTCTCACTCATGGGCCACATTTTCTGGTCTCCCACCATACAGCTGTATTCTACTCATCTGAGAGGCTACCTTTCTGGTATGGCCGACCAGCATTTCTTCTTGACCCTTTTGACCCCTGGTCAGCCGACCAGGGGGAGTGGTTGGCCGACCACCTAGACTGGTCGGCCAGCTTTCTGCTTTTTTGTCTCATTGAGTTGAAGCCAACTGTGCCAGCTGGAAGCCTCAGAATGCATCCTCCATACACGTGTATGGAGGATGTTTAAGCTTGGTTTTAAGCTTCTTGGAGAAGATTTAGACCTTCTCCTCTATAAAGGGAAGGGCCCTCTTCCATTGCTGGGGTTCAGAATTTCCAGAGGCTCATACACACACACTCCTCCATATCTCTCTATTCCAAGCTCAAAAAACCCTTGTTCTTGGTCCCATTGCACCACACCTCCTAGAACAACACCTCCACCATCCATCCAAGCACCTTGGAACTGATTTACAGAGGTTGAAAGCTCATTACGTTGGTCCAGAAGTTGCTGAGGTTCGGCTCTACAAGGGTAAGCCTCTATTTCCCTTTTTTTTTTTCATTATCTTGCTTCATATCTTAGCCCTATTTGCAGGCTTTTTTGGGTTTCGGCATAAACTCAAAAGATTTTTATTTTGAGCTTATAAACATCTTTTCTTAAGGTCATTTTTCTGTTGGGGGTCATTTACCCCCTTTCATGCTTCATTTCCTCATGTTTTGAGCTATGCATTTGAGCATTTGCATTGGCCTTGGTTTGGCCTTTTAGTCACTGAAATCTAGTGGATTTTCAGTGGCTTAGATGTGTCTTTGAGCTTCAAAATCATAGAGGGGTGACCCTCTCATCCCTTGTTCTCTTTACTAGCCTTATTGGCCTTCCAAACGAGCTCCATTTTGCATGCTTTGGAGCCTTGTTTCAGGCCATTATTTGTGAGTTTTTTGATCTGCATGAACTCTGTCCGGAGCCCCTTTGGCCACTTTTTGTGTCTATCATGCATGTGTGGAGCAATCCTCCCCAAGGCCTTTCAAGGGGACCTTTCATTGCATGCTTAATTGACCCATTTTAGTCCCTTTTTGGTGGGTTTTAGGACCCTCATAACCTCTTTCCAGAGGTGGTTTTGCCATTTTATTTGTCCGTCATATACGTGTGGAACAACCCCTTGCATGGCCCTCCAAAGGAGCCTATCATTTTTTCATGCATTGATTGAGTTTCAGTGGTTATTTGGGCATATTTTAGCATGGCATACTTCTATTTTTGGCTGGTTTGGTGACCTCTCTTGTGCTTCATATACATGTAGTGAAAACCATGCTTACTAGCCTATATTGCATGTTGTTTTGGCCCTTCATGTTAGCACTTTTTGGCCATGCCTTAAACTAATTTTGTGCATATTTTGGACTATCCTAGCTTTGTTTTTGGGTCTCATGGTCGAATGGTGTTTGTTTTGCATGCTTGTGGTTCAATACCCATGCTTAACTTTGAGTTTCGAGGTCCATTACATGTATATGCTGAGGCATTTCCTTGTTTTGGGGCCATTATACATCATATTTCAGAGCTTGTATCAATGCCATATTGCCATGTTTTGTACTCTTTAAATGCATTTGAAAGTCGGGCTCGTATGCCTCATTTACCGACCATTGAATGAGTTCCATTTCGTTGCATTCCGAGCCATCATTTTAGGCCATTTCCCCACTGTTTCAGACCTGCCTAGGGCCTGTTTGGGGTTGATTTTGCCATTAGTGCATTATTTTGGGTACCTCTAGAGTAACCCACTTTACTAGTTTCGGTACCCAGGCCCAGCTTGCATTGTGTGCCATGTTTGCATGTTTTGGGACCATTTTGTATCATGTTTCAGAGCTGGAATTTGTGTGTTTGTATGCCATATTGCATCCTTTTCCATGCTTTGGTAGAGTGGCATTTGATGCCTTAGCATCGATCCCTTGCATCGTGCATGTTTGCATGTGTTTCGGTTGTCCCATTTCCACCATGGCCACTGATGTTAGTGTGGCTAAGGTCCACTCATGTTGGTGTAAGTCCATCGTGCATTGTGTATGCCATTTCAGTCTATAGCATTGCATATGTTTGGTTGCATGTTAGAGCATTATGTATGCCATTTCAGTCACGTGCATTGTGTATGCCATTTTTTGTCCATAGCATTGCGTATGGTAGGCTACATGTTAGTCGCATTCTGTATGCCATCTCATTTGCATTGTCTTTGGGATAGGAGTTAGCCCAAGCACGGGAAACAAGGGACGTTTTGTACTCCGAGTGACGAAACGTGCCTCGATTCTCGGTCGCCGACACTCTTGACTGTCCATGATAGAGTCGTTGGCTTTACTTGCTTATATGTGCATTCATCTCATATTGAGTCGTGCAATTTGACTCCTCGGCCATCATGCATAGAGATGCGTGATTGGTGGCACGAGGATCGAGGTCTACACTCCCTTGAGCTTGTGCAAGGACGGGGAGAGTGGTCTTGCACACATATGTTGAAAATACCTTGCTTTCTCTCCCTCTTGCCTTTGTTGCAGAAAAACCAGAATCCAGGGGCAGAAGTGGTCGGCCGACCAGGTTTTCTGGCAGGCCGACCACCTTTTTTGGTTTCCACCACAAAGGGTGGTTGGCAGGTGTCTCCCAAGCCAATACCTGGTCGGCAGCCTTCCCAGGGTGGAGTTTCAGCCTCTCAGAGCCTTGTGCAAATTTCTGAAATCAGTTGCAAACAAAGGCGAGACGAGGCATCGCGATGGAATTTCTCGACGAGGCGACTCGGACATGCATGCATCCATCGTCACCCAAAACAGAGCTGAGGCAGTCACATTCATGTAGTTTACATGATTACTTAGCTAGTTTGTTAAATTAGTTAATGTTGTATAATAATTAGCTGTAGCTGTTATTTATTCGGACTGTATTATTCATTCGGACCCTCCGACCGAGGGCACAATTGTAATAAGTGTGCGTATGTGTAATGCATGTCTTCCAACCCTACGTCTTTCTCCTTTTTATTTACCAGCTTATGATTGTTAGATTAGGGCATGTTTCAATTAGCATATTTATGTTCGCATGTTTGCATCATTCATCTGTATTGCATGCACCGGGTTCGGCTCATCATACTAACTGCATTTATATTTCAATTCCGAGTTGAATACATGTTATCCGTTGCATTTCATATGCCATGTTTAGACTAGCCGAGCCCATTGTAGTTTCATTTTTGCATGTGTTGCATTAGGCATTTCTGTATAGTTAGGATCATGCATGGATTTCTAACATAGCTTCTGTTTTGGCTTGGAGTACTCGGTAAGTATTTATGCTTTAGCATCCTTGCATGTGTGTGAGTGACTACCATGATAGCATGCTTACCGTGAGGCTAATTGCTTATGTGATATATCTGTCTGAATGCTTGTGGGTGAAGGTTGGATTATCTGAATTGGGATAATGCATTGACTGTGAGTTTTAAGCTCACTAGATAGTGGCAAAATCATGTTTTCTAAGCCCACCCGAGGGTGGTAAAACCTGCATTTTAGCCTACTTGCGAGTAGCAAACCATTTTCAAAACAAACATGAGATGTTTCGTTCCAATTCAGGCGATCCAGTCTATACTTGTATGCTGTGTGCATCACGTAGTAAATCTAGGCTAATAACCGGAATAAGAGCACATAATGTTTTCAAAACTCGATATCATGATTAGTAGAGGCCGATCTTTGATCGGGCGAGCGGGGGTGCTCACGAAGTGACCTTCCCCAATTGTACCCAAGTTCCCGAGCCAAGGCAACTTTGGTGATGACGGACACGTGGCCTTAGGCAACGAGTCAGGGTTTCCTAAATTCCCCCAAAATAAAATATTTAGGTGGCGACTCTGTATCTGGCAAAGCAGTCCATGTTTGGCACTTCTTTCAAAAAAAATCTGTTTTCAAAAAACGATTTGCCGGATTTGGACTCTTTGATGATTCATCGGTCTTGCATTGCACTCTGCTAGGTTAGATACAGGACCGTGACATTGAGTCCTGAACTGTAGTGAGCCCAAATGAACAGAACGGGATTTCCCTCCCGGGACGTTCGGGGACGTCTACAGCAGTGTTGTTTTCTTGCAAGGCAGAGGAGAAGCAGAACAAAATAGGAGCTTTTTTTGCAGGCAGAATAGTCCTGGTAACAAAACAAAAGTGTTTCTAGGAGGATGTTCACGTTGGCATGCACGGTTCACTACCCCGCTTGAGTTCAATTGGTTATTAATTTGTTAATTAAATTAGTTGATCCTATGTGTAATAATTAGTGAATTCCCATTTGTAACTAATTAGTTAGTGTAATTAATTAGTTAATTTCAATTTGTAATAATTAACTATACTAGTTAATTATTTGCATTTGGTGTGCAATAGTTAGTTAATTCGTAGTAATTAGCTAGGATATCCATTCGGACCCTCCTAAGCAAGGGCAAAAATGTAATAATGTGTATGTCTTCCAACCCCACGTCTTTCTCCCTTTTATTTACTTACTTATGATGGATAGCATAGAGCATCATTTTTTAAGTAGCATTTTCCATGATTTGCATTCATTGTCTTGCATGCATTAGGCTCGGCGCATCATTCTAATTCACATTGTCGTTTGAATACTTCTTTGAAAATGTGTTTAAACCGTATGCTATCAAATTGATTCACATGCCATGTTAGTAGCCGAGCCGATGTAAACTGCATATCACATGTATTACATTAGTCATGTTGCATTATTTAGGAGCATGCATGTTCTAATTCTTTTGCTTTGTTTGATTTCCCTTGGAGTACTAGGTGAGAATTTATTACTTTAGCATATCGCACCTATGTGATTATTGCCATATCAAGCATATTTTCCATGAGGCTAAGTGCTTAATTGATATAACTATTTAAATGCATGTAGATGAATGCTAATTGCTCAAATTGGGATAATTTGATAAATGTACATATGAGATCACTTTTCCAAGTGATACATATTCAAACAATTTTCAAACAAACATGAAATCAAAGTGTTCCCACTTTTGCAAATTAGTCTATACTTGTGTGCAGCACATAGCAAGGTTAGCCTAATAATTGGAACAAGAGCATATATTATAAATAAGAATCACGTCATGATTAGTAGAGGCCGATCTTTGATTAGGCAAGTAGGGGTGCTCAATTTATGACCTTCCCCTTTCGTACTTAAGTTTTCGAGCCGAGACACTTTGGTGATGACGGACTAATGGCCTTTGGCACGAGTCTCAGGTTTCCTAAATTTTCCAAGAATATTTAGGTGGCGACTCTGTAATTTGGCAAATAAGTCCATTTTTGGCATTTTTTATTCAAAATTGATTTTCCAAAAGATTTGCCAGATTTGGACTCTTTTGTATTTATCTATTGCATATTGCACTTGTGAGATCAGATTCTGAACCACAGGAGTCCGAACGGTAGGGCTATTGTATCCGAAAAAAGCATAAAAGTCAAGCTACGCTAATTATGATGTGATTTTTATGTACAGTATATGCTCTTGTTCTGATTATTACTCTAGCATTACTATGTGAGTCACACAAGTATAGACTATTTCATCCACTTTAAAATTCTTTGATTTTGTGTTTGTTTTTGAAAAGAGGTTTGAATATGTGCCACTTGAAAAAGTAAGCTCATATGTACATTTACCAAAATCATCCCAACTTAAGCGAAATAGCCTTCATCCACCGGCATTCAAGAGGTATATCAAATAAGCACTTAGCCTCATGGTAAATATGCTTGATATGGCAACACAAACATATATGCAATATGCTAAAACAAAAACACTCACCTAGTACTCAACTGAGGCAAGCCGAAATAGAAGAAAATAGTTAGAAAAATGCTTGCTCTAATATGCAAAGTGACTAATGCAACACATACAAAATGCAACTATCGGATTCGGCTCCTTAACATGAAATGTGGATCAATTCAAGGCATATGGTAGTGCATGTATTCAAACAAGAAATAATCAATGTTTATCAAGTGTGATGAGCCAAATCCTAATGTATGCAAAAGTGGATGCAAGTCATGGTATAAGACCAAAAATATGATACTACATGCAACCATAGTAAGCAAGTGAATAAAAGGGAGAAAGAATGGGGGTTGGAAGACATACACAATATTACAAGTGTTACAAATTGGCCCTCGAACAAGAGGGTCTGAATGAATGTCTGAATCAACTAATTAATTGCAAGGCCGAACAAATAATTACCTAATTTATTACAACAATAGCGTGACAACAATAATATATGAAGAATGAACAAGGATCACATGCGCGCAGACGAAGACAGTCCCCAGAAACTGCTCTGTCTACCTTCTGGGAAACTACTCTGTTTCACCTTCAGCTACTGCTCTGTGTTTTCAGTAAACTATACTATGTACCATACTTTGGAGTCTGGCTAGCCCACAAACAGTCTCAACCGGGTCCAAAGAAATCCGGTCGTACCTTATTTTTTGGTAAAAAGATTGTTTTGTGCACTGATGTAAAAACAGTGCAAACTGAGTGTTTCTAAGAGATGTTTGCCCTCTCTGCCTTTCCCTACCATGAAGATACTCAAGTGAGGAATAGGTTCACTTCTCAAATCATCAACCAATGCAAATTTGTTACATGATGATCTTTAGAAGCAATGGGATAGGAATTCAATAAACAAAACAAAAAGACAAACATTACCTCATTTCTATCATGAAATTGGTCGAGGAAGGGGTAGGCATGCTTAACTCACAAACATGAAGTCACAAGATAACATGATGATCATGAAGCAACCAAAAAGGAACAAAAGTAACAACTCAAAAAGTGTTGTCAACTCATCTCCCTACTCATGGAATAAGGATGAAACATCTATTTCCATGCTACAAATTGGAACTAAAGAGAGTTTTTAACACCTCTCAAGAATGAGCTCTCTTGGAGCATCAAAGCAAGTAACAAAAAAAAGACAAAAAGCAAGCTATCTATCAAAGCTTAAACACACAACTTGCCAAAGTTGTTGACAAATCCTCTTTTTCATGGAATAAGGATGAGACATCCATTTCCATGTTTCGAAGAGAGATCGAAAAGAGAGTTTTTCAACACTTTGAACACGGAAGCTACTACTTAGCTTCAAGGTGGACAACAAGTATATGGAAGCAAGAAATTTACACTAGCTAAGCAAACTTATGGTGGGGTGGCTAAGCCTAAGCTCTAATCCTTCCATGACCACAAGGTTCCAAGTAAAGCTACAACAAAGACGATCAACTCAACGGGTTAACTGCTATATCCTAAACACGCCAAATCTGAGAGGACTTACAACAACACAAATATGATATTCAAAGCATAGGAAGTAAGAGTACAAGAAGTGGGGAAGACTAGAACCCTTTTTTAAGCCCATATTCAATTCATAACATACAAAAACAACCCAAAAATAGTGCCTAAAAGGTACTGAAATTTACCAAAGAAAGCAAAAAAGTGGAACAAAAACAAAAGGGTGCACAACTAGTGAGCTAGCCAATGACAGGGTGGCTAGCTCACTAACTTGTAACAAAGTTTTAATTACATTTTTAAGCTTAAAATAGCTCTGAAATTAGTATGGAAAGACAAAGAAAAGAGAGAGAAAAGATGGTAAAATAGCTCAAAGTTTACCTCTTAAAAGAGAGGAAAAGCTTCTTATTGAACAAACCGCAAACCAAGCATTCTCAAAGAGCTGAAATGGTATTCACAATCTTAGCAAAAGCTTCAAGTCTAAGCTTGTATGGTGTATCTATTGTGTATGGATATTGTAAAAGAGGAGAGAGGAGTGTTGAGCAAGCTATAGGCTCTTGGATATTTTTCCTAACCTCAAACCAAGAGAGGGGTCTTGTATTTATAAAAAAAAAATAGGTTCTCACGTCGGAAATATTTGTATTGAGGCAGCTAGTGCAAGGTATGCACATGGGGAGACAATTGGCAACAAAATATCTGCCTGTCACTGAACATGGCCAGCCGACCAATGAATTGTACGGCCGGCCCAAAAAGTGGCCTGCCTGGTCCAATTCTGGTTTGGTTGCTAGAGAAATCCGACCGGGTCCAAAATACCCATGGTCGGGTTAAAAGTTTGAAAAAAATATTTTCAAGGTCTAAAACATTTTGGTAAAAAATGGGGTATAAGGTTGGGATTATAAGCTCAAAACTGAATTCTTTTGCTGAAGATTCGAACAGTTGTATAGCATAACATTTCATCATCGAGTGTTTGGAATGTGGCGCCCGAGTATTGAGGGCGATCAAATTGGGGTGTCTATAGTTGCCCCTTTTTGACAGAGCTCGAAGTCATTTCATGACGTGAGTGAATGTCAAAGTCCGAAGAAGACCCATTTTGACAAGACCGTAAGACTTGGGTAAGCAAACAAAATGCAAAATACAGCTGGTTGAACCTGAGGGTTGCCTACGTATCCCTTTGCAAGGAATTAAACCATGCATAGTTTAGGGGCAGGATACAAATGATATTCAAATACAATGCAACATTTGAAACCACGACCGAGCATACCGTCTGACAATCATGAAGATGAGATCAATGCAATGCAACAATTGAAATCACAAACGAGCATACCGCCCGTACATCACGAAGACGAGATGAGGGACAAGGCAAACTACGTATCAAGTAGAAATGGTGGAAGGTACAAGCCAAAGTACGCGTCATGTAGAAAGGATGAGTGATACAAGCCAACCTACACATCACGTAGAAAGGGTAAAAGGTGCAAGCCAAGTCACACTCGTGTGACAAAGGTGAAAGATACAAGCCGAACTACACATTGCGTAGAAAGGGTAAAAGATGCAAGCCAAGTCACACTCGTGTGACAAGGGTAAACAATACAAGCCAAATCACACTTGTGTGATAAGGGTGAAAGGTAAAAGCCAAACTACGCATCACGTAGAGAGGGTGAAAGATGCAAGCCAAGTCACACTCATGTGACAAAGGTGAAAGATACAAGTCAAATCACACTCGTGTGATAAGGGTGAAAGGAACAAGCCAAACTACACATCACGTAGAGAGGGTGAAAGATGCAAGCCAAGTCACACTCGTGTGACAAGGGTGAAAGATACAAGCCAAATCACACTCGTGTGATAAGGGTAAAAGATACAAGCCAGACTACGCATTACGTTGAAAGGGTAAAAGATACAAGCCAAATCACACTCGTGTGACAAGAGTGAAAGATATAATGGTTATGAAACAAGTCTAGACCCATCTTACCACAAAAATGGTGAAAGCTATGCTGGGGTTCATGCTTTTTAAACATAAAAGGGGCAAACAAGTTTTTGGAACTCGATGCATGGGACCATCTCATTCTAGAAAGCAACATTTTTTTTGAAAACAATCTTGGGGACCCTTGTTTACGGAGACCACCTCGTTTTGGGTATAAGAATGTGAATTCAAACTTATGCATACCACGCTACTAGAAAATGATACATTTATACACAA
>NW_021024814.1:0-67050 GCF_004153795.1 Camellia sinensis
ACCTCGGCCGATGCTGCGACGCCTATCCGGCCGCTCTTTCCCAATCCCATCCCGGGGATATGTTGAAGCTTATTCATGAGGTATACCAATTGAGCACTAACATACACCCCCTCATTAATAGCTAAGATATTCTGCATGATCCGGGCCTCAGCTAGGGTAAAACTGGATAAGAACACATTCTCCATACCGTGCTCAATTTCCAAGACTGGCGTAGATACTTCCGGCGGTGGATGGATTGATGAATTCCCAAAAACAATGGCTACTCCCTTTCCATGGGGGTATTTCACCATTTGATGCAAGGTAGAAGAAATTACCTTCACTTGATGCAGCCATGGCCGCCCCAAAAGCAAATTGAAAGTGGCGGGAACCTCTAGGATGTGAAAGTCAATTTCATGCTGCCCCGGCCCAACCTTGGTCTGAATTTACGCTGTCCCCATGACTTCTCTGCTTGTGTTGTCGCATGCCCGAATCACCTGGGCCGTTGGCACAAAGTCCGCGATCTTCAAGCCAATTGCATAGGCAGTCCTCGCTGGACATACATTGATGGCGGACCTTGTGTCGACAAGCACCACGGGTATCCATTTATCTCTGCACTTCACGGAGATGTAGAGTGGCTTGTTATGGTTCGCACCCTCAGGTGGCAGCTCTTTGTCAGAAAAGGTCAACATGGGGATAGCTCCTCCCGGAAAAACTAAGCCCACCAGCTGTTCGGGCATGGTGTCTATAAAGAGCTTGGCCTTGTCTATGGTCGATAAGACAGCTTGTCGATGCACTCGCGATGCCATAAGCAGTCCCCAGATGGAGATGTCTGCTTGTATCTTCTTTAACTGCTTCAGTACAACCTCTTCTTCGACTTACTTCTCTTTCTGTCTCTCAGCTTCCTTATCTTTCCCAGATGCCTCTGGCAGGTCTAGGTGCGGGGGCTTAAAATACCGCCTGCTTCTCGTCATATGATCGACCTCACCGTTATACCAGGTATCATCTGGCTGATTACTCGCCCAATCCTCATCCGTGTGGGCAAGACATAAATCATCGTCTTCCCACCACATTCCGTCGGCAGCCAACAGACACTTGTCTGGCTCCGGTTCAAATGCACTCGCAGTACTCTCTGTCCATATGCTCGCAGCATTCTCTATCTTCATGCACACAGCACTCTCAGCCCCCTCAGGGCCCTTAGCTTTCCTAATTCTCTCGGCATCCTCAAACCTTTCTTGTTCCAGCTGCGTCAGTACAATTGGTTTTTCGACAATTCCCGCATTCATAATGCCCAAGTCTCGAGCTGAATTCTTAGCACCGGTACTCTCCGGCGATTCATTCTGACTTCCGACCCTTCCGGCCATCACTGATATACTTGCCCCTGCCGGGCCCTGTTCTAACTGAGCTTCGTCAACAACGTCTGGCAAGTCATCGAGCCACCCAGTAGCTTCTGCCGATTCCTCATAATCAAACCAGTTGACTGCCGCGTCTCCTGGATCTTGGTCGTTGAAAAACTGGAGGTTGGCCAAGTCCTCTTCCACAACCATCAAACCATCTGTCCCCTGCTCAAATCCATCTCCTCGGATCACACACAGCTCTGCCATCTCTGGCAATTCAATATTAGGCTCAAACTAGCCTGCTGGCAGAATGTAATCACTCGGATCGTATACTTCCCCAGGGACACTCCCAGACTGCTCAAACCCTGATTGAACAATTCCATCATCCTTTGAATTCTCCTCTGTTCTATCTTTTCCAGTCACCATCATTGGCTCGGGTTGGGTTCTGGAGATGTCCAACATGCACAAAGAGTTAGTGTAGTCAAGAAGGAGCACCTCCGGCTTAGGTAGGTGGGAAGGAGTGATATATATGCTGGGATCGTAAGACACGACCCCAGTCTGGATGGAGTTGATTCTTTTGGGAGGTGGAGCTTGGTTGTGTGGTGGGAGAGGGTTTGTTGCGACATTGGGTTTTTCTGGAGGTACAATCATTTGCTTGTCAATGAGGTCTTGAATCTCATGGCGCAATCTGAAACATTGGTCAGTGTCGTGACCATGTTGTTGGTGATATGCGCAGTATTTTGCCGGGTTATGAGAAGGAGGGAGTGGATTTGGCAATGGCCTCGGCTCCAGGGGTTTTAGATGACCTTTCCTGATTAATACCCCTAGAGCCTTGGACAGGGGCATATACAGTGGGGTGAAGGTTCTTTGGCCTCTGGGTTAGAATCGAGTGGTTTGTGTGTTACTTCTGGACGCGCCAGAGAAAGGTGTAGCTGCCATGGGTCTTGGAAGGGGAGGGGGAATGGTGGTGACCACGCTTACTTCTGAAGCTCTAGCATTTGTGGCATTGCTGGTGCTTGTGTTGTTGTTGCGGTTGAAAGTTCTTCGGGATTGCTCTCTATCTTGGTCAATCAGGCCCTGTTTCATTGCATCTTCAATTTGTACCCCCATTTCATGTAGATCTGAAAAAGTGGGAAAGGGGAGCACTATCATTTTTTGCATCAGTTTTGGCTGGAGATTGCGTACAATCATCCTGATTTGGTCTTTGTTGGTAGGCCTTAGGGTCATCATCGAAGCCTTCGCCCTCCACCGAGTTACGAAATCCGAGAAACTTTCCTTAGGCTCCTGCCTTGTTGTTTCGAGATCTCGGGTCGTAATCTCAATTTGGGTATTGTAAGAGTATTGCGCAACAAAGGCCTCAGCCATTTCATCCCAACTCCGCTTGACATCATCCTCTAACTTCGCATACCAGATAGCGGCTACACCCGACAGGGTCCGGCTGAATAGTGAAAGCTTTTGTGGTCTGGTGAGGCCCATTGGCCGTAGTATATCTACAAATAGCCGGAGATGCACCATGGGGCCCCTAGATCCGTCGAAGCGGTCAATTTGCAGTATTTTAAACCTATCCGGCAGCATCACAACCACATCGATATATCTGTCCTCGATATCCGGAATAGCCTTTACTCCTTGGGATTTCTTGAACAACTTCTCAAGTTTGCTCAATTTCAGTGCTGTATGGTCTACCTCGAACTCGAAGGGAGAGTCCGGTTGATTAACAAGCGTAGGTGCCTTAGATAGCTGGGGCAGAATTGGGGACGGAGCTGGCCCCGTTGGTATGTTCGTATCTGCCTGGATATTTGGCGCCTCTTCGGGTGCCGGGATCCTGGTGGGGGAGGAACCGGGTGTGAAGTAGATTCTCCGGTTTGTTGTTGCAACCTGGAAATTAACTCTGCCTGTTGGGCCATGATCTCGACCTGTTGTTTGGCAAACTCATCTCAGCGAACAGCATCCTGTTGCATGGCTCTCATGGTGTCCTGCATCTGACGCATCATTTCCTCAACTCCTGTCAGTCCCGCCATATTGCCCTGATCTGTCTAAACTACTGGCAGGTCTATCTCTATAGCAACAATTGGGATCTCAATCCGACTGTCCACTAATGGGGTAATCCACTACTCTAGCAACCTCTGCTCAGATACACTGCGCATTTTCAGCCTCCGTCTGATAACCGGGGGTAGAGAGTGAAACACTGGTGGTCCATTGACCAGATCCTCAGATCGATTGAGTCGGTGACCTCTTGTCCAGGGTGCTTGAGGAATATCTGCTTGGTCTGGAGCAATTGTGCTAAACTACCCTAGCAAAAAGATAAATAAAGCAATAATAAGGAAATAAACGAGCAGACAAACAGACAGCATAACGGCGTAAATAAACACAACACACAGTCGGGTATAATTAACACGCAATTTGATACACTGTTCTCAAAGACCGATCATTATTCCCAAATCACTACTCCCAAATCACTGTCCCTGAAGCTGAATCTGATACCCGTAGATAACTGATTCCGAAAATACTGAACTGGTACCCGCAGGGCCTTGATACCCAGATATACTGAACCGGTGCCCGCAGGCCTGATACCCAGAAACACTGAACTGGTGCCCGTAGGCCTGATGCCCAAACTTGCAAACTGATACATGCATTTGTATAGAGGCGCACTCTAAAAGCACATAACAAACAAGTGAGAGCCAAAGAACCCCTATGTTGGGGTAGGGTTTCCTTGTCCTATTTTGTCAGGAACTAGGGTTTCACTACGCACGCAGCGGTTTTAAACAACCTATACACGGGTAAGCAACCTGTCCTAGTTTGGAATGGTCACTATGGATTCCGAATATGCACTAGGTCGAATGGTCAAAAAAGGGTGCCTCGGTAAAACCGGGGTTTGTGCTCCCATACTGGCAGAGCCCGTAACCGGTCAGCCTTATGGCACGCTTCTCGAAGCGAGCCTCCGACAACCCGTTCAGGAATAGCAGATGGCAAACACGGTGTCCTAGGTGCACCAATGCACATGCAATGTAAAGAAACACATAAGTGTAATCAAAACAAGATATCATGAGTTCGAGTCAAGTTCTCTAAATCCCTAGTAGAGTCGCCAGAAACTATAGACGTCCCCAAATGTCCCGGGAGGGAATTCCCCCCCCCGTCTTGTTTATTTGGGCTCACTACAGTTCAGGACTCAATGTCACGGTCCTGTATCTAATCTCGCAGAGTGTAATGCAAGACCGATGAAATTATCAAAGAGTCCAAATCCGGCAAATCGTTTTTGAAAACAGATTTTATGAAAGAAGTGTCAAACATGGACTGCTTTGCTAGATACAGAGTTGCCACCTAAATATTTAATTTTGAAAAATTTAGGAAACCCTGACTCGTTGCCTAAGGCCACGTGTCCTTCATTACCAAAGTTGCCTCGGCTCGGGAACTTGGGTATGATTGGGGAAGGTCACTTCCTCTTGCCCGATCAAAGATCGGCCTCTACTAACCATGATATCTAGTTTTGAAAACATTATGCGTTCTTATTCCGGTTATTAGCCTATATTTACTATGTGATGCGCACAGCATACAAGTATAGATTGGGTCGCTTGAATTGGAACAAAACATTTCATGTTTGTTTATTTGAAAATGGTTTGCTACTCGCAAGTAGGCTTAAAATGTAGATTTTGCCACCCTCAGGTGGGCTTAGAAAACAAGATGATTTGCCACTCTCAAGTGGGCTTAAAACTCATATTTAATGAATTGTTCCAATCCAAATAACCCAACCTTCACCCACAGGCATTCAGGCAAATATATCATATAAGCAAATAGCCTCATGGTAAGCATGCTATCATGGCAGTCACTCACACATATGCAAGGATGCTAAAGCATAAGTACTTACCGAGTACTCCAAGCCAAAACAGAAACTATGTTAGAAATCCATGCATGATCCTAACTATACAGAAATGCTTAATGCAACACATGCAAAATGCAACTAAGATAGGCTCGGCTATTCTAAATATGGCATGTGATAATGCTACAGCTAACACGTATTCAATTTGGAATTGAAATACAAATGCAGTTAGTATGATGCGCCGAGCTCGGTGCATGCAAGACAGATGAATGAATGCAAACATGCTATCATATTGTATGCTAATTGAAACATGCCCTAATCTAACCATCATAAGCTGGTAAATAAAAGGGAGAAAGACGTGGGGTTGGAAGACATACATCACACTCACGCATACTTATTACAACATTGCCCTCGCTCGGAGGGTCCAAAAGAATAGTACAGTCTGAATTAATAGTTGCAGTCCGAAATGAATAATTAAATATTACAAAACCTTAATTAGTTAACAAATTAACTAGGAAAGCGATAAATCAGCATGCAAGCCTATGGACTGCCTCAGCTCTGTTCCGAATGATGGGAGATGCATGCCTGAGTTGTCTGGCGCAGAAATCGATTGTGATGCCCCGATCCGCCACTGTTTGCAATTATTTTCAGAATATTGTGCAACGCTCTGGAAGGCCGCTGATTTCTGATTTACTGCAACAGAGAACAACAAAGGGGCATGGCAAAGTATTTCACACATATATGCATGACAACTCTTCAGGGAGTGTAGTCCTCGATCCTCGTGCCACCAATCATGCATATCGATGCATGATGGTCGAGGAGTCGAATTGCATGACTCAATATGAAATGAATGCACATGAAAACACAACAAGACTTAAACTCCATCATGGGTAATCCGGAGTGTCGGCGACAGGGAATTGAGACATGTTCCGTCACTCAGAGTATGAAACGTACCTCGTTTCCCGTGTTCAAGCTAACTCCTATCCCAAACACAATGCAAATGAGATGGCATACATAATGCGACTAACATACAACCTAGCATACGCAATGGCATGAAATGGCATACACAATGCTCAATGTAACATGGCATACACAATGCTCTAACATGCAACCTAGCATACGCAATGCTGTGAAACGAAACGGCATACACAATGTATAATGGACTTACACCAACATGAGTGGACCTCAGCCACACTCACATCAGTGGCCATAAGATGAAAATGAGACAACCGAAATGCGTGCACACATGCACGCATACCGAGGACCGAACCTAAGGCATCAAATGCCACTCTACCAAAACATGGCAAGGGATGAAAGATGGCATTCAAACATGTAAATTTCAGCACTGAAACATAATGCTAAATGGTCCCGAAACAAGGAAATATGGCACCCGATGCATGGAATAAGCCCCGAAACTCAAAACTAGTCCAATACATTGAACCACAACTATATAAAGAAAGCATTATTTGATCACGAAGTCTAAAGACAGAGCCAAGGCAGTCCCAAAAAATGCACATTTCTAGTTTATAGCATGGCCAAAAGATGCTAACATGATTGACTAAAATAGCATGTAATATTGGCTAGCAAGCATGGTTTACATAGCATGTATATGAAGCAAATGAGAACTCATCAAACCAGCCAAAAACAGTGAACTAAACATGCCAAAATACGCCTAAATAATCACTAAAATGCAGCCAATGCATGCAAAAATGAGGGGCTTTTTTGGAAGGCCATTCAAGGGGTTGTTAAGCACATATGAGATAGACACTTAGCATGACCAAACCAACTCTGGAAATGAGTTATGACAGCCCTAAAACTCACAAAATTGGCCCTAAAATCAGTCAAGGAAGCATACGATGAAAGGCCTCCTCAAAAGGCCTTGAATGGAATTGTTCTACACATGCATTGTAGACATAAAATATGATCAAAAGGGCCCCAGAAAGACCTAAGGCAGACCCCAAAACTCACAAAATGAGGCCTGGAACAAGACTTCGATGTATGAAAAATAGGGTCCCTTTGGAAGGCCCAAAAGATCCCCAAACAAGACAAGGAGAGAGGGGGTCACCCCCCTCTAATTTTGGCCTTCAAAAATGCATCAAAGCCACTGGATTTCAGTGGCTAAGAGGCCAAACCATGGCCAATGCAAATGCTCTAATGCATAGCCTTAATCATGAAGGGATGAAGCATGCATAGGGGGAAGATAACCCCAAACAGAAAAGTGACCTTAAGAAAACTTGAAGAGGAGCTCAAAACAAGACTTTTTCCAGTTTATAAAAAATCTCGAAAATGTTCACAAGTAAGGTTAAAGTATGATGCAAAAATAGCCCTAAAAGAGAGATTGAACAAACAAGGAAGTAAACGACCTCAAACAGCAAAGTGTCCTTAAACAAAGTTGAAGAGGGGATCAAAATAAGACACTTTACACTTTGGGTCAAAGCACAGAAATGCTTGCAAATAAGGCTAACCAATCATGCAAAAAAAATGTGAATTTAGGAGAAATAGGCACTTACCCTTGAAGAGCCGACCTCTAGCAGCTTTTGGACCAAGTTGATGAGCTTCCAACCTCTGCAAATGGCTTCCAAGGTGCTGGAATGGATGATGGAGGTACGGTGCTAAGGGTTGTAGTGTAAATGGACCACGGAAATTAGGGTTTTGGAGCTTGGAATAGTGGCAACGGAGGGAGAGGTGTATAAGCCTTGGTAAAAAATGTCTAACCTCTAGATATGAAGAGGAGGGCCTCTCTTATAGAGAAGAGAAGCCAAAGCTTCTCTTGGAAGATTCAAAGATCCTCCATACACGTGTATGGAGGATGCACCAAATGGTCTCCAGCTGGCGCAGCTGGATTACACTTAAAAAGGGCAAAAGCAATAAGCAGGCCGGCCAGTTCAAGTGGCCGGCCGGCCACTCCCCCTGGTCGGCCGACCAGGGGTCAAAAGGTTCAAGAACAATTGCTAGTCGGCCTACCCAGAAAGGTGGCCTCCCAGATGAGTAGAACACAGCCCTGTGGAGAAAAACCAGAAAATGTGACCCATTTATAGCACGAGGCATCACAGTCAGGAACACAGCTGGAGCAGTGCAACAACAGGCCGTGGCACTAAGAGTGGGCTCTGACCTCTCAGTGTTCTATCAATGCAGTTTTGAAGCGTACCAAGACACACTATATGTCCACTCTTTGCGGCAATTCTTTAGAGAATGCGATATTTATGGAACTGTAGACTTTATTTTTGGAAATTCTGCTGTTGTTTTCCAAAACTGCAACATTTATGCTCGTAGTCCTCCTAACAAGACCAACACCCTAACTGCACAAGGCAGAACAGACCCTAACCAAAACACCGGAATTTCAATCCACAATTGCAAGGTCACCGCTGCTTCGGATTTGGTACCAGTGCAGAGCACAGTCAACACATACCTTGGTCGGCCATGGAAGATGTACTCGCGCACAGTCTTTATGAATACTTTTCTCGATTCGTTGATTAACCCAGCAGGATGGATGCCTTGGACTGGAAATTTTGCTCTTAGTACTCTGTACTATGGGGAGTACATGAACACTGGTCCTGGCTCGTCCACCGCTGGCCGGGTGAAGTGGCCTGGCTATCATGTCATTACTAGCGCGACTGTGGCTTCTCAATTCACAGTGGGCAGCTTCATCTCTGGAAACTCGTGGTTGCCAACAACCAAAGTGCCGTTCACGCCCGGCCTTTGATTTACGTCTGCATGCATGGATGACTTCTCCATGGCAACGCATTTATTTTCTTTCAACAAAATAAAGGTCACAAAAAATAGAAGAAAATGTGGTGCTAATATATGGTAATTGTTAATAACTATTGTTGTATCATTTTCTCTAATTTTTTATTTTTAATTTCATTATTTTCTTATTGAGTTGTTTTTGTTTCTGTAATTACTTTTTTATAGAAGAAAATGTGGAGCATGTTTTTGTTTCTTATGATAATGAGTTTCAATATTTGTCATTGGTGTCTAATAATTTTTTGTTAATCAAATTTCTATGGTGGTTTTGAACTTCATTTTTTTTTTTTTTAATCGGCAAAAAAGAGACTTTATTGATGCAAGGATCAAATACAAGGTACAAAACAAAATACACCAATAAAGAAACGGAAAATACAAGAGCATTACAATGAGCTAAATTATTCTAACTAGATTGGTACCAAAAAGCCTATCCTATCATTTGCCAGCAACCCAAAAATTGACAACGAAAGAAACAGACAAAGACACCACAGCAACAACAGCACAGCTGCTGCTAGATCAAACCAATGCTGCTGCTAGCTACAAGCCAGCATATCAACAAAGTAGACCACCATACCATGCTCAGATTACCTCAGTCAAGAAGCACACTCAACAAAAAATAGCACAGCATAACAACCCAGAGCCTAACTAAGCAGCCAAGAGGCAGAACAAAACAAACCAACATAACTAACAAAGAAGCAGACCAAAACAAACCAACATAACTAACAAGAGGCAGATCATCAAAACAAGCCAGCAGCAGCAGCCATGCTCAGATCAAAACTAACATCAGCTCATCTTAGCATGACACAAAACACCAGCACAACTTAGCACAGTTTTAGCTCATGAGCTCAAGCTATCAGTTTTAGCATACCAAGCACAAAGCAGATATCTCTTCTATATCATTAGCACAGCCTGGCAGCCACCATGGCCGTCACCATATCAATTCAGCATTCCACCGATGAACATAGTAGGCACAGACCAGATATCCTCCCCTCAAGACTGCAAACACCCACAACCACGACAAAACATATTCCTAAGGATCAACCAATGATAAAAATCACCCCTTGCACTATTAACTCCACCCAGCTATTAACTCCCCTTGCAACATCTGAGTTGAGAATATCCCCTTCAGCAAAACACTCCTTGAACACCATTTAGCAAGAAACCCCTCTGCTGGAGGTACCAAAATCCCTTTAAAATAGAACCCTCTCTGAAAGATTATGAATGACTATTCTATTTTGTCATCATTTTTATGTTTCTCAGAATGCTTACGAAACGTAAACTATTCACAATCTTTCTTCTTCTTTTTTTTAAATTATACTTCGGTTATTTAAAAGGTTGAATTCATTCTAACCTTTGTGATTTTATTTTGGAACACTTTGCTCTTTATAATTTAAATATAGGCAGAAGATCCTTTTTATGATTTTGGACTAAAATATAATAGTAACTCTGTTAATGGCAAGTACAAAATTAGCTTAGTACTTGTTTGTCATATTCACTTTTTCACTTCTTTAATATATATAATTTGACTAAAGCATTTGGCGTAGAGGTTATATAATACCTTTTATGGTGTGAGGTCTTGGATTTAACACTTACAGAAAGGAGTTTTGATACCCTTTGTGATAGTTAGTTGATCATGTCTCCCATATTATGAGGGTGTATTTAGTAGTTGTTCGGCTTCCCTTGATTTATTTTTATTTTATTTTATTTTTTGAAAGTGGTCAAGGACATAGAATTTTGGAGTAGACTATTTTGTTTAATCATCTGTGTATAGTTTTTTTAATAATTCTACACAAACTAACAATCTTATTAAAAAACTTACTAAAAATACAAATGGTCAAATGGGATTGGTTGTAAAAAAAAAAAAAAATTAATAATAATAATCAAACATCCAATGGTGAATATTTTTAGTCGAAATCTTTAGTCGCTGAAGACATATATATTGGTGACTAACAGTGTTTTAGTCGCCAAAGGCATTCGCGACCGTTTATTGGCGACAACACGGGCGACTAAACTTTTTAATCGGGAAAAGTGAAATTTTGACATTTGGCGACTAAAATAGGACCTTTTTTTTTCTTATAGTGTTGGTTGTCAAAAATAATAATAATCAAACTTCCAATGATGAATATTTTTAGTAAAATTGTTAATTAAATTTTAAATAGATGTAATATTGCTCATGTTATAATCCCTAATATAGATAACACTATTATAATAATAGATAAGCAAGTTGGGTGAGCAAGAAAAGACTTTACAGAGCAATGCTTATCTATTATTATAATTAAGATATCTATATTGGTGATTATAATATTTGCCAAAGATAATATTGTGGAAAAAAATGATAGAATAATCTAAATTCGACACCAGCCATTCAATATAGGGCATTCTTTTTGCTTTTATGTTTTAAAAATATTTATTGGAATCGTAGCTAATAAATACAAAATTATATGCTCATTCGACCATGACATTTGAGTTTAAAATTTCTGTATGATGTCTACTTGTGCTTCATAAAACATATTGGTTTGCTAATAGTGTTAGAATTTGACATGTCAACCTATATATGCTAATGCGAAACTTACATTGATTTTCCCTTGCATGCACAAAAAACAAATTCATGGAATGAAAAAAATTATGGTATTGTTCAACAACATTTATAGGTACAGAGCTTTGTCTTGGCTTTAGGCTCCCACAAGTAGGCAGTGGCACTACTAGAAAAGTGGCTTTTTGCGACTGATTTTTTGCGATTAAGCATTTGACCATCGCAAAAAATAATATTTTCACTGACAACCATGATAATTTTTTCTTTTATTTATTTTGGCCTTTTCTTATACCTCTACCCTAACCCTTTTCACTCTCACACTCCTGACTGATTTTCCGCAAATTTGATTTCGCTCGCTCTATCTTCTGAAGAAAAGACCATGGTTGTGATGAAGGATCTGATTTCGCTCTATCATGAAATCTGATTTCGCTCGCTCGATCGTCTGAAGAAATTGGTTGTGATCAATTCTCAAAAACTGTAGGATTGCTTGTGATTGATTTCGCTCTATAGATCACCAATGGTATGAACTCTCTCTCTCTCTCTCTCTCTCTCTCTCTCTCTCTCTCTCTCAGTGAGTCTCTTCGAATCATTCATTCAATCTAACTCTCATTCTCACTGTAATTCGATCATTCATTCTCATTGTAATTCATTCAAACTAGTTTAGCTAGATATTAATTGAGGCAAACTAGTTTAGCTGGATATTAATTGATGTTTGTGCTGATTGATTCCTAAACAAATAGTTTAGCTGAATATTTGGTTGTTTTGATTGTGTATACATAGACATATGAATCCGAAGCAAACTAGTTTAGTTGAATATTACTTGCTCCGTGTAAATATATATTTCCCCAATTCTAGTATTGAAAGCATGGAATTGAGAAATTGACAAGTCTTACCTTATCAGCAAGGTCAATGCGAAGCCCATTTCCAAGTAACATGTCCATGTAATGTATCTATCCCGCAAGCCCTAGAGAATGGAAAGGGTTCCATTTCACCTGAGATAAAAGAGTCACGAGAGTTTACAAGATTAATTAACCTATTAATCAGCAACAAAATGTGCATTTCAATTCCTTTTTCACAGGAAAAATACTGAGGTAACAAATAAATACGAATGAACTCTCTAGTTAATAATACTAACCAAGAAGCAGGTAATTACTAGAAGAGGCTACTGTCACACCCATGGAAGAGATGGAAAAAAAAAAATTATTCAATAATAGGATGTTCATTACTTTGACCACTTACTGTTGATATTTTACCCAGGTTAGGAGTTGCATTCTATTGTAAAATTTCTCTTTCTTTTGGTCCCAAAAGTTGTTCAACCTCTACAAGAATTAGACAATACTCCAGTTGATTGATCTTTGCCCAATAGCAAAGAAATTTCAAATTCCTCTATATGTACTAGAAGCACAAAGATTAGAATTGTCGTTGATTTCTTTTGTAGGATGAGGAAACATGCTTTGGTGCACCACAAACTCAACAACAACAAAAAATAAAAAAATTAATAAAATAAAAATAAATAAAAAGAAGGAAGCAAGCCACAAAATGCATTGAATGTGAGTATTACAAAATCTAGTGATTAGGAAAGTTTATGTAAAATTTAGGTGATAAATGGTGACAAGTGAGAGTATGTACATTTCAAAACAGGACAAAGTTATTGGTTGTTTTTTTACATGTAATTTTTGCTAGGAATCAACAGTGGGTGTTTAAATTGTCTATGGCCAATCACTATGTGCACCACAAAACACCTATTTTGAATATGATGAGCGAAAAGCATTTGATGATGGATTTCTTATGAAGGCAACCCTATTGCTTCTCAAATAAAATCCTCCACACTAACATATAATATAATGATACTGCTTCCTTTTTTTTTTTTAATAAAGTAAACTTTGTACAGGAAGATTACTAATATGCTTTCATTTTTATTGGTATGATGTGATACTGCTTCCTTTTGTGAGGATTGTTGCAAAAGGGTCATGAATGAGTTCATGAAGCAGTCAAAGGTACTGTTGTGTTACCATCTAGTTTTTGCTTCTATATGGTATGATGTGATGGTTAGACTCACAAATTTTCCTTAATGAACATCTTACACTACTAGAATTATGACTTTTTGCGTTACTAATATGCTTTCATTTTTATTGGTATGATGTGAAACTACTTCCTTTTGTGAGGATTATTGCAAAAGGGTCATGAATGAGTTCATGAAGCAGTCAAAGGTACTGTTGTGTTACCATCTAGTTTTTGCTTCTATATGGTATGATGTGATGGTTAGACTCACAAATTTTCCTTAATGAACATCTTACACTACTAGAATTATGACTTTTTGCGTCTATTTTTTTGTGACTGATTATTTTTCCGTCACAAAAAAATCACTTTTTACATCAAAATCTCATTTTACTTTACCCATGTTCAACTTAAAAAAATAAAATAAAATAAAATAAAACCCAAATCATGTCAAACTTGACCTATGTCCCCTTTTTTTTTTCTTATTTCTCAAATCTGAACTCTCTCTCTCTCTCTCTCTCTCTCTCTCAAAATTTGTCTCTCGCCTAACTCTCTCTTTTGACTCTCTATTCTCTCTAACTCGAATCTCATTGTCTCTCTCACTCGACTCTCACTTTGATGAAGATTTGAAGATTTTGATCGACTGTTGATGAAGATTTGAAGATTTTAATCTGCTGTTGATGAAGATTTTGATCGATTCATAATCGAGATTCATAATCGAGATTCATAATCGGTAAGCCTAAACACTTCTCTTTGTCTCTCTCTGTAATGTATGACACATCTTCATCGATTCAACTCTCTCAATAATGTTTGACACATCTTCATCGCTCGAATCTTACTCTCTATACTGTTTGACACATCTTCATCAATTAATCTGTAATGTGCAAATTGAAACATTAATCAATTCCATTCTTTATCTCTCTCTTAATCTAGCTCATTAGAGATGGCATTAAGGGAAGCATTGTGAATTCGAGAGGTTGTTTTTACCAATAAATCAATCAATCTTCAATTTGTTTGCCTATATGTGTTTTTTGATTCAATTTTCATGATATGATCTTGCTATTGTTTTTCATTTTCGCTATAATCATCACTTACTCTCTCTCTCTCTCTCATTTCATGATTTGAGCAAGGATTTTGAACAGAGATTCAGTTTTAGTTGATTTTGAATGATTCCATTGATGAATTTTAATGTCCTTTTGCATGCTCAGATTCAAATCGTCTATGTTTTGCTAAACTCTTTTCGCTTATGCATGTAGTTTGTTTATTGGGGATGTAGAGTAGCTTAATTATGATAATTTTATGAACATTGAAGCGGAGCTCACCAATCGTGTACAAGATAGGGAGTGTTGTTCTGATGGTGGATAAATACATATGGTTGTACTAGGTTAATGAATTTTGATTAGAGGATTGAATTTTGATTTATTTGATTCAAGCATTTCCTTAGATTTATTTGTTAATGAATATACAAGAGATTTAGGGAAACATGACACCTGAAAAGCATGTGGAAAATCGAGAGAAGATTTAGGATGCGTATGCGTGCAATTTCATTGAGTCTTCAGTTAGATGTGTTTTTCTTCTACAAGGAATATAAGCACACCAGACAATTATATTCTTGAAACCAGTGAAACACTCGAAGAAAAACCTATTAGGTCATAATTAGCAGAGAAGAAAAACATGTGTTAGTTTCTATATTAAGCACAACTTTTCATTTGTGAATATAATGTTCTATATGGCTTTAATCTTCTTAATAACTCCTATGCTATTTGGTGCTCATCTTGGTTTCTTTTTCATATCTTAATTGAGTGAGCTATATTTTCCCACTCTGATTGTATCTGGTCATGATTCTTGTTTTTAGACATTACATGATGTAGATAATGTAAAGATGGAAGGTGATAACAACATTAAGAATGATAATAATCATGTACAAACAACCAGTTGTGGCAGTGAGGTTGATGGAATGTACAATTTTGTTTCTTTCCCTGCTGCAGGTAAAGAGCTTATTGTATAAACTCTTTCTTGCACTAAATAGATATGATAGGATTTGATTAATTTTTGGTCTTTCAGCTTATTGCCCCTTTTTATATCCCATTCATGTGATTCACTTATGCTCTTTGTGCTTACTATGCAGTGGCTCACTGTCAGATGATTCATGTCATCATGAAACTTCTGTATCAAGGATTAATTTTGAGACTTAGAATGTTGTGATATCTTCTAATTTCAGGCCTTCAGATTGTATCAGGAAGGGATCAGCTTGTGTTGTGGGTATGATGTTTCTAAAATCAAACCAGAACTTGCATGCTCCATTTACGCAGGTTGTTTTAGCTTCAGTAGACTAAGATTATTTTCCAGTTACTTTTTTTTTAATCCCTTTAATTTTCAATAGAAACAATCTTGACTTGTTCTCTATGCTTGTTATAGGATGCACCACTTATGACAGAAGACATGCATGAGGAATGACTCAATGCTGTAGAAGCTTTGGGTTCTTCATTTGTGTAAACTCTTCATCATATGTATTATGATTGTGGTGAAGATGGCCATTGTGGGCATGTTATTAATATGCATATACATATACATGTTGATATTATGATTGCTATCACTAATTATCTCAAAGTATATTCGAATGGTTGCATCTTAGATGTTTTGATAAACTGGTCACCACTCCACTTGCATTAACTTTGATTCAAGTAAAGTGGTACCAGTTTACTTGCTATTAACGTTGATTTAAACCTTTCATTTTTGCTGATTTCATATATTGACAAGGCTTCTTTCTTTGTGATAGTGATTTATTATATGAATTAGCTGACGTAGACTAGGACGGCCTTGGATTTGCACTTATGCCTACTGATTATATGTATATCTTGAAATTTTCACAAGGGCAAAGCTTTACTAAAGGTGAATTACAACGTTTTGGGAACACTGAGTTAAGCCCATCTGATGGGGTGTTAAATTATGGGCAGGTCAGTTCTCTAAACCTTTAATGATATAAACTAGTAATTTGAAATGTTCATATAGCATAGACTTTGCCTTTTGAATAAATAAATAAATAAATAATTTTTGAATAAATGCACTCTATGGATTCATGTCATATGTGAAATTGAAATGGGCATGTGTTTACTGCTTACCCCAGAAGCCATTCTGATGGGGCGAGCTTTTAGAGCTTACAAATTTTATATGGATTTCTCAAATTAGAACCTAGAATATGATTAGTTTAACCTATTTTTCTTGCCAACCATTAGAAAATGCACAAGTTTTAGTTTTACTTTCAGAAACACATTTGATAAGAGAATTGACCCATGCAAGGCCAAAACACTATCTTATTCATATTGGTCTTTGTAAATTGTATCTCATATGTTCATTGCCCTGTTGTCCATCAAACATTATGTTAGAAATTGGGCGCCCATGTGGCATGACCCTTTGAGCCTTTTGAACTTGAACCTTTTGAACCTTATCTACGTAAGTTTGAATTTGAATTCAAAACTTATTTGGATAACCACTCATGATATCTATATCTATCATATCAACTGATATGAATAGATGATATAGATATCTTATATATCTAATATGATATGGGATATGGTTAATCAGAAAAACAATGTATGTTTTATGTTTTTCCCATATACTGACTCTCTTCCAAAACCAATGATCAAGCCATTTTGCACTGTGATTTGTGTGGGTGATATTCATTTTGTAATATCACTCCACTGCTGGGTTGGTTGTTCACTTTCTGGAAGCACGTGATTTACCCACGAGATCCTTCACTTCAGACTCTGTTTAAAGGTATGGCTTTGAAATTAATCATCCACTGCTTCTTATACTATGATTTACATATCGTTATAATACTTTATGTTTTACATTGGTATCAGAGCCAATATGGGTATTTTCGTCCTTATTTTTATGCATTAAAATATATGTATATTTTTATATAAATATATATACACGGTATATGCATGAATATTAATAAAGGAGGAAGATGTCCACTCTCATTAGATGAAGAGCATAAAATACCTAATTTTTATGTTTAATAAATGTCATTTTTAATGCCATAAATGTATTTATTTTGGAAAATGGAGACTGACAGTACCAAAATTAGAATAGAAAATACCCTCGAAGGTGGTGCGTGTGACGCACGCACTATATGACGCCGCCCAGCGGCTCCACGCACATCAGACGCACTGCCACGCGCCATCACGCGCCCTCATGCGTTGAGACGCGCTGACACACGTGCGCGCCGGGAGCTAAGCCGCGTGCTGCGCCGTGCGCTGAGCCGCTCGCCGAGCCGAGCCGCACCGTTTTCAGCGCCGGCTTGGCTAGTTTGACGGCTGGGAATAAGGGTCTGTTTGTTTTCTTTAAAATTCAGAATTACGTTAAATGGTCATAAGTAATTTGTTATAGCTTTGTTTTAAGCGTGGTTGGTACCGTTAGACTCAGAATTAAGTTTTCTATATTCTGTAAAACTTTCAAAATTTTATGAAAATAAAAATATTTTTTCTGAAATAATAATTCATTATTTCTACTTTAAAATGCATCTGGTGTTGCATGATTAAGTTTTTGGGGCTGAATTTTTTATTGTAGACTATTGTTGTAGTTTACTATTTACTGGTATGGTTATTGATTTTTACCAGATTCTGGAATATTTATTTCTAATTTTATGTGTGTTTATTAGTTATTTAAAATTCTAGAAAATATTAGAAATTTTCATAAATTTTCAGAAGTGATATACTTTCTGTTATGGCATAATTTGAATATTAAATACATCATATTGTTGTTTTTTGCCTAGAGTTTCTAATATGTTGTAATTAGAATAGCATGATTAATTGTTATTTGTTTAAATTCCATTATTAATTGTGACATAGCATGAGTTGGTTGTGAATCTACATTATGATACTATTGTATGGAATTAGAATTTTTTTTTATCATGCTTTTAGACATGCCATAGTCAGTGGAAGGTTATTCGGTTGAGAGAAATCTTTGTAGATTAACTCACGAAAACCAATGTTTTGTGCATAAATTAAATTAAATTTTGGATAATTGTCACCTGTGGCGCAAGAGATGATTACGAGCATAGCGGATTTTCGATCTTGCGACTTGTGTAATATTGTCACTACTTAATTTAGATTTTTGTGGCAAAATTATATTATGCTAATCAAATTAATCCCAATGCGAATTTCTTTCTAAATTGACTGAGCTTATGGAAGTTAATTGGTTGACCTGGACTTAGTAGAGATGTTCAAATGTGAACAATGTAATCCTATTCGTTAGATGAGCAAAAGTCTTGGAGACTTTAGGTCAGACCTTAATTGAGCCAAAATAAGGAAACATGACTCAAAGTCGTTTTGTTTTTGTTGCCCTGTTTGGCACAATAAAAACTAATGTGTGCGCTATGGTTAGCGGCACGCTACGTAGTTTTGGTTGGCGAGTTTTGAAGTTATGAAATTAGTAAGCCCTCAATAGATCTGTATATGATCTTGACTATTGAGCTGCACGGATTGAATTTGTAATTTGACTTGTAAATAATGTTACATCATTGGATGAAGTAACCTTCAAGAGTCACGTCATCCAAGAAATGCGAGCTTAAATAAATTAGTCATTAAGTGTAAGACGAGTAGCCAGTATGAGCCGTGTTTTGCTCTTTACCCAATTATTGGGAGTGGAAGGAGCAAAATTTCATGCACTATAATAGTATGCATTGAAATATCACATGAAGTTAAAAGATTAGCGCTTAGAAGCTGCAAAATCTATTAACACTAAGTGAAAAGATTAGCGCTTAGAAGCTGCAAAATCTATTAACACTAAGTGAAAAGATTAGCGCTTAGTGGCTGCAAAATTTATTAACATTGCCAACTTGTCTAAGTCTGGATACTTACTGTTTCCACGCTTGAGTGTGAGACATGAGGAGGGGCTTCTTTATATGATTCCTTAGCTAGGCTAACGTTTTTGAATAACGTTTACCACTAAGCGCAAACGTTTCTTGTGAGAGCATTGTGTTGAATTAGACTCTTTAGCCTAATTCGCGCTTAAGTTACTTCAAGAGCTGTCATAGATTGATAGCTTATTTTCTCCTTCCTATGGATAGTAGAATTAATTGCAAGTAACTATGAAGCGAGAAATAGAAATGGTAAAAGGAGTATCGTCATCTTTCAACTAGATGCAGTAAAGTGTATGGAGAATAAAATTGACTTGAAGGTGCAGGGGATTAGCACTTACTAGTTAAATTTGCGACTTAGGCACACTTGATATCTCCATGACATCCTTTTTTAATCTAGTTGGGCCTAAACCTTTAAAACTTGTCTTCGAGAACTCACACATTAAGATGATTGGAATTAGTTTATGACATTGGTCATGAACCGGTGGCTTATTAGACATAATCACATTAATGAGATGATGACACGATGGTTTGAGTAGGCCTTCTCGGGCCCACTCGCTTATGACATCCTGCTCTCATGTGAACGTGTAACTTTGTTCGCAATGGGTGCGCACAAGTAAGTAGGAAAGCCATAGAAAGTCATTTGTTTTGGCGCATTTAGTCCACTATGATATTTGTGACTAGATATGTGTAAGGGTATGATAGCTAAGCCTCAATCTCGACACATTTATAGATTAGGATACGCATCTGAGTCAAGACTATTTGATCTCCCATAAGTCAAAAGTTTTGAGATGATTTTTGACATTGCACATATGAGGTCGAGATCAATTAGATAAGAGCTTTTGTGCTTTTAGTTTTGACCAGGGTGGCGAGTATCTATTTGAGTTTTTTAGAAAGCTCTGTGAAGAGAAATGGATGCTTAGAAAGTTGATTATTCCTAGTACTTAACAACACAATGGTATAGTGGAGATATGGAATTAAATATTGTTAATGTTAGGTGGATGATGGCGCAAAATGTTTTCTAATTGGGAATTGCACTTTAGTTTGTTGCCTATATCCCTAACCAAGTGCTGCTCTTCATATCATATATTACACTCCATTTAAGTAATGGGTTAGCAGAGAGCCATTTGTGGGCGAACTGTAACCATCAAAGCAGCTTATCCTTATTTTACTTCTCATAAGGTTGCAAAGTTAAGAGCTAGGGTTCTATAGCGCATTATTGTATGCTGTCTTGTAAACACATAGGGTTATGTGGCGCATTATTGTATGCGGTCATGTAAGCCCTCCGGGTCATGTGCATATAGGTAAGCAGCTTTGTGGTAGTGTAACTAAGTCACATAAAGTTTTCTTAGTAAAGGTGACGTGAATAGAGTTTTGAAACTCTATAAGATGGAGAATTCTAAGCATAGCGCTTTTATGTAGCCTAGTTGAGAATGGAAAGAAAATTCCAATATCCTAGGGACAGTGGGAGCAATGTGCCTACTAATAGATTACTCCATTAGAGAAGAATACTCTACATTCTTAGTTGCGTGGTAGCGAATGTGAAAATTTTCCACGTCATCACTGGGTGATTGAGAAGGAAACATTCATGATTGCTTCGCAAGATGATAAAGAGCCTAGGATAATACCAAAGGCTCTAGTCCCCTGTTTTTAGAAAGTGGATCAATGTTGCGCAGTTTAAGACAAAGTCTTGGAGGATTAACAATTTCTATAATTTGGTTGACTTTCCATTATGACGCGAAAATGTTCTGAGGTTATGCGCAATTTGGATAGTCATTATTGAGGCATAAGGCTCACTAGATACCGAAAAGTCGCACCATTGAGAAAAGTGTAGACCATGAAAAGACTTTCTCCTGGGGAGTGAGGTTATTTCGACTTAGGCTGTGATTGACATAAGTTTGGAATATTGATTTGTGGACGTTGTGACCCAACTTTCTCGTTAGAGAATTGGATAAGTAGATCCGTAGGGACTTACCTTCTGCTTTTATGGTGAAAAGTTAGGAGCGCAAAAAGTTGCTAGTTCCAATAAATCTTTTACAACCTAAAACAGTTATCCAAATAGTGGTTCTTAGATTTCGTCAAGCCATGATAGGCCAACGATGATCAATGAAGACCACTGAGGCATGATCAATGGTTCAAGAGAAGTTTTTCCTTAGTTATTATGAGCCAGGAATTTATAAGGTTGTCGCCACCTAGGGTGGGCAATCCTCTATTTTAGATATGATGGACATGGGTGATGTAATTTATATGCTCGGATGTACGATCCTTAGGGATTGTTTTGGGAAAATTCTCAGTTTGTCTTCGATGACTTACATAAGGAATATCCTTGAATGATTCTAGATGCAAAATTGCAAACCCATTGACTTACCTATCGGTAAAAGCCAGAGCCTTAGCTATTGAGTGTATCCTCGGATTGTCTTTGGGAGAAACAGATGACCTATATTCCTTGATCTTTTCTTTGTTGTGGGACCTAAAGTACACTTTGTGGGCGTATTCGGCATGATAAGTGTTATCTTTGGTAAATGGTCAACTGAGTTATTTAGACATTGACCTTGCTCATTAGACTGTGGATATAATGCTTTACTAGTAGTATATTAATTTGCTCCTTGTAAGATTCAATACGCTAGTTGCGCGCATCTGCGCTAGTTGGGCGCATTAAGAATGAACGCAAATTGGTCACCAAAATATCTTTAGAGAGGTAATTGCGCAAGAGGTAGTGATCTTGAACCACTTCATGTGAGGCGCAAATAGTGGATTCCGTTGTATATGTTTATCGCAAGAGGTGCTGATAAGGCTTATGCTTGGAATCTAGAATTGCGCAGACTGTGGTTGTGTTTTTTAAAATCGATCACTTATTTATTGTGAGATGATGGGATGTTGACACTATTATGGTTTGTGTCATAATGATTAGCAGATGATGATGTCAACAGGCAAGATTGGCTCACTCACATGAGCAATTGCCCTTGGCATTTGGGAGCGAGCAAGGATGAGACTAGTGGTTTATTTTTATTTGGAGCCAAGAGAGGCTTAAATTATCCACTATGCATGTCGCCTTGGTTACAACCAAGATGAGGTCGTGTTAAGGACCAAACATAGATGTTAGTACCCACTTTCCATATTGTGCCTGTTATGATTAGCCAGATGCGAGATCTCATTTGGCGCCTAGAAGGCGAGCAAATAGAGAATTCAGGTTAGGTGCTAGAAAGCGACTAGACTAATATCTGTACGGTGTATTGAGTATGACGTCACTCTTTTGGAAGAGTTACTCCACCGTAGCATGTATTCATACTATATGTGCTTGGCGACTGCGTAATGAAGTGAGAGAATGGATCCCTGTTTCCTCACCGTGTGAGCCTTACGTGTCATTATTGATATGACTTTCATTTATGTACCCTTTTGTGACTTTTCACTATGTCATAAGGTAAGGGGTTGATGTTCTGCTACTTTGGTATGTTGCCTGCGGTCATGTATGATTCGACCTTAAGAGACATCACTGGGAAAGCGGTAAATCCTAAACTAAATGACATGAGGGCAAAGGGAAGATCATCTAGTATTACACCACTATTGTATATTTACTGTCGGCAACTCACATCGCTCTGTATGAGAGGCGGATTGAGTGTGAATATATTGCAAGAATTGAGAGGGTCAAACATGCTCTTTTTGAGGGATTAGAGATGTTTTTTGGACCGGTGTAATTAGATGAGTCTGGGGTATATGAGACACGATTTCTGTTCTTTTTGGGTTGATGTCTCTATGTTGGCTCATTTTGAGTTTCTAATATAGAGCTCCCACATGCAGGTGTTCTCAGCAGTCGCATGGTGCATTGGCAAGTATGATATTATTCTTTTTTGGGGAGATTGAGATAGAGATGTGGCAGTGTCATGCCAACTGCGAGTGGGAGATATTAGAAATTGGGCGCCCATGTGGCATGACCCTTTGAGACTTTTGAACCTGAACCTTTTGAACCTTATCCATGTAAGTTTGAGTTTAAGTTTGAATTTGAATTCAAAACTTATTTGGATAACCACTCAGGATATCTATATCTATCATATCAACTGATATGGATAGATGATATAGATATCTTATATATCTGATATGATATGGGATATGGGATATGGTTAATCAGAAAAATAACGTATGTTTTATGTTTTTCCCATATACTGACTCTCTCCCAAAATCAACGATCAAGCCATTTTGCACTGTGATTTGTGTGGATGATATTCATTTTGTAATATCACTCCACTGTTGGGTTAGTTGTTCACTTTCTGAAAGCACGTGATTTACCCACGAGATCTTTCACTTTAGACTCTACTTCAAGGTATGGCTTTGAAATTAATCATCCGCTGCTTCTTGTACTATGATTTACATATCGTTATAATACTTTATGTTTTACACATTATATCTTTGTAGGTTTTCTTTCATTAATCTTGATTTTGTGTTGCCAAAAATGGGACAAGGGCCAAGGTTCTTCTGATAACGAACGATACCAATCATAACTCAAGACTACAATTGACAACAAGCAAAAAAAGAGTCATATGGTTTGACCATGTGTCAGCAATGCCCTTGGACACATACAAGGTTTGTGATCTTTGATATAGTTATTCCATAAAAAGACACTATATACTTTTTTGGTACAAGTAGAATTTTGTGCTTTCATTTTATGCTTCTTCACAAAAAAATTTAGTTGCACATATTTATGAAGAAATCTGTGACTGAAGCCTAAGAGCATGACATGCTGTTGTAATTTAATATTGAGATAAAATTCAAGAAGATAGCATTCTAATTGACATATTGATTAAAGCAGTCTACCCAGTGTCTCTCCATAACAAAAGCAATTTCATAAATTTAGCTTGGGGAGGGCTTCTAAGATGCTCAAGAACATCTATATTAAATGGAATTGGATGTGTGTTGGGTGTTGATATGCATCTAATTATAGGATATATCTTAATTCCCAAATCCAAGGACATCAGGATATGGCTAAACATTCTTATCTTCTTTTGTAATATTAGAAAGGTATTTTTGTGTGATGGAGATTATTTGGTATGGGCAGCTGCTTGACATCAGCTACACATGAATCTCTCTCTCTCTCTCTCTCTCTCTCTCTCTCAATTTTACATCCCAGCTACATTTATAGTGTTTTTGATAAATTAACATATTTGGTTAAGAAGTTTAATGTAAGTTTATAATTTCTTTCTTTAGCTCCGTGATTGGTTGGATTTATCTCTCAATCACTCAGTACCATCTTCATTTTTTATCCTCTCCAAGTATTTTAAAGGCCTCTTTAGTACTAATTTTTGTAATCAAAATTGGAAGCCACACCAGTTTGTTTTAATCTATAACTTGGACTGCATTTGACTTTTTTTCCTGTTTGATACTGTACACAGTGCCTTCATTGTTTCTGGAAAGTTAAAGCCGGAGGAAATTGTTGGGGCTACATTGTTTTCACTTCCAGATAAGTTTGTCGATACTGTTGGTGTCGTAGCCTTGCCATCTGAAGATTCTGTTTCAAAAAGGAGAAGGAAATTGGAGTTCCTTGAAATGCAAGAAGAACTCATCAAGGTTAAAAATGTTATCCAAAAAACACAAGGAGATTTGGTGAACATTGTGTGTTGCTAAGGTTGTTAGGTCACCAAACTTCTAATCTCTATTTTTTCTTTTTCTAGATTCATTTTAGTCGCAATTTATAGAAAAATTGTTGTAGTAAGAATTATTCATTCTGTTTCAAAAAGTATTTGACACACCCACATTCACGACCTTCATTTGTCGTCGCATGGGTCATTGCAAAAAGTCTTTTATGACTGTATTTTTATTATTTGTGACGACTTATAGCGATCGAAAAAAGTACTTTTTTTAATAGTGTGGGATTGGCCCCGAATTAATCGGTTTAATAAATTGAATAACGAGTTATCAAAAATAAATATTTATTAATTGGAAAAATATTAGCATGCTTGAGGAGCAAAGTTGTCCAGTTCAATAATTTAATCTACTTATTAACTAGGGAAGTATTTAAATGTTTTTTTGGCGGCTATGACTGTCAATTTTGAAATTAACCCATGTTGTTGGTCCAAACATAAATCCAATATTGCACACTTAATAAGCGACAATGCTACGTAGCTCAAATTTTGTGGCTCAAAAGTGGCTCAAATGGCCAAAACGACGTCGTTTTGGCCATTTGAGCCACTTTTGAGCCACAAAATTTGAGCTACGAGACATTTTCCTTTTAAATATAATAATGAATATAATATGATATGTACAATAGATAGAATATATATAATTACTATATTTAACCAAGTGTATGAAGATAGAGCATAGCTTCATATCATATACACACATGCATATTTTTATTAAGACAAGCTTCAATTTTTGAAGGAGTAAGGCTATTACAAGAAAAATCAAAATAAAAAATGAGAAATTCTATTCACTCTCTTTTAAAAATAAAATTAAAAAATTATAAATATATTCCATATTTTGTCTTTAGTATGAAGATTATACATAATATAATTTTATTTTTTTGCTTTGTTTACTATACAGGATGGTAGCTAGTTTATAAGTTAAAATAGCATTACAAAGCATTTAAATACGAGACACATCGAATCATAATACAATTTTTAATGCCTACTAAATAATAAGATGTACGGTGCAAATTATCATATAACTAGTAATCCCCTAAAATTGTATATACAATGATGATTAATGAGAATTTTCTCTTAAAAACACTGTTTAGTATGTATAAATATGAAAAAATTGTAAATCGGTGATATTTTTATAAAATATTTATAAATTTTTTCACTGATTTATAATTTATTTAAAAAACTTACATTGAAATGTAATTTTTCCTATAAATATTCTAACAAAATCAAATCACGTAAATCATAGGTAATTTGCATAATTTTGTAGTCATATAGTTATACATTTGACTTCAATATCAACTTTATTGAGAGTAGTGATCAATGCAGTTTTTCTAACTGAAAAATGTTTGGGAGATCTAAAGTTCTAGAGGAGTTCTAAATAGGTGGGATTTACCTATGATGTAATGTGTGTGTTTGAGTATTTATTTTTTTGTTTTTTTTTTTTTTGTCACATGTGTAGAGATCTCTTTAGAGTTCAAATATTAGAGCTCTCTATCATTACTTTTTCTAACCAATAACACAAGCAATCCCGGTTGGTAGCTCGAAAATTCGTGGGTCGAATGGGTCGAAAGATCAAAACGACGTCGTTTTGATCTTTGTATTTTTTTATTTTTTTTTTTTCAGCAGAAGGAAGAAGAAGACGAAGAAGAGAGGAGGGGAGGGGGCCAACAAACTCGGGGCTGAGGCAGGGGCGGAGGTGTGGCGGCGAGGCAGAGGCAGAGGCGGAGCTGCGGCGAGGACGGCGAGGCGACGAGGACGGCGAAGCGACGGAGCTGCGGCAAAGACGGCGAGGCGACGAGGACGGCGAGGCGACGAGGACGTCGGCAGAACCAGCACCCCGTCTCCCTCTCTTCTCCTTCTCCTCTCTTCTCTCCCTCTCTTCGAATTCGACCCAAATTTCGACCCACGAAATTCAAGCACCCACCCATTTTTCTAACACAAGTCTCTGACTTTGTAAATATGGCTGTTAAAAAAAATATAACATAATATAATAGGCTTGCTGAAGCATATAAAAAGGGAAGAAAAATTAAGAACAAAAAAATTGACTGCTTATTTTTATGTGTTTTTCTATCCTTCGTGAAATTTTATAAACTTTTCAAGTTCTTTAGATTAGAAGGATCTAAAAAATATTGAAATTAAAATTTAAAAACAATTCATTAAAGACAAAAAGAAAACAAACAAAAAAAAACCCTACCTAAACTTTCAAAAAAAAAAAAAGAAAAATTGTTTAACATATACTAAACACTTATCTTTTTTTAGCAATAATTTTATTTTAAAAAAATAAAAAACAAAAAAATTACTTAAGAATATTTGTCAAATCAACAACCCATAAAGTGCATTGGGCGTAAAGAACAGTTGTCCTTGTAATCCTCGTCAAGTCATTGAACTATCCTTTATATTTGAATTCTTTTGTTTTTTGTCCTAATAACGCATTTTTTCTCATAACATAGCATAAGAATGTCAATATATATGATTTAATAATTAAAATATATTAAAATAAAAAATAATAAAATTTAAAAAGAGAATGTACTGTGTTGATCAAGTCTGAGAGCCCGTTTGGTTTTCATAATAGAGCTCCGGATTGGATTATTAATCCGGTTATCAGCACCAATCTTATGTTCATTAAATAAGTATATTTATTTAGATTATCAATAAATAATCCCAAGTCTAGAACTCAAATTTATCATTCCAAGTTTTTCTCAGTAAATAGTTGTGTAGTAAAAATTAAATTGGTACAATCTGATATCTATATATTGAATAAATTTAAATTATGAAATAATATTTTTCAATTAAATCTAAATTTATAATATAACTGAATTAGAAATGGCATGCTTAGGCCATCTCCAACTATTCACCAAATCTACCATCAAATTTAAATTTGATGAAAAAATGTGCTTTTTGTGCTCCAACGGTTATACCAAAACAGTATCAAATTGAGAAAATATCAAACGTTTTACCAAATTGAGAACGGCTTGCCCCTTTCACCAATTCACTATGCATAGCCGTTGAGTTGGACCCACCGGACGTCCCGGCCGGATGTCCCGCCGGATGACCCCCTTTAAAGTAGAAATTTGTGAAAATTTTACACTACGGAATCGACCACCAGTTGACCACCTTAGCATTTTTTTGAAGCAACAGAAATGAAGGCAAAAACTTCAAATTTGCTATTACCGATCGACCGGCCGGTCGACCCCCCAGATGACACTCTCTTTTGAGGAACGCTACAGTGAATGGTGTTAGGGAAAATATATGATTTCTCACAAGTAAATCAATCAATGAGAATAAAAATTAATGCGGAAAAATTAAATTAAAGGCAACACAAGAATTTTTACGTGGTTCTCTCAATGAGGTACGTCTACGGGATTGAAATTCGATTCTACTATCAACCAAGAAAGTTTCCAACGATTACAAACGAGACACGAATGGTCTCACAAACCACCCTAGGTGAATTCCAAATAATCACAAATAAACAAAAAGGAAAGTCCTCACCAAATAAATGAAGCAAAATCTTCAAAACCAAAGTTGTAGAAGATCCAAAATAACAATCCAAATCAGCACCGAAAACGAACCAAACGAAGCAGCCGAAACCACACCACCGAAGCAAGTATTAATCTCACCAATAATAAGGATCAATAGTTGCTCACCTTCGGAAAACAATGGAGCAGCCGCACAACACCTTTTTTTCCTTGGAAAAAACAATACCAAATATATATTGTGAATCTAAGATTTTTTTTTTTTATCAAAACCTTAGTTGTTTCCAAACTGAATTAGGTCTTCACAAAATTAGATATAATATATAAAAATATATTATAACTAATATCAAATCAAATTAAACTCTTTTAATAAATCAATTGGGTCCCACACTCCAATAAAGAGGTATACCCAACACTTCATTCGTAATGGTCATTGCATAGTGAGAAAGCTCACCACTGCCTTTAGACAAGAAAGCCCTTTTTCACATCCCCTAGACAAAGGAAATGCTACAACCCATTATTGTTCTTTTGATGACGTCTCGCTCAATTTGCATCTGTTAACTAAGGGAACAAATGTAGATTGATTTTTTCTAATCTCTTTAACTTCGTATGTATGGACAATGAGAAGCCATCCTATCCAACTATGATCAACCCTACTTGGGCACTACCTTTATGAATGGAATATGAAGCAAGACTTAAGTGCTTGTAATAAGATGATGTGAGTTCAACTTTCTCTAGGTGCTAATTTATCAACTAACCACTTATAATTTGATAATTTTACTCCAATGTATGTTTTTTTTAAAAAATATATATAAAAAATAAAAAATTCAATTTTTAGAGAATTAAATCCAAAAAATTGATACCAAACACAATATTACTCTTCTAAAAATCAACAAATAAATAATTAAAAATAAATAAATAAATACATGTATAAGAGGAAATAAAATTTATGTTAAATGTTAATTCTTAATTACTATTTTTTTTCCACAGAAAATGATTTATAGTTCACTACTTAAAATTATGAGGGTTCAGCGGATATTTCGATTCGCTTAAACTGACCGAACAGAACTGAACCGATCCATCATATATTGGACGGATGTATGATGACGAGTGGATAGTTATGGATTGATTTTTTCTAACTGTTTAGTTTTAGATGGATGACGGATTTGAGATTCCTTTGGTCACAACCGAACCGTCAAACCGTGAGAACCCCAAGTAATTTGTAAAATTTCGTATTTTCAATTTATTTAGATATTTTGTTTGTATTTTCAATTGAAAAAAAGTTTAGATATTCTGTTGTGTTTTCAATTTAGAAATCTTTTATCAAATGACAAGTGTTGATAGTTGGTATTTTTATGTGAAAAATATAAGACTTAATTTTGTCATTTTAAAAAAAATCAAATTAAATTATTTTTAAATAAAAAAAAGTAATAAAATAGTTTTGATGATGCATGGTTTTCTTATATGTATTTATTATTGGTATTTGACAATTTACTTGATAATTTTTTAGTTATATTGAGTTAGATTGTTATTCAAAAAAATATTAATAAGTTATTGTATTATGTTTAAAATTTATAAATATTTGAACCGCTAAACCAATCTGCCAATCCACATCCACCAATCTGGCAAACTGTTACGAATTGATTTCTTTTAATCTACTCATTAGTACCTTGTCGTTCACCAACATATGAGTCGTTGTTGCAATATTAGTACTCTGCCTTCCTTGGGATATGAATTAGTTTTTTAATTTTTTAATTATTTTAGTTTGTGCTGAAAAATTTTCTTATGAGATGAATTTTTAAATTTTTTAAATTTTTAAGTGAGAAAAAATAAAATGATTATGATTTACATGTGACATTTTATTTTATTAATTTTTTAATCTATTTTATCTTTTTGTGGCTAAAATAATAAAAAAAAGTCTATGCCAAACATATATAAATTTTTTTTTTCAAATAATCCAAAAAAAAAAACTATTTAGCAAATTGACCCGCTTTTCAAATTATTTGGGAAACTAATCTATTTTTGAAACCGCATTTTGAAAATGCGATTTTAAAATTAAAATTACATTTTTAACATGCAATTTCACCTTGAAATCGCATGTTCAATATGCAATTTCACCACGTCATCATTTTTAACTTGCGATTTTAAGGTGAAATTGCGTGTTCAAGATGCAATTTCAATTTCAAAATCACATTTTAAAAACGTGATTTCAAAAAGTAGGTTAGTTTTCTAAATAGTTTGAAAAGTGTGTCAATTCACTAATTAGTTTTTTTTTTCGAATTATTTGAAAAAAAAAAAAATCACCAAACATAACCTCTGTTTAATTCTTGAATTTTTCAATGAAATCGAAATAAAATAACTTATAAATATTTAATTTTTATAAATAATTAAATAAAAATTAATTTTTTTTTGACAATAATCTAATTATTTTTTCTGACCCAACAATTTTTTCACCCTAATTATTATTATTATTATAATAATAATTATTATTTATTTTTTCTTTCTCGCAAATATAAGATAACGATTTTTTGATCAATACATGCAGTGGTGTTTGGTTATTCCAATCCAAATACCATGGTGATATTTGATTTAGATCAGGGACGGATCTAGAATTATGACTTTGGGGGGTTAAAGTACGTTTAATCTCTAACAAATAAAATTTGAAGTTCAATATCAATTTCTACTAATATGAAGAAAAAAAAAATCAATAATGTTACAATAAAATATTGAACTATATATTCCTTATTAACATAGTTGAGTATAAAAACATGATCATACAATTGAGAATATTTTTTTTGTCCATATTCACTTATGAAAAGTAGTAACTATTTCTACATGCATTTATTTAATAAAATTAGGTATCTTCAATTGAGCTCGACGCATTTTCATAATATCAAAAGCATGAATGATAGAGCCTACATCAAACCCTCGAGTAATATCTTTTTCAATGTACGCAATCAAGGAACTAGCCAGAAAACCATCTTCTATCCTATTGCGCAATTTAGACTTAACGAGTTTCATAGCTGAAAATGTACGTTTTGATATAACAGTTGAAACAGGTAAAGTCAACACAAGACGAATCAATCAATCAATAAGATGATAGCTTGTTGACTTTTTGTTTTTGCCAACATTTGACACAACTCAGAAATAGTTGACAGCTTTTGAAACTCGAGAAGTATGGAAATATCAAGCTTATAGTTTTTCAACTGATACTTCAAATGTAATTTTTCTTACTCGGTGAAATCTATGGGATAAAATTTATTTGCAAGATTACAAATATCCTCAATTTTGAATGATCTTTGCAAGATTACAAATATCCTCAATTTTAAATGATCTATAATCATCCCTAGGATCCAAAGCTGAGCTAAGAACAAACAATTCCATTATATCTTCCTTAAACGTATTGTTTAATTCTTGTAACTGAGAATCAACTGTAATTGGAGGACTACTCTATATAATTTTGAAATTATCTAAAAATAATTTGGAGGTGCAAACTCTTATAATTTTAAATTATTTTAAAATTTCTAACAAACCCCCCCCTCCCCCCAAAAAAAAAAAAATAAAAAAAAAACTTCTAGATGCTCAAATTTCATAGCTTCAATTTATAACCGAGCATCCTTTTCTTTCACTTCAAACAATTTTCAACTAAAGTTTTTTTGTCCCCATAAAACGTTTTTTTCTTTGGTTTTCATTTAATTTAAAACATTTTAAAACCTAATCTAGTACAAAATCTCAACCTAAAAGAAAGAAAAAAAGAGAGGGCATCATTCTATGTTTGACAAACCTTCAGAATTGAAAAATATTTCAACCATGCTGGTTGGTTATATTCTCTTTACATAATAACTATTTGTGGTAGGAAAAATAAAATCCACCAACCACAAACAAACTATTGGGGTGTTTGGAAAGGGTTTTTTTTTTGGAGTTTTTTGGGTTAAAATCTACAAAAAAAATAAAATAGGTTAAAATAGTCAATAAGACAAAATGTCACATTAAACCCATAATCATTTCATTTTTTCTCTCACAAACATCACATCCAACTACAAAAAAATTCAACTATCTTCCCAAATACAAAAATTTTAACCTACTAAAATAGTCAAAAATTAAAATAACCTACTAAAATACCAACTTCCCAAACACCCATTGGTAATATCTATCATTAAGAATTTGGAATGTTAGCTTTTTGGCAAAAGTTAAAATGTGCTTTACATGCACCAAAAAAAGATAGGTAATCTTTAACTTCGTTTGGAATGTGGGTTGATTTTTTATTTTTTTAGTTATTTTAATTTAGGATTAAAAAGTCTTATTTGTGATGAACTTTTTGATTTTTTTAATTTTTGTGAGAAAAAATAAAATGATTATGGTTTGAATGTGATATTTTGTCTTATTGACCTTTTAACCTATTTTGCATTTTTGTGACTAAATTAGCTAAAAAAGCCTATGCCAAACATATACTTTCAGTTTGAAGAAATTAAACTATCCTTGTGAGTACATATGTTTTTACACTTTTAGGGCAAAATGGAAAATTCAAGCTAAAAAAAAGAAAAAGAAAAGTATGTCATTAGTTATTCATATTTTTTCATATAACTGGAAAAGTTATTTAGAGAATTTAGGATGGTAGTCCCTTACTTTAATCATTGTGTCATTTTAGTGTTTATAATTTTAATTGGTTTGATTTTGACCTTAAAATTTTCATTTTGTCTTAATTTAATCGAATTGATTATAATTCTTAGCTTTTCTTTATGGAAAATAAGTACATAAGTGTCACGCGTCATATTTTTAAGGACAATTATAGACTTATTTGACTCAGGAAGTTAATTTCAACAAATTTAGTGGTAATTTTTTTTAAAAAAACACTAACGATATTATCAGTTGGATCAAATTGATACAAAATCTAAAATTAAATATTAAAATTAAGCCAATTAAAAATGTAAAGATCAAAAATAATATAAGAGGTAAAATATAAGAACCATTTGTAATTTGCCTAAATTATTTCTAAACATATTTTATCTCTTAAAAAAAAATCAAAAAAGTACTTTAAAAAAAAAAAAGTCAATCCTAAACTCTTTTAAATGTTGTGATTGAAGAAACAAAAAAGGACATGCTATTTGGTTATTGGTTTGTGGCATAAAATTTTGATATGCACATTGCATTTTGAATTTGAAAACCATTTTTTTTTAGGTAGACAAATTTATTGATGGAAACTAAGAGTTTTTTTATTATTTATTTTAAATATTCTAAAAATAAAAAATAATTTAGAGAATTGACTTACTTTTTAAATTATTTGGAAAACTAACTTTTTTTTTGAAATCACATTTTGAAAATGCAATTTTAAATTGAAATCGCATTTTCAACATGCAACTCCAACTTGAAATCGCATGTTGAAAATATTATTTTATGATGACATAGACATCACTAAGATATATTATATTTTTAACATGCAATTTCAAGTTAAAATTGCATGTTAAAAATGCGATTTTCAATTCAAAATTACATTTTCAAAATATGATTTCAAAAAGCAGGTTTGTTTTCCAAATAGTTTGAAAAGTTGATTAATTCTCTAAATTATTTCTTTTTAGAATATTAAAAGAGAAAAACTCGGAAACTAATGAGAGTGCGAAGACGTACATCGATATTAAGAATATGTGAAAGAAATGGTATCATTGCAAAATAGTTTGAATAATGCTATTTGCATCAATTAGTATACTATTTAGTGTATTAACAAATAATGTGACATAATTTTAGAGATTTTAAATATTTACAATTTGTATAATAGGTGAAATCAATAATAATATCATAACATATATTAATACACTAACTAATACATGTAGTATCACCGAAATAGTTTATCCCAACTAACTTAGCAAGTGTTATTGGGAACTAAAATACTGAACCCTCCTAAGCTCTCCCCATTTGTAGAACCAGTGAGGGCACTATTGGCAGCATGAGGATTGGGCCCTTGTTCATGAGCCAACTACTACAAAACCAAAAGGTTGCAGAGGCCCAAGTTCTTCAACTTTTACACATAGCCCATGAATCCGGTCCAATGGGCCTCTAGTCCATAATCTATTAGGCTTTAACTCCATTACATCTCTTCCTTTCTGGGTGATACTATTTACAAAAAAAATAAAAAATAAAAAATAAAAATAAAAATAAAAATAAAAATGGTATGCCCAATTTCTCTATTAAATTATTTAGAGTCGTAATATACTTTCAATACACCCTATATTTTTTCATAAATTATAAGATAAAATCATAATTTGTTGTACACTCAAATAATAAACAAATCAATTCAAAAAAGACTCTCTCTTTTCAGTCACAGTATTCACTCACTCTCATCATTGGCAAATACTAAAGAAGAAGAAGAAGAAGAAGATGATGATGATGGAGGAGGACATTGTTTCATCCCCATGAGTAGGTAAATTCCTCATGTTTTTTTGTTAATTCCATTTTTCGTTGTTTAGGATAATGATTGTAGGCTTTTCAGATCCACAATAGTTGATTTTAATTTCTGATATTTCCTGAAGTTGTTCGGACTTGGTATGCCAAACATATTGCCTTTGTTTGACTTTGAAAGGCCGAATAGTGATGACGTAAAACAAGCAGAATATGTATTTTTACATTAAAAAAAAAAAACAACATAGAAATTAAGAATTGTACTTTGATATTTATATAAATACTTACCTCCTTTTTGATGGATTGTTTCGAAAAATATTTTTTTATTATTATTTTCATTCATTGTTTGATTTTGTTCAAACTTTCTTTTATTTGCACGTAACAACATAATAAGAAATAATAATGTTGATGATAATGGTGAGCTTTGGTGAGCTTTGGTGGATGAATTGGAGTTTTGAAATAAAAAAAAAAGATAAAGAGAAAATAATTAAAATTTAGAAAAAAAAGATGAAGAGACTTGAATATGAAAAAAAAAAAATTATTTTAAGATTTAATATGTATTATAAATTTATATTAAAATATAATAGAAATTAAAATTTTAAAATTTTAATTACATTTACTGAGTTATTATTTAAGTATAAATAAAATCACCCTGCCTTTCTTTACTATTGTGGTTCATCAAACTTTTATTTATTTATTTAATTTTTATCGATAAAGTCATTTATCAATTCTTAGATTAGTTTCAGTAAGAAGATGAACCGCGACCTCTCATTTATAAACACAAGCTCTGTTTCCATGTTATTAGGCCACACGGCAGGTAGAATAATCTAAACTAGGAAAATTAAACTTTGATATATAAAATTGATGCGCAATAATAATTTGATGAATGTTACATCAATAAATAAAAAATATTAAATTTATTTTATTTTTATAGCATTACTTATAATTTGATGATTCCATAGGCACAATATGAACCATGCTTTTATATATATATATATATATATATATACTAGTGAAAACCGTGCTATGCACGGTATGTGAAAAAATTAATAAAATATTTTTATATAAAATAATATAAAAAGTAAGATTTTTGTATGTAAATTATGAAAACAAAAAAAATATTAAAACTTACAATTTGAATTTCACAATTTATGTATTAATTTTAAACTATTACAATTTCAATCATGTAACTTTTAATCTCCTTGTTAGAGTTGTAAACTCGAGTGAGTTTAACTCAAGCAACTTGAGTCAAGCTTGTAATTTTTTAAAAATTAGACAACATAATTTTTAATTCGATAAGGACCTATGTAAAATTTAAAAGTTTGAATAAATTTGAGTAGACTTGGGTAGAGACACCAAATAATCTAAGCAATCTAAACAAAATTGTATATATAAAATCATTTGCTAATTTATGTTTTAATAATAAATAAGATTAATTAAATTTTAATATTAATGAACAAAAGCAAAAGCAATATGCTTAAGTATAGCGATCCCGGTTATCCCTTTACTGTTCTGTTGTTCTCCGGACGCGGTTCCGTGGAGTTGGTAGTGGTACCTATCGTGTAACCTCCTTACATAGATATAATCACATAAATACATCACAACATCATTAGACACGTATACAAACATTGATACATAACAAATTTCCAAATAACAAAAGGGTTGACATTGCTCAGCTCCTCTTGAGTCCAAGAACGCCCCGTTACGGAGGCATTTCAAAGCGGCTTTATAGAGGGTGAACTTCCGAGGTTGCTCTAAACTTGATGCTCCATTTGCTCACCTATATATATATATACATGGGGGAAGGGGGTGAGCTAAAGCCCAGTGAGTAATATCAGCACAAAGAGGTTAAATGAATGATGTCTATCATAATTCAAAACATATCTCATGAGGTCAAACATGCTCTTTTTGAGGGATTAGAGATGTTTTTTGGACCGGTGTAATTAGATGGGTCTGGGGTATATGAGACACTATTTCTATTCTTTTTGGGTTGATGTCTCTATGCTGGCTCATTTTGAGTTTCTTGTATAGAGCTCCCACATGCAGGTCTTCTCAGCAGTCGCACGGTGCAGTGGCTAGTATGAGATTGTTTATTTTTGGGAGATTGAGATAGAGATGTGGCAGTGTCGTGCCAACTCATGTGCAAGTGGGAGATGTTAGTAATGGGCGCCCATGTGGCATGACCATTTGAATTTAAATTTGAATCTTATCCAAATAGGTTTTGAAATTGAATTCAAACCTATTTAGGATAACCACTCAGGATACAGATATTATCTCCATTACTGATATGGATAGATAATAATAACATATTATATATCTGGTATATGGGTTGTGGGTGATTATGAGAGAAACAACGTATGATTTGTTTTTTACCCATCTACTGACTCTCTCCCAAAGAACAACGATCAAGTCATTTGCACTGTGATTTGTGTGGGTGATATTCATTCGGTAATATCACTTCACTGCTGGGTTGGTTTATCGGATTCTGGAAGCACGTGATTTATCCACGAGGTTCTATCATCAAAAAGGTATGATCTAAACATTTTATCCGCTGCATGTTTTATACTTTGATTTACATTCGTAGTCACATTCTTGTCACATAACATGATTCTGTTCGAGATTTAAACAATGGAGTAACATAAGGGGGACATTTGATACTTGTGTAGAGACCAAAGTAGGGTTTGACCAAAAGTGGAGGAGTTGACTGTCATGATTTCATGTCTACGGATCAAAGTGAGATATGACCATAAGTATAAGGGGTTGACTGTTACGACTTCATGTATAGGGGCCAAAATGAGATTCAATGCAAAGTGCAAGGATATAAAGTGTAATTTACCAAAAAAAGAGAGTTGTAGTGTCACTTTCTAACTCAATTACTAATCCTGCTGTTGATTTCCAAACAATGAATATAATTTAAGTAAGTCTATAGGCTATGTGCACAAAAATCAAACACACCTTTGTGAGGGGGGTTTTGTCCCATTATGTGTTTAGTTTATGTATTTCTAGTATTATTGATATAATTTTCTTATTATCATTACAGAAAATACTATACAAATTAATATATTTTAGGGTAAATTATATCTGTAGTTTTTCCATTTTGTTTCTTATGTCATTTAGTCTTCATAATTTCAATTAACTTGATTTTGACTCTTAATTTTACATTTTCTATCAATTTGGTTCAAATGATAAAGCCGATTATGATTTTTGAAGAAAGATAGTCAATGAGTTGATTGAGGTTAACTTATTGAGTTGTATAGCTTTACAAATTTGCTTATAAAAGCATAATGCATGTCTCTTATGTTCTTATTTTCTATTTAAAAAAAAAAAATACTAACAGTTATAATCAATTGGACCAATAGATACAAAATCATAATTTCAAAATTAAAATCAAGTTAATTAAAATTATATGGTTCAAAATAACATAACAATCAAAATATAGATACCATAAGTATAATTTGTCCAGAATTTTATAAACTTTTCTCAGTTATTGACATGATATGTTGTAATGAAAGTTTAGTGCCTGAAACCGAACTCACAACATTAAATAACACTAGGGTTCGTTTGGCAAGATGGTTTGTGGCTAAAATAGCCATAAAAGACAAAATGAGCTATTTTAGCCACAACAAACAAAACATAACATCCAACCCATAATCATTACACTCTTCTCTCACAAAAAAAGTCAAAAAGCTAAAAAGCCAAAAAGTTATTCCCAAACCAAACTTTTTAACCCAGGCTAAAATAGCTAAAAAGCTAAAAAACCAAAAAATTAACCCACTTCCCAAACCAACCCTAATAAGATATTGACTTAAGTTTCATAGAAGCATCAATTGCTTGTGAAGAATTGTAGCAAATTACAAAGTCTTATTTTTTAATTATAGAATTTGATTTTGTGCCTTCTGAAGTCTAACGTCGCTTAATTTTCACTAAAATAATAATTTGGTTGACCCACATATAGGGTATGAACACAAGCATCATATTTTTATATGACCAAACAACAAATATATATACAAGCATGATATTTGTATATTCACATCTAGTGTATATTTGTGGTCAATAATGCCTATGTTTGGGAAGTTGGTTTTGGAGTTTTTTTTGGCTAAAATAGTCACAAAAAACAAAATAGGCTTTTTAGCTCAATAAGACAAGATATCACATCTAACGCATAATCATTACATTCTTTCTCTTACAAAAAAGTCAAAAAAGCCAAAAAAACCAAAAACCCTTCCCAAACCAGGCTTTTTAACCCCAGGCTAAAAAAGCCAAAAAAGCTAAAAAGCCAACCCACTTCCCAAACGAAGCCATAACTGCCACAAAATTTAGGTGTATCCTTTGGGTGATGATTGGGTAGTTCGGGAGTACGGTTACGTAGTGTTTTATAGTGTTACGATTGATAGAAAATGTGTGGTATTATGATTTTATGTTAGGTGATTGAAAAATATGAGAAAGTATGATGAATAATAATTGGTGAATGAGTATAAGCATGTGGTACAAAAAGGTGTGTACAAGCAACACAAAATAAAATTTTAGTTATATTCACTATCAAAACTAACTTAGTTAATAAGGATTCGAGAATTAAATACTAAAAAGAAAAAAAAAACAATACATGTGAGACAAGTTGAAAAGTAAATAAATAAAACAATTTTTAAGACAATTCTGCAATTAGAAAAAATATGACAGAGTTTCACCTTTTGATTCACATCAAACAAGTGTTAATTATAACTTTATAAATTAATATAAATAAGTATGACTATAGATATAATATGATACGTGTACAATTTTATATCTAAATTTTTCAACGATTTAACGAATGAAAAAGAAGTATTGAATTTGAAAAATATTTAACAATTATATACTAGATGTGAAGTTTTAAAATAACTGAAATTGTTCCACATGCATCAAAATAGAGGGTTGACAATGAAAAATAAATAAAAATTAAAGACAAAAATAGCATTAAAATGACAAATATGCCATTCATCTTCATATTATCCAAATATGCCATTCATCTTCATCTTCATATTCTTTAAACCATCCACCTTTGGCCTTCACTCTCCTTAGCCACTTCTTTGCAACTGTGAGGAAAATTTGTACTGAACATATGGTTCGAGCTAAACTTACACGATCCATGATGATGGGCCTAGCTAAAACCTATATGGTCCATGATGATGGGCCAAGCTAAACCCATACGGGCCATGATGTTACACCGGGCTAGGAAGGGCCTGGGCCGTAAGCAAGAACTGAGCTAGTGTAAGACCGAAATGTAGCTACACTTGTCTTCACAGTGAGCCCAGCTAGGTCGGGTTTGGGCAGCAAGCTTGGATAGGGTTGTGCACAGACCAAGCCATACCATGAACCGTGTCTCGGTTGAGTCAAGGATAAGCTCAACACATATGACCGAGTTGAAGATCTTTAAGCAGGTTGATCTTCAATGCCATGATGGTTTTGGTTGAGCTGGGAAGTCAATTAGAGGTTAGCTCAGCAAGAAGACTTTTATAGCTGGCACATTTGAGGAAAATAGAAGTGATTGCTCGAGCAGAGCGTTCCACGTGGCCCAATAGATTATAGCGAGGAATCCACCTTAAGTACGCATCAATATCGTTTGGTAGTTTGGCCAATATTATTTGGAAGTATTGACGAATACATGTTTAAAGAAGAGAGAGGGTAGTTTAGTCACGTGTCCAGCAAAAGACAACAGAAATAATGCATGCACAATCTTGGGCTATAAGGCCAACCTAGATAAAGTACACGTCGACAACTAGAGAAGAGTAAGCAAACTTAGCCATTCTCTCTCTAAGTAAACTAACTTGACCATCGGAGGAGTTTTTCGGAAAACCATCCATCGGGTAGCTCACTTTTGTTCAGTTCGAAGTGAATCAGACTCCATTCGTAGTAAGGCAAGCATGGTAGCAAGGCGTACCGAGGACGACAAATATTTCTCCTCCGTACAATTGGTGTCGTTTGTGGGAATCTTGACATTCAAAACCTTGTCCTCCAAGATTTACTAATCATCTTCAATGGGGAACAACAATTACGACATTCCATTGTCCACCATAGATGGCATCACGCCAAAGTATGTTTGGAGGCGCAATGACTTGCCCGCTATTTCAACCATGGTTGGTCCTGAGACCTCCACGTGAGGGACTCATAAAGATGTGCAAGACAAATGTGCGAGGAGTTTTGGACACTCACAGAGCCCTAAAGGGCATTGATGATGGAGAGGGTATGATCTTACTCAACATCTGGAGAACAAGCTGAGAGACTAGGACACCATCATTTGAAGGTTGGCGATGAAGATGGAGGCTATGAAGCAACAGTTAAAAGGGAAATGCGTAGTTACAATGGAAAACCACAGTGAGCGCACTCAATCCCGTCGCTCAGGCAGTTAGAGTCGGCGAGAGATACCCTCACTTTCCATCACTAGGAGTTACAGAGATGACTATTCCGTACTGCCGACGGCGAGGTCATATACTCAGGACAGTAGCTATCACCCCTCACGTCCGATACCGATATTGGGATACTCATACCTCGCTTGTTCGGAGGACTTAAGAGACGTGTTAAGGGAGCGAATGCGTCGAAGGGAGGCCCCAAAGGTGCCAATGATGCAAAAGTTGGCCCTGGTGTTCACGCAAGGAAAAGATTGTCGTGCCACCACCATTGCCACGCTTGGTGGTGAATACATAGGTAGACAAAGACTTGGCGAGACTGAGCACTACCTTTTTCTCCTCTAAGATTGAGAATACGCCGTTTCACGCCAGTTTCCACCAGCCAAAATTTACGCTCTACGATGGAAGACAGATTCGTACATGTAAGCTAGTCATTATCGATGGGCCTGAAATGGTTTGAAAGGTTGCTGGAGGAAAGCGTCGAGAGATGGCAATAGTTAGTCGAGGTGTTCGTCACTAGATTCAAGACAAACACAAAAATGCCTAAGGAAGTTGACCATCTTTTGGGAGTGAAAATGGAACCGGGCAATTCATTAAAGGCATACAATGTCAAGTATTGGAAGATGTTCAACGTGATCCTCGATTGTCTTATCAACAAGGCAATTGCCTAATACAAGCACGGTCTTCCAATCGGACATAGGCTGAGGGATTTGCTCACAATGAATCAACCCCACAACAGTGGAGCTGTTGATGCAAAAGATTAATGACACATCAGAGTTGAAGATAATGTGGTTGTAGCTATTGTGAAGACAAATCTGGTAGTGGCGGACAAAAGAGTCGCAGGAAAAGTCATTGCAGTTGAACAAGAGGATGATTGTGCAAGCAACTGTGGAAGGGAGCAGAACCACAGTGTTAATTGCAACAACCGGGATAAGCGTCGTAACAATGACTGGGCTAATAACCTGTGTGATGTGGAGGATGATACCAAGAGAAAGTTAAAAGCCTGGATTGGTATGACTACGGTCTTTAAGATATCGATCTATCGCATATTTAGTGAAATCTGTGACAAGAAATACGTCTAGTGACAGACCAAGTTAGGGGATGCCTAGAGAGGGTTCATTCTGAGATACCGTTGTACCTTTTATGATGAGAGAGGGCACCAAACAGAAGATTGCATGCTGTTTAAACTACACTTGGAAGAGTTGGTGGCTGCAGGGCATTTGGATCGCTACGTTGATGAAGAGGTCAAGGCGGCTCCTCAAGAGCAGACCTTTCCAAATGGCCTGGCAATTGAAGATGTCCGTCCTTAAGGAGTGATTGATTGAAGAGATCTAGGGAGATCGGTTTTGAAAGATGTCAGTAAGTCGCTGAGCTAAGCTGATTTTGTTTGCCACGCAATTGCACTGACTTTGCTTGCCAAGAAGTTGTCGAGTTGATTTTGCTCGCAAACTTTTGACAGAAAACTGATGATTTGTTCAGGCGAAGAGAATTCTAACCAATTAGTGGACACAGTCTAGGGGCAATCCATTTACCCTGGGTTACTGTTTTGCTTTTGTAAGTTTAAGGTAAGAGCCCAGATTGGGCGGGGAAAAGTTGTAGGGTCGGTCTCAATAACTTGATATTTGTCCATACTGCAAGTCAACATCATGCATCATTTTTTCGGCTGACACTTGTATGTCGTTTGCACAGTTGACATCTAAACTCTGTTTATCCGATCGACGACCAAGCACAATTTTCCCAGTCCAATTTATTAAAAGTCTGTTTGCAAGGTCCATTTGCATGGTCTGATTGCAAGGTCTGTTTGCATGATCCGTTTGCAAGGTCGTTAGAGTTAAGTCTAGCAAGGTCCATTTGCATGGTTCGTTTACAAGGTCGCCAAAGTTAAGCCTATCAAGGTCTGTTGCAAGGTCCGTTTGCATGGTTTATTTGCAAGGTTCGTTTGCAAGGTCGCCAGAGTTAAGCCTATCAAGGTCTGTTGCAAGGTCCATTTGCATGGTTTATTTGCAAGGTCCGTTTGCAAGGTCGCCAGAGTTAAGCCTAACAAGGTCTGTTTGCAAGGTCGCAAGAGTCAAGCCTAATAAAGTCCGTTTGCAAGGTCACCAGAGTTAAGTTTAGCAAAGACGAGCCCATGACATCAAGTGTCAAGCCAGAGTGGTTGTGACCAAGAAATAACTCATGACCGAGATGGCGATGAAGCAAACCAAATTAATGCCAACTAAGTTGAGAGATCAATAATTGCATTAGTCGAGCTAAAGAGTAAAAGAGTTGGAAAAAGCTCTGCTTGCATAACTCTATTAACCAATCACTAAGATCAAGATATGTAGTCAACCATTCCATTCCATTCCATTCTATTCTTCGTCAAGAGTGATTTGATCGCAGAGCTATCGATATTCGATCAACGTGATTTTTTACAGACATATAGTACTCGAAGAGTTCTACACATTGAATGGTTCAGATTTTCAAAACGGGACCGGTAGTGGGCCCCCACGGGCCCAACAACATGGTCCAGTCCGATGGTGGACTGGACCAAAGCCAGACCTTTAATGGATGTGGATGGTGAATTATTAAAAAAATAAATCCGATAGAGTCAAATGATAGCTCTCCTTGCTACAAATTAGGCCTCGTTTCGGATTTATTTTTTTAATAATTTTTTGATTTAAAAAAAAAATTAGAAACGTAATTATATTTGATAATTTGTAATGATTAGTTAATTTTTATAGGTTAAAAAGTTAAGAGAAATATTATGTATTCCAAATATTCTAACAAATATTTTATCAAACCTCTCACACGGAGTGAGATTCGCACAAATCCACATGTGTGTGGATCTCACACCTATATAAGAGATTTGGTAGAATATTTGAAATCTCTAACATAATTCAAAAATTAATATAAACTTTTTTAACTAATGAGTAGATTTGGAATTGGATCTTATTTAATGCTATTGGATAAGATCATGAAATGTTTTAATTAATTGAATTTTTATTGATTTAAACAGAATGACTCACTATTTTTATGTTGCTTTTTAGAGATAATCAAGCAAGTGTCACAAGTTGAATGGTGTGGAGTATCGGTTTACAACCACCAAATATCTCCTTCTCTTTTATTGCTCTTATATTTATTGTTGGCTATCTTTTTTTTTTTTTTTTTGAAACAGCGAAAAAACTTTATTGAAGATCAAAACACATCACAATTACAACAGATAACATCAGTAAAGACCCAGCTGGAGAGGATCCAACTAGATTAATAGAAGCTAAACAAAACACAACAACAAAGACAAAGAATACAGTACAAACACCTTATACCCTTTTTCCTGCAATATACCTTCTCACTTGCCCTAAGATTATGCACAAAATCCTGAATTGTAAAACTATGCTCTGAGTAAAATGGTCTCCACCACAATGCAATTCTAACTTTTATCACTTCACATAACTCGGCCACATTAGGGACTGATGCATTGAACACAACATCATTCCGAAGCTTCCATAGCGACCACAACACAACTAGAGGTATGCCCCTCCAAATCTTTCACTCCTTACTGCTGAGCATCTCCTTATCCCACCATAGAAGTAACCCTTCAATAGTTCCAGGTAAGGCCCCTTGCACATCCCACCAATTTAGCATTTCAGTCCACATAGTTGACGCAAAAAGACAGGACACCATGACATGGTTCACAGTTTCAATCTCAGCTTTCCAGAACACATATAGAGTTGATGCATTGCTTCGGAGCACACCAATTCTTTGGAGAAAAACTATTGTCTTTAATCTACTCTTCAATGCTAGCCACCCAAGAAATTGGACTCTAGGAGGCAAGTATTTAACCCATACACTACAACAAAAAAGGATTTTTACGGCGTGCATTGCACGCTGTAAAAACCCTTCTACGGCGTGCACTGCGTGTCATATTATGACCAGCTATGGAAAGTCATTCACTTTCAACGATATGCTTCTTACACCGTTAAAAACTATTTAACGGCAGATTTTGTGTGTCATTGTTACTTTTCTACAACATCCTATAGTACGCCGTTAAAAACTGTTTAATGACAGATTTTGTGCGTCATTGTTACTTTTTCTATGACTACTTTTGCATGCCGTTAATTGGTGAGAAAATAATGATACTGATTGCGTGCCGTAAAATATGCAATACAACGATTTATTATGCATGCCGTAGAATATGCTGTTTTTTTTTTAATTTTTAAATTCAGCATGTTCTATTTGATCAATTTTGTACAATCTAACAAATATTATAAATAAGCATCACAGAACATTAATCAACCATCAAAATATTGTTTGAAACATCAAAAAGAAACATATCCACAAATTATATACATTCAACAATTGTCTATACATTCCAAACATTCGAAAACTACATCTTTAAGTTATAAACTGTACAAAAAGTTTAAACCATCCAAAATTATGGATATCTAACTTTCTAAACATATCGACAACTATTAAGAAATTATCTAAAACTACTGACAATAGTTCTTATAGTAGTTGCAGCTGCAGCTGTAGCAAATCCACTTGCTTCTATCACAAGGACGAGGGTGCCTAATGTATGTGTTAAGGCACCTAAACCCACGATAATAGCTAGTGCAACTAACCATGTTGCATTTCTTGTCTGCATGACAAAGGAAACTTTACATAATTACAAAAACCAACTCCTTATGGACAAAAATATTTCTTGAGGTATTAAGAAATGATCGAGAAATTTTAAAACATCAACAAAATTTTTTCAAAATTTATAAGATAATGCAATGGTCCCATAAAAGCAATGTCATAATGAAAAATTAGCAAAAATTCAAGATCTCGATAGTCTCAACGCATATGCAAATAAAATCCACATAAAGCAAAACTTTTTTTTTCATACCTCAAATGAAGCTACCTCTAATGAAGTTACCTCTTTTGTTGCAATGTTTCTAGAGGGAAATGAGTAAGAATCTGCAAACAAACCATTAAGTTTGTACAGGAAAATATAGTAGAACAAAAAGAGATATCCACCAATTGCTTTATTATTTTAGTAGAAGAAAAAGAACATGTGATTCTTTAGCACATTAAGCTCACTTTGAATTTCAATGTGAGTTGAATGCGGAGACCACCAAGGGCTCAAAGTTTCAGCTTGGTTTCAAAGTTGAAAATTTACTTCCTAAACCAACATCAATCCTCAACATAAAAGCATCAGAGTGCACCAAAGATGTACTTGAATTGTCTAGGTTATAAAGCTCTAAGCTTAAGTTGTATCAAAGGAAACTATTAAGGGCTCGTATGGCACATGGCTTTTTGGAAACAGAAAGCAACATTTTATTTGATGTGTAATTGTTAAAAGAAAATTGTTCTTAAAGAAGGAAGCCGCAGTGCAATAAGCCTCGCACTGCCCAAGGTGCTAGCAGCTCACCTGAGTGAAGTATCAAGCAGGGTACTAATTCATTAACTTCGAACTCCCCTTTGGTCTACTTTGATTTCTGATGGGGCCAAAATGTTTGACACTTTTCCATTCCCATTGTTCCAAGCTCTTGAGCTCTAGTTCTCTGTCTACCTTTTTTGTTAGGAGGGGTTGAAACGAGCCTATTTATTTGGTGTAAGAGCAACTCCAACCATGCTCTTTATTTTTCGCTAGCTAAAGTACAAAAATAGTACACTCTTTATTTTACCTAATTGCTTTAGCTATTGCGTTCTCCAACCACACTCTTTATTTTTGCTAATCATTCAAACTAACTTAACCAATTTTTAAAACAAAAAATACTAATTGTTGATATTTTGCTAATGTAAATTTGCAATAATATTTCTTTAACATGTTTTAAAAATATATATGTTAAACAAATATTTTTTTTACAATTTTTTTTAGAACAAAGCAAAACATATATATTAAATATTAGGAAAATTGTGACTTTGTTATATAAAACATATCAGATTCAATAGCAATCACAATACCTCCATCGAAATGAATACTTTGTATTTGATTTAGCATAGATAAATTAGAATCTATAAATAAACTCAAAAAGCTGCCTCTCTAGCACACCCATGAATCCATGATCTTTTCAATTTTGCACATAGTGTGCTTTCCCTGCTACACATTAATAATATCAGGTACAAAGAAATAACACATCATTTATCATGTGAGATGCACACATATTTTGATGAGCTGAGAGGAAATGAAAGGAAACCCTTTAGAAACTTTGTATTTGATTTAGTTTTTATGGGTTTTTCTTATAACAGGGACCTAGATTCCAGAATCCAAGCACAGAGGAAAAGAGGGTAACTCAGTGGGGAGAACCACTCAAAAAGCAAAAGTTGGATAATCATAGCATTTGGGAGGGACTAGGAATACCCCAAAGGATAGAACACAGGATCAGATTGGAAGAACAAGTTCAAATGATTCATATTAATTTAGGGACTTTACATCAAATACAACTACAATTATAGACTACAGACACAAACCAATCCAAGAAAATATTAAGAGCATATTCAGTACAGAATACCCAAAAGCAAAAAGGCCACAAAAACCAATCCAATTATAAACTACATTTTTATTAATTTATTCAATTTCTTCCCTTAATTCACCTCTATTATTTTATGTTGAGCCTTAATCAATTTCATTTCGCCCAAGCTAATCACAATGTTCCAATTTTCTCACACAACTTAAGAGTTTGGCTGGGTAGTTTAATTGGTTATCTAAGTATAATTCTGTGCTTTAGTTGTTCACCCTTTCCATGCTTAACCTCTAAAGACTCAATTTTATCTTATTAGTTATTATGACTTTCAATCTTGGATTATGTGGAAGTATATTCAAATATCAATTATGAACTTTAAAATCTGTCATTTATCATAAAAGAAAAAGAAGAATCTCACTTTAAAACAAGAGCATGTCTGTGAATCATGCATTCAAGAATTATTGTCATTAACATCAATATCATAAATGATTCACATTCATCTCAATTCCATATGAATATATATAGCAAATTAAAGATCAAATGTTAAGACATGAACAAGAAGATGTAGTTTATAAAGATGATTTAGCAGCCCCAAAAATGAAAACAAAGACAAAAGCAAAGAGGCCACGACCACCAGAACACAGCTAAACCAAATACACCTCAGCAGCCCTTGCCAGAGTTAAGCCTATCAAGGTCTGTTCCAGGGTCCGATTGCATGGTTTATTTGCAAGGTCCGTTTGCAAGGTCGCCAGAGTTAAGCCTAACAAGGTCTGTTTGCAAGGTTGCAAGAGTCAAGCCTAATAAAGTCCGTTTGCAATGTCACCAGAGTTAAGTTTAGCAAAGAAGAGCCCATGACATCAAGTGTCAAGCCAGAGTGGTTGTGACCAAGAAATAACTCATGACCGAGATGGCGATGAAGCAAACCAAATTAATGCCAACTAAGTTGAGAGATCAATAATTGCATTAGTCGAGCTAAAGAGTAAAAGAGTTGGAAAAAGCTCTGCTTGCATAACTCTATTAACCAATCACTAAGATCAAGATATGTAGTCAACCATTCCATTCCATTCCATTCTATTCTTCGTCAAGAGTGATTTGATCGCATAGCTATCGATATTCGATCAACGTGATTTTTTACAGACATATAGTACTCGAAGAGTTCTACACATTGAATGGTTCAGATTTTCAAAACGGGACCGGTAGTGGGCCCCCACGGGCCCAACAACATGGTCCAGTCCGATGGTGGACTGGACCAAAGCCAGACCTTTAATGGATGTGGATGGTGAATTATTAAAAAAATAAATCCGATAGAGTCAAATGATAGCTCTCCTTGCTACAAATTAGGCCTCGTTTCGGATTTATTTTTTTAATAATTTTTTGATTTAAAAAAAAAATTAGAAACGTAATTATATTTGATAATTTGTAATGATTAGTTAATTTTTATAGGTTAAAAAGTTAAGAGAAATATTATGTATTCCAAATATTCAAACAAATATTTTATCAAACCTCTCACACGGAGTGAGATTCGCACAAATCCACATGTGTGTGGATCTCACACCTATATAAGAGATTTGGTAGAATATTTGAAATCCCTAACATAATTCAAAAATTAATATAAACTTTTTTAACTAATGAGTAGATTCGGAATTGGATCTTATTTAATGCTATTGGATAAGATCATGAAATGTTTTAATTAATTTAATTTTTATTGATTTAAACAGAATGACTCACTATTTTTATGTTGCTTTTTAGAGATAATGAAGCAAGTGTCACAAGTTGAATGGTGTGGAGTATCGGTTTACAACCACCAAATATCTCCTTCTCTTTTATTGCTCTTATATTTATTGTTGGCTATCCTTTTTTTTTTTTTTTTTTGAAACAGCGAAAAAACTTTATTGAAGATCAAAACACATCACAATTACAACAGATAACATCAATAAAGACCTAGCTGGAGAGGATCCAACTAGATTAATAGAAGCTAAACAAAACACAACAACAAAGACAAAGAATACAGCACAAACACCTTACACCCTTTTTCCTGGAATACACCTTCTCACTTGCCCTAAGATTGTGCACAAAATCCTGAATTGTAAAACTATGCTCTCAGTAAAATGGTCTCCACCACAATGTTCTAACTTTTATCACTTCACATAACTCGGCCACATTAGGGACTGATGCATTGAACACAACATCATTCCGAAGCTTCCATAGCGACCACAACACAACTAGAGGTATGCCCCTCCAAATCTTTCACTCCTTACTGCTGAGCCTCTCCTTATCCCATCATAGAAGTAACCCTTCAATAGTTCCAGGTAAGGCCCCTTGCACATACCACCAGTTTAGCATTTCAGTCCACACAGTTGACGCAAAAAGACAGGACACCATGACATGGTTCACAGTTTCAATCTCAGCTTTCCAGAACACATATAGAGTTGATGCATTGCTTCGGAGCACACCAATTCTTTGGCGAAAAACTATTGTCTTTAATCTACTCTTCAATGCTAGCCACCCAAGAAATTGGACTCTAGGAGGCAAGTATTTAACCCATACACTACAACAAAAAAGGATTTTTACGGCGTGCATTGCACGCTGTAAAAACCCTTCTACGGCGTGCACTGCGTGTCATATTATGACCAGCTATGGAAAGTCATTCACTTTCAACGATATGCTTCTTACACCGTTAAAAACTATTTAACGGCAGATTTTGTGTGTCATTGTTACTTTTCTACGACATCCTATAGTACGCCGTTAAAAACCGTTTAATGACAGATTTTGTGCGTCATTGTTACTTTTTCTATGACTACTTTTGCATGCCGTTAATTGGTGAGAAAATAATGATACTGATTGCGTGCCGTAAAATATGCAATACAACGATTTATTATGCATGCCGTAGAATATGCTGTTTTTTTTTTAATTTTTAAATTCAGCATGTTCTATTTGATCAATTTTGTACAATCTAACAAATATTATAAACAAACATCACAAAACATCAATCAACCACCAAAATATTGTTTGAAACATCAAAAAGAAACATATCCACAAATTATATACATTCAACAATTGTCTATACATTCCAAACATTCGAAAACTACATCTTTAAGTTATAAACTGTACAAAAAGTTTAAACCATCCAAAATTATGGATATCTAACTTTCTAAACATATCGACAACTATTAAGAAATTATCTAAAACTACCGACAACAGTTCTTATAGTAGTTGCAGCTGCAGCTGTAGCAAATCCACTTGCTTCTATCACAGGGACGAGGGTGCCTAATGTATGTGTTAAGGCACCTAAACCCACGATAATAGCTAGAGCAACTAACCATGTTGCATTTCTTGTCTGCATGACAAAGGAAACTTTACATAATTACAAAAACCAACTCCTTATGAACAAAAATATTTCTTGAGGCATGAAGAAATGATCGAGAAATTTTAAAACATCAACAAAATATTTCCAAAATTTATAAGATAATGCAATGGTCCCATAAAAGTAATGTCATAATGAAAAATTAGCAAAAATTCAAGATCTCGATAGTCTCAACGCATATGCAAATAAAATCCACAAAAAGCAAAACTTTTTTTTTTCATACCTCAAATGAAGCTACCTCTAATGAAGTTACCTCTTTTGTTGCAATGTTTCTAGAGGGAAATGAGTAAGAATCTGCAAACAAACCATTAAGTTTGTACAGGAAAATATAGTAGAACAAAAAGAGATATCCACCAATTGCTTTATTATTTTAGTAGAAGAAAAAGAACATGTGATTCTTTAGCACATTAAGCTCACTTTGAATTTCAATGTGAGTTTAATGTGGAGACCACTAAGGGCTCAAAGTTTCAGCTTGGTTTCAAAGTTGAAAATTTACTTCCTGAACCAACATCAATCCTCAACATAAAAGCATTAGAGTTAAAGACATAGAAGCACCAAAGATGTACTTGAATTGTCTAGGTGATCAAGCTCTAAGCTTAAGTTGAATCAAAGGAAATTATTAAGGGCTCGTATGGCACATGGCTTTTTGGAAACAGAAAGCAACATTTTATTTGATGTGTAATTGTTAAAAGAAAACTGTTCTTAAAGAAGGAAGCCGCAGTGCAATAAGCCTCGCACTGCCCAAGGTGCTAGCAGCTCACCTGAGTGAAGTATCAAGCAGGGTACTAATTCATTAACTTCGAACTTCCCTTTGGTCTACTTTGATTTCTGATGGGGCCAAAATGTTTGACACTTTTCCATTCCCATTGTTCCAAGCTCTTGAGCTCTAGTTCTCTGTCTACCTTTTTTGTTAGGAGGGGTTGAAACGAGCCTATTTATTTGGTGTAAGAGCAACTCCAACCATGCTCTTTATTTTTCGCTAGCCAAAGTACAAAAATAGTACACTCTTTATTTTACCTAATTGCATTAGCTATTGCGTTCTCCAACCACACTCTTTATTTTTGCTAATCATTCAAACTAACTTAACCAATTTTTAAAACAAAAAATACTAATTGCTGATATTTTGCTAATGTAAATTTGCAATAATATTTCTTTAACATGTTTTAAAAATATATATGTTAAACAAATATTTTTTTTACAATTTTTTTTAGAACAAAGCAAAACATATATATTAAATATTAGGAAAATTGTGACTTTGTTATATAAAACATATCAGATTCAATAGCAATCACAATACCTCCATCGAAATGAATACTTTGTATTTGATTTAGCATAGATAAATTAGAATCTATAAATAAACTCAAAAAGCTGCCTCTCTAGCACACCCATGAATCCATGATCTTTTCAATTGTGCTTTCAGTGTGCTTTCCCTGACTACTCATTAACAATATCAGGTACAAAGAAATAACATATCATTTATCATGTGAAGATGCACACATATTTTGATGAGCTAAGAGGAAATGAAAGGAAACTGTCTAGAAACTTTGTATTTGATTTAGTTTTTATGGGTTTTTCTTATAACAGGGACCTAGATTCCAGAATCCAAGCACAGAGCAAAAGAGGGTAACTCAGTGGGGAGAACCACTCAAAAGGCAAAAGTTGGATAATCATAGCATTTGGGAGGGACTAGGAATACCCCAAAGGATAGAACACAGGATCAGATTGGAAGAACAAGTTCAAATGATTCATATTAATTTAGGGACTTTACATCAAATACAACTACAATTATAGACTACAGACACAAACCAATCCAAGAAAATATTAAGAGCATATTCAGTACAGAATACCCAAAAGCAAAAAGGCCACAAAAACCAATCCAATTATAAACTACATTTTTATTAATTTATTCAATTTCTTCCCTTAATTCACCTCTATTATTTTATGTTGAGCCTTAATCAATTTCATTTTGCTCAAATTAATCACAATGTTCCAATTTTCTCACACAACTTAAGAGTTTGGCTGGGTAGTTTAATTGGTTATCTAAGTATAATTCTGTGCTTTAGTTGTTCACCCTTTCCATGCTTAACCTCTGAAGACTCAATTTTATCTTATTAGTTATTATGACTTTCAATCTTGGATTATGTGGAAGTATATTCAAATATCAATTATGAACTTTAAAATCTGTCATTTATCATAAAAGAAAAAGAAGAATCTCACTTTAAAACAAGAACATGTCTGTGAATCATGCATTCAAGAATTATTGTCATTAACATCAATATCATAAATGATTCACATTCATCTCAATTCCATATGAATATATATAGAAAATTAAAGATCAAATGTTAAGACATGAGCAAGAAGATGTAGTTTATAAAGATGATTTAGCAGCCCCAAAAATGAAAACAAAGACAAAAGCAAAGAGGCCACGACCACCAGAACACAACTAAACCAAATACACCTCAGCAGCCCTTTATACAATCCAACCTAAAGACAACATCATCAACAGAAAAAGGCAAACCTTTACTGTTGTACTTCACCCAATGAATACTCTTCCCCTCAAACTTGAATGCATTCCTAACTTTCCAAACACTCTAAATTACTACAGCAGGAGCAACCTCCCAAACCTGTTTACCAACCTCTCTGAATTTAACCGCATTCCACCAGGACAATAGATTGTTGATATAAGTTGAAACCAACTAAAAACCCAGAACACAACAGCAACAGGGCACCAAACAAAGGACCACAACAGAACAAAAATAAGGTTTAAACACCAATGAAACAGATCTTATTCTATTCATTTTTTACCCAAATTACAATTTCTATTCATTCCCCATTAATTCCAGTAACCAAACGAATCAAATCAACCATGAAATTCAAACTTAAACTTTAACAAACAAGACAAAAATCATACATCTACTAAATTGAATACATTTTGGGTCTTTGGAAAAAATAGTGAATCGTTGTCATATGATTTTTACCAGAAGCTGTTGCTATAAAAATCAATCACATACAACCAATGTTTCAAAATAGAACCCTACACACTCATACAAATACACACACACACACACACACACACACACACACACACATTCTTGATTTCATTTATTAATCTAGCCGAAAGGGGGTCAGGGAGGGAAATACGGGGTTTTGCAGAGGGGTGGGAAGAGTGTTTCACTTGGTGGTACAGAGTAAGGGAGTTGCAGAGAGGGGGAAATGAATCAACAGGCCCAACTGGGTAAAAGTATTACCTTGGATAAGGATTTCCTTTAACAACTTTCTAGCCATACTTTCGCCATCATCCAAAAGATCAACTTCACTAGTGGTCTGTACAATGATTCTTGGTTTTGCAATTGCATCGTTTGATGAAGCTGGCTCTAAAACCTTGACCTTTGTGTTCCTATCAAATATAGATGAAGGAAAAAAGAAAAAATTTAGCAGCCAAGAGCTATGATAATAACAGGGCAGAGTCACACAAAGCTAGAGATTAAGGGGGAGACAGAGAGAGGGAGAGAGGGAGAGAGAAAATATGAGGGTTACTTGGACACCGAAGGGGGTTCTACCCACGTCGGTGTTGTCATCTGTGGCATCATTGCGAGAGAGAGAATGAGTGAGTAGAGAACTAGGATTGGGGCAAGTAGGAATGAAATTAGGGCAATTTGTTTTTTGAATGATGCTCTTCCTGTTTCTTCACATGTGGGAATATTAGATATAAAAATAAGGGTCATGCTTGGTAGCTCGAAAGAGCTACCCCGAATCCCCCGAATTTGTAGAAAATAGAAGAAGGAGAAGGAAGGAGGAGGAGGAGGGGGAAGAAGAAGAAGAAAAGGAAGGAGGAGGAGGAGGAAGCTGAAGGACTGGAGGGGCCAAATAAATCGGGGTGTGGAGGCCGAGGCGGGGGGCGGAGAAGGAGGTAGAGGCAGAGGTAGTGGCTGCAACGGCGAGGAGCTGCGATGGCGGGCGACGAGCTCTTCCCTGCGACGGCGCCCCGAATCTCCCGAATTTGCAGAAAACAGAAGAAGGAGAAGGGATGAGAAGGAGGAGGAGGAGGAGGAGGAGGGGGAAGAAGAAGAAGAGAAGGAATGAGGAGGAGGAGGAAGCCGAAGGACTGGAGGGGGCCAAATAAATCGGGGTGTGGAGGCCAAGGCGGGGGGCGGAAAAGGAGGCAGAGGCAGAGGCAGTGGCTGCGGTGGCGAGGAGCTGCGATGGCGGGCGACGAGCTCTTCCCTGCGATGGCGAGAAGCTCTTCCCTGCGACGAGCTCTTCTCTCCCTCTCCCTCTTTCTCTTTCTCTTTCTCTCCCCTCCCTCTGTCTCAGAGCTGCGTGAAGAAGAAGAAAAAAAAAAATGCCCGAAACGACATCGTTTTGGGCATTAGGGGGATTAGGGGGAGGGGGCATTTTTCGAGCTCTTAACCATTATCCTAAAAATAAAATTTTAAATATATATATATAAGCACGCATTAATTAAAATGTGTGATTAAAAAAAAAGATATAATTATATTTAATTGAGAAGTGGCATAAAAATAAATACTATCACACTCAATTAAATTAGATGTGATTAAAATGTTAATTTGATTTTTTTAATCATACTTTCATTAAAAGTGTCATATTTTAATTTCTTTAAATGTGATTTTTAAGTATTGTTGTAGTAGTGAGTCAAAGGGTTGATATATTTATTTTTTAAAATATATTTTTTTGGTGTTTTGGCGCCAGAGTTTTTCATTTTGGCGTCAATTTTTTTCGGTCATAACATTCACGACATGCACTGTGCGTCATAAAAAGGCAATACTTTTAACGACAGGCATTGTGTGAGTCGTAAAAAGTGTAATATTTTTAACGGCGGACATTGATAAATTGTGTGTCGTGAAAAATAAAATATGTTTAACGGCGGACATACGTGTGTCGTGTATAGTTGATGCATTAACGGCATGTCATATGCATGTCATAGAAAGTTTTATTATTTACAGCAAACATTGCAAGCCATAAAAAAATCATCCTTACTACCATTCACAGCCTACGTAATAGACACGCCGTGGTTGGACAATTATTTACGACGTGCAAAAAAAGCGAGTCGTAAAAGTGAGAAACCACAACGTGTATTTATTGTATGTCGTTGATGTAGTTCCGTGAAAACCCAATTTTGTTGTAGTGACACTAGTTTACAAATTCTCAAAGGAGGACTTGCAATAGCAAAAACCCCATTATAAACAGAGGACACTGAGAATACCTCCGTTGATACTGCTGACCCTACCGGTCTATCAAGCTGATCATCCACCAAAGGAGGTGCAGCATCTAGGAGACTTTCAAGTCTTGTGGCCTCACAATCTTCCTAATCATATATCCTTCTTCTAAAATTAAACATCCAATTCCCTGCAGCTTCCTTTCTCTCATACATTGCTCTTAGTGATACCTCTTTATCTAAGGACAAAAAGAATAAGCCAGGAAATTCCTCTCTGAAATAGGTGGCATGACACCATTTATCCAACAAAAACCTAACTTTGCTCTCATCTCCAACCTTTAATTGCCAATTGTTGAGTAAAACTATACAATTAGGCTATCAGACACAGCAATATTAAGTATACCTTTCTAGACACTAGAAACCCTAGTCCTAGTGTAGGAAGTGGGCACCCAATCACTAAAGTCCACCTTATACTTGCTACAAATAACCTTTCTCCACAATGCATCTTTTTCATACCCAAACCTCCACCACCATCTGATTAGTAGACAATCATTCACCATCTTTATTCTTCTCAACTCCAGTCCCTTCCAATCCATACTTTTTGACAAATCATCCCATTTGACCAAGTGTATCCTTCTCCTTACTTTAGACCCCCCCCTCTCACCAAAAGAATGAAACCTGCAACTTGTCAATCACTTTAGCTACTCTTTGAGGTAATTTAAACAAGGATAAATAATATACCAGCAATAGTGCAGTCATAAATTTTATTAAAGTTAGCCTCCCAACATAAGATAAAAGCTTTCTTTTCCAGCTAGCTAGTCTGCTACGAACTTTGTCCAACACTGGTTTCCAAGTTTGTTTACTATTAGGATTAGCCTCAAGGGGTAGACCTAAATATTGAATGGGCAGCTTCTTAATCTTGCAATTCAAAATAGATGCAAAGCTAGCTAGAGATTCATCTGAAACACCTACTCCACAAACCTGACTCTTATGATAATTTATCCTCAGGCCAAACATAACCTCAAAACACCTTAAGATCCTTTTCAAGCTTTTGACCTCCTCTTCCTCAGCCTTACAGAAAAGAATAGAATCATCTGCAAATTGTAGGTGAGACAACATCACATCATCTGCACCAATTTTCACACCTTTAATAATTCCCATCTGGTATGCTTTTGTTAGCAACATATTTAGCCCTTCAGCAACCAAGTTCAACAGGAAGGAGGACAGTGGGTCACCTTGTCTGAGGCCCCTTTTGAGGACTAAACTCTTCAGTTGCAGAACCATTTACAAGTACTGAGATTCTAGCCGTGCTAACACACTCCATAATCCATTCAACACATCTTAAACCAAAACTAAAATTCAAGAGCATTGAGTATAGAAACCCTCAATTGACTGAATCATAAGCCTTCTCAAAATGAAGTTTAATTATCACACCCTACTTGGATTTCTTCCACCCATCTGCCACTTCATTGGCAATCAAAATCCCATCTAGTATGTTCCTCCCCCATATAAAGGTTGATTGGGTCTCACTAATGATGCAGGGTAGCACTTCTTTTAATCTTCTTGACAGGACCTTTGTTAGGACCTTATATATTGATCCAACTAAATTGATTAGCCTATAGCCTGTTAAGCCCATAAGATTTTCCTTTTCAGGTACAAGAGTAATAAAGGAGCTATTCAATCCCTTCACCAGTCGCCATTCCTATAAAATTTCTTCATAAAATTGAGTACTTCCCTTTTCATCACGTTCTAGAATTTTTTGAAGCATAACATATTAAACCCATATGGCCCAGGTGTCTTGTTTCCTTCACAATCTTTCACTACTGCCAAGATTTCTGCCTCTAAAAACTCTGTTTCCAACACTTCAAAATGTGGACTGCTTTGCACTGATTTGAATATGCCTCCTAACTTAGGTCTTAACACCCACTTCTCAGAATACTACTTTTTGAAGTGCTCAAAAACTGTTATCTTCACTTGACTGGGTTCCTCAATCACTGAACCACCAAAAGTGATATATGCGATTTCATTTCTACATTGTCTACCCTCGACCATCACATAAAAAAAATCTAGTATTTCGATCCCCTTTCAAGTTCTAGCTCAATCTTAATTTTTGTAACCACGTCTATTCCACCATTCTATGAAGTCTCCATACCTCTTCTGTAGCTGCTCTTCTTCTAGCTTTCTCATGTTGATCCAACTCTCTATTATCTACTTGAAGATCAAGGTTATGAACTTTCTCTTCTACTGCTTTCAATTTGTTAGGAACAGACCCATACACCTCATTCTTCTATTTCCTAAGTGCTAATTTCAAAACCTTCAGTTTTTTCTATAATATGAACACAGCCTAACCATTAACCTCTGACTCCTTCCAAGCTTTAACCATAAAAAAGGAAAAATTTGGATGTAAACACCAAGCATTTAGAAACCTAAACGGCTCCCCAGTCCCTATCATCTTCCATCAAGAGTAGTGGACTGTGATCTGAGATGAGCTTAAGTAATCCCTATAATTTTAGCTTAAAACCCTCCATCCATCTTGGATCCACCAACACCCTATATATTCTACTCCATTTCTACACTTCCCTTGAATTACACCATATGAACTTTTTTTCCTAATAAAGGTAGGTCTTGTACTTCACAATTCTCAATGAACTCGTTGAGCTCAGCCATACCCCCCTCTCTTCTGGAGCAGCTTTTCCTCTCACCAATATATCTAATTTCATTGAAATTCCCACACAGACACCATGGTTTAGGGAAACCTTGTTTTAATTTAATCAAACTATCCCGAGCTTCCTCTACTATCCACATCATTGGGTGCATAGATATTCATTATAACACACTCAAAAGAATTAAACATTGTACCTGATAAACGTATGAACCTTCTACTACTGCAGCAAGCAACAAGTTGAAATGCCTCAGGGTCCCATATGCATAACATTCCTCTAGCTATACCTTCAGCATCCACTGACATGAACTCCATTCTATTCCTCACCCACTTTCTTTGACTTATTTGTTTTGTAATAACAGCTTTTTTTTGTTTCTTGAATCAACACAATACTAACATTTATGTCCTTCACCAACTTATGTATCTTTCCCTTATTCTCTTGCCTTTCAATTCCTCTAATATTCCAAACCAGTATCTTCATCAAAAACTTCATAAAGCTCCAATGAAACCCCACCTCCATAATTAACCAATGTAGTTGCCCTATTCCCCCCTCCCCCAAGCTTCTCCTTATCATTCTTTTCTAGTTCCACTATTTTGTTTAGAACTTTCTCTTCTGATCCATTATACTCTAGACCCAATGTTTTCCCTAACTATACTGTTGCTTCAGCTTCATTGAGGATTCTTCTTCCTCCATCATTCCCTTTCTCAATAGATGTCGAGAATAAGGCTGCTACAGTTGTTGCTCTTAATTGGGCATGTTTTGGAGTTGGTTTTCTTTATGACGCACCCTTATGACCATATCTCCTCACAAGATCAAAGAATCCATTTCTCCGAGGTTGATTTCGACAGTTGGCCTTTTTGCACAATTTCTTCTACTCTTTCAGCTTTATATTCGCTTCACTCTTGCTGTTATTCATTTGGGCTTTCAACCCACTTGGCTTACTAATGTCTGATTCCCCTACCTTAACCCAATCTTGTAAACTAAAGGCCTGATTACTAAGCCCATTCTGTGAAGCAGGAAGCCCACCCAAATCAATAAGCCCTTGATACAGATCCAACTGCACTTCTAGATTCAGTCCAGGTTGAAGCAAGCTAGACCCACTTAAGCTTTTCATATAACCAAGTGTGTACTTTTGGTCATCACAGGTCTGACACTGTTCTGCACAGCCGTAATTTGGCTCACGTACTTTTATCTCGGCTCCTGCCCCACTCTTCTACTAGACTTTACAACGATTGTTTTACTCTTCCCTTGCATCTCTTTGTCTACCTCCATTCTGTTTAGTGGTCCATTTGTCATGTCCTTTGTTGCCATGCCATCACTTTTTCCCAGCACCTTAGTTGACTCATCTGCCTTGTTAACATCATCTTCTCCTTCTCTGTTTCTTTCCTCCATAGACTGATATACCTGTTCATTTTCACTGTAAACATCATCCAAGTGCATGTGCTTCTTACAGACACATGTCTCTTTAATTGTTTGAATGACCACCCTCTATTCCTTACAAACTCTAACTAGGTAGATCACTCCTTTACACTTCATATCTATCACTTGATTAATTGGTTCCATGCACTTAGTGGAGATCTTTATCTTTCCACAGGTGAACGATTGTGGCTAGAATAACTCTTCGTCAGTGCAGATAATCTCCCTCCATTAATTCCCAATCCGATTTAGATTGGTTCTATTCCACAACTTTAAAGGAATTCCATAACAACTTATCCACACACACTGTTCTTGCTCCAGCACCTTCCCTGCATCCCTTGTGACTACTTCTTCACACCAGTCCCCAAATATTTCCTTTACAACCATCACTTTTAAGTTCATCTCCTCTTTTGAATTGAAAGACAATATCATGTCCCGTCCTCCACCCTTCCTCACCACAACTTCCTTCATTCCTTTAGCTTCAAGCTCCATCTTCAGGTTAACATTTGCATACTTCGCTTTCAAATGCAAGATCAAACTCTCATATAGCCATTCATTTGCTATTTCTTCAGCCTTTACTGTAACAGTCCCCATTTCACCAGTTTTCCTCCTTTTACTGCCTCAACATACGATCTCTGACCCATGTACTGATTCATTCCTTTACATGATTCATGCCATTATGGTCTTTGTACTACCTGTCTCTTTGCTTGTTGGCTGCATATAGCCTTTCTCTTGCCTCTCACTTCCAAAGCCAACACTTTTTACCACTAGTACGTTGTCATCCACCAACAGACCATTAGTTTTCTGCACGACGACATTTGCTGCTACTTGACAACTAAATCTCACAAAACCAAATATTGAGGCAGTTATTCTTCTTCGCTTTTGTGGTATGAAGACATCATTCACCACTCCAAACTTCTCAAACAGATTAAACATGCCCTTAGGATCCATACTTTGTGGCAAATTAACCACAAACATTGTGTATATCCTTTCTCCTTGATCCTTGCCCCCCCTCTTCGCTTCACAATGGGGATCCAACCTCCTTAATCTCTTGATTCCATTCTATTCTTTTACTCTTTCTCCTTAGTTGTTGAACATGTGATGTCTTCCCCACTCCTTAATCTCTAAAATTTACCACAATTATTGTTGGATAACCTAATAATTAAGAAAAAACAATTTTTGATTCGATAACTACCCTAAATGTGAGGTGTATGGAGTAGATTTAAAGTTTGTGTGATGTGAGCCACACCTAGAGTATTGTGGTCTATAAGTATACTTTTTTGAGTAATTTTTTAAAATATGTAATATTGTCACTACAAGAAATGCCACATTTAATGACTAAAAATTTAGTTTCTAAAAGTATTATTTTAATCGCCAAAACCTTATGCCGACTAAAAACATTAATTGCCAACACTTTGACGACAAAAGTATTTAATATTTGCCGACTAAAATATTTTTACTAGCTAAAGTACAACCTTCAACGACTAAATATTTAGTCACCATATATTTTTTAAAAAGTTAAATAAATTTTTATTTAAACTTTTAGCAACTAAATATGAAGTAGGTAAAAATTAAAATTTAAACCTTTGGCAACAAAAAATTTAGGAGATAAAAATCAAAACTTAAACCTTTGGTGACTAAGAGTTTAGTATGCAAAAATCAAAATTTAAACCATTATCGGTGACCAAAAATTTTGTAGGCAAAAGTCAAAATTTAAATTTTTGACAACTAAAAATTTAGTAGAAATTTACCGACTAAAAATTTAATCGCCAAAAAAGTCTTTTTTTTTTGACAATCACTACAACAAAAGTAACCTATGGTGAAGAAAACTAGTGAAGAAAATAAATTTTGTCACTAAATAAGAATAATTTGCTAGGAATTTATAAATTTTTTCACATATAATAAAAAAATAAAAATAATAGTTGATGAAATTTATTTTCGTCAATAAATACTTCTTTTTAGGTGAGAAAAATTAAGTTTCATCACCAAAAAGTTTTCCGCTAATTTTTTTGTGGCGCCAAAATTTTTGGACTTTTGTTGAGAAAAGAATTTGTTACTAATTATAAAATTATTTGTGAGGAATATATTTTCGTCACCAATAATTTTTAATATTTTTGAGATCTTTTGGTGAGGAAATAATCTTATCACCAATTTTGGTGGGAAAATTTTGATGTATTGAGTGGCAATGAAAAAAATAGGGTATTTGTTTTTTAACCCCTTTTTCTATTTATCATCTCTCTCTCTCTCTCTCTCTCTCTCTCTCTCTTAAAATAGGGTATTAATTTTTTTTGCCCCCTTTTTTGTTTATCAACTCTCTCTCTCTCTCTCTCTCTCTCAAAACACACGCTCATTACCTCTCTGCCATCGCTCTTTGCCCTCACTACTCCACCTTCAATGCCTACACTACCGTTGGCCTTTCTTGTATACACATGACTCTACTCTTGCATCAAATGCGGGTTATTTTTTCTCTATTTTTTTTCTTGCATTGCATCAATTTCATTGCGTTGTTTCAAAAATTTTATGGGTTTTCAATCTTCACAATTTTTTTAGCTTATACTTTGTTGTTGAAAATCCTACGTGATTTGTGATTAGATCAAGATTAACTTATTCCAAATCCCAATAAATCAAAACACTCAACCTAAAATCATCAAACACTTACGAGAGTGATTTTAGTTTGTTTGTTTTTGAGAATAAACAATAAATTGACACAAACGATTTTTTACGTGGAAAAAACCACAATTGAAGAGCCTTCAATTGTAATCAAAAACCACGGGCGAACCGCCACTATCAATCCACTACTGAAGAACAAAAAGATTACAAAGAAATCATACAAATCACCCAACACTAGTCAATTTGTCTCTGAATCTTCTGTAACTCTTTTCACCACACCTTCGTCACGGAATTGATTCTGAAGTTGATTCCACCCCACAACTTCACTTGTCGAATTAACGACTGCGTAGAATCAAACACCTTTTGGATTCTACGTTTTAATCTTCGGAATCCACCGAAGAACTCTCTCTCTTGAAATCAAAGTCACCAACTCCTTGATGTATGTATTTTAGATCATGAGTGAAGAACTCTTCTCAAAATATCAAGGAAAAAACTCACCAAAAAACCCAGAATAAACCTCTTAACAAAACCCTAGGACTCTTGAATAAGATCTAGGAAAAAGTAAATCTGAAACAGACCCAATCCATGATTCATTTGATTGTTAATGTTTATCTGTGGTAGGTAGGTAGATAATTACTTATTTACTTGGTTGTTTTATGTGTATTCGACAAATGACTACCCAGTTGTACATAGATTCATGGAGATTACTTCAATCTCTTTGAAAACAGAGGGATTATTTAGAGTTAATCAATTCATGTTAATATGCATGGGTTTCACCAAAAATGGATCTTTTAGCATGTTAAACATTCAAACTTCGTCTTCAAATTCAATATAAGATCCCTTAATCATAGGCTATTAACTTTACCGATTCAATTTTTGACATAGAACACTGTCATATTTCTAAATTGCCAGGAATTTCACTGAACTTTGGCAATATTGTCAAAATAGTGATAACCACCCAGGCCATAAACATAATAAACCTATTTACTAGTGTGAATGTGTGGTACAAATAATAGTTGAGGGAAGTGTTTCTCTATTGCAACCCTATTTTCTTTTGTTAGGAATAATGAACTTCTGCATCTTTTCATTCAATCTAGAGGATATCCGTGGGATACATTGTCATAACTTTGTCAAAAATAGGGTGTAGACACCCTATTTTTGACCGCTCTTAAGGCTTGGGCGCCACTGATTGATTACTCGATGATGAAAGTTACGATGTCCAATCGCTCAATTTGTTCAGCAAGAAGAGCTTCTAAATCCCAACGTTACACCCCATTTTGGACCAAAATTATTTTTAACCAAAATTATTTTAGACCTCAAAATCCTCTTTTTTCAAAATATTTTTCCCAAAAGTTTCTACGCTGTACTGAGGCTCGCATTTCATTAAATATTGCACTTTTCAGTAAACTGAGTAAGGACAAAGTGGAAATAAATGAAAGGGAGGCGAACTCTTTGAAAAAATCCTCAAAATATCTTATTTGGAGGTTTGGAGTTGAATAAAATAGGAGGGAAGGGAGGAAAACTAGTTGGGGGAAATTTTGGCCATTTTGAGTGTTTTGGCCTTCCAAGTTTCTGGCCACTTGTGTCAAAAGTCATTTTTTTTTTTGTAGATATTTGTGCAAACTGTTTCCATATTGCTCCACCTGTCTCTATATAGATATTTTCGACTGAAGCTCATATATTCTATATATAAAGGACCTTCTCTCTTGGTTTTAAGGTTAGAAAAATTTAGGAGTGAGAAAATATTTTTGAAGAGCCAATTTTGGAAAATTCCTCTCTCTACAATTCTCTCTTTCTCTTGCAACTTGCATAGCCTTTGCCTAAACACTCTAAACCAAACCTAGAGAACTTCTTGATGAGCTGATTTAAGCTTGAATTTGAGCTCTTAAGGCACTTGAGAATGTGAAATTGGTGGTTTGTAACTCAAAGAAGCATTTCTCTTCAAGAGGTATACTTTCTAGTGTTTTTGTACCATCTCTACACCACTTGTTCTCCATCTTTTCTTGTTGTTTTTAGACTGTTTTGGGGCTTTTATTTTGGGCTAAAACTTGTGGTTTAAAGCCATTAAAGATAAAGGGGTGGATCACCCTTCTTTGAACCTTGTTTCATAGGCTTTTACCCTTGTGTTTCCCAGCTTGTTATCAACTTTTTTTGAGCTTTTTACTACTAAATTTTAGAGTTTTTTAGGAGCTAAAAATCATGTTTTGAGGTTCCAAAAATAGAGGGGTTAGCCACCCCTCCTTTGGCTTGTTTACTAGCTTAAATTCTTTATTATTTTAGCTTAGTCTTTTAGCTATTTTTACCTAAATTCCAGCACTATTTTTGCTTACTTTAGGACTGTTTTGGGCTGGTTGTGTCATTTATGCTTTATGTTACATGCTTGTAGTGTAATGGTCGTCATAGGCTCAGTGGTTTAGGCCTTAGCCACTAACCTATTTCAGTTGATAGTGTTTATTTCTGGCTTTCCATACTTGTTTTCATCCCTAATCACTTCTGCAACCTCCTTCCTTTCTTGGCTTTTGCTTTGCTTTGCTTTGAATTGAAAGTTGGTTCAAACTAGTTGCTTGTTTAAAGCATGAGATTGAGGTCTTGTGCTTAATGGTTTAATCCCTTTGGGGGTTCATTACCAATGGCATGGCACTTCTCTCATGCCTAAAACAACTCTTGGTTTAGTGCTTCTTTCCATTAGAGGACTTAAAGCTCACTTTTGGACTCAATTGGTTAAAGAATGGAAAGGTAATTAAAATGGAACTATAAAACATGGACTAAAATGATACAAGATAATAACATGGTTTTGGTTCAATTGGACATTAATTGAACCCTTGAGTCATGAGTTGTTTCATACTTGTTAGTGATATAAACAGTTCAAGAGTCATTGTCACCCACTTCCCTTGATCAATCCATGATAGGGAGGGGGTTTGAGAGTCTTCATTTATTGCATTTATTGAACTTGCACCCTTTGGTTCATAGGCCATCATGCAATGAAATTGCATCAATTGATGGTTTGTGAATCAAGTTTACTACTCCTTTGAACTGTTTGATGATAAGGAGGGGTAAGTTGTGCAAACAACTCTTGAGAATACCCTTTGCTCTTTGTTGCAGCAAGAAAAACCAGGCATTAGTGGCTGGCAGGCCACTTTTTATGGTCGACAGGCCACCTTTTGTGGCTGGCAGGCCACCTCTTCTGGCCGGCCGGCCACCTTTGCAAAACCCTACAGTGTGTTTTTCTAACAGAATAGGGTTGGGTTTTGAGGTGAAAAAACAATGCAAGTGTTCTAACTGCACAACAGAGGCTTCCTGGCAGCAGAACAGTGGCTTTTTCAGGTGGAAATCTGCGTGCATGCATGAGTACTCCTTGCTTCCCGGGGTTGTTTAATCTGATTACTTAGCTTAGCTATTTTTTGTAATTAATTAGTTGTAGTTAGTTAATTTTGTCTTGTAAATATTTAGTTAATTTTGTGTTCTAATTATTTCTAGACTAGTTATTTAATTTGTTGTAATAATTAATTAGCTAGTATAGTTAATTATTTAATTCAGTTTGTAATAGTTAGTTAATTCATAGTAATTGGCTTAGCTAGTTAGTTTATTCGGACCCTCCTGCGCGAGGGCACAATTGTAATAATGTGTATGTCTTCCAACCTCACGTCTTTCTCCCTTTTATTTATCTACTTATGATGGTTAGTTTAAGGCATCATATTTCATTTAGCATCTCTCATGCCTTGCATCCTCGGAGTACTAGGTGAACATTTCTATGTTTTAGCATATTGCATGAATGTGGTTGTTGCCATATCAAAGCATGTTCACCATGAGGTCAAGTGCTTAAATGACAAATTACTTGAATGCTTGTGAATGAAGGCTAATTGCTTGAATTAAAATAATTTGAGTAATGTACATATGCGATCACTTTTTCGAGTGGTACATATTAGGCACAATTTTCAAACCAAACATGAAATCAAAATATTCCAATTTTTTCAAATTAGTCTATACTTGTGTACGCGTCACATAGTAAGTTAGTTTAATAATAAGAACAAGAGCATATAATGCAGATAAGAATCACATCATGATTAGTAGAGGCCGATCTTTGATCGGGCATGCGGGGGTGCTCAATTCACGACCTTCCCCTCTCGTACCTAAGTTCCTAAGCCGAGATAATCTTAGTTATGACGGACACGTGGCCTTTGGCATGAGTCATGGGTTTCCTAAATTTCTCAAAAATATTTAGGTGGCGACTCTGTATCTGGCAAAGCAGTCCATT
>NW_021024814.1:67557-84034 GCF_004153795.1 Camellia sinensis
TCACTGTCCTTAATATATTTTACTAAACATTTAGATTCATCTTTCAAAACTTTTATGAGACATGAAAGAGTAGTTAACACATTTGATAATGATGACAACAAATACTTGGAAGTTTAGCCTCATTCACTTTAGATATGCTTAAATTGTCAAGCATTTATTCTATTGAATCAGGTTGAGCATCATGATGAAAACTGAAAAAATATTATTACCCTTCCAAACATCGGGTAGTATGATGATGCATTATCAATATAAAAAAAAATAAAAGAAAAAGAAAATATTTGACTTTACTTTAATCTCTCAACTATCCTACTAGACATTCTCGTGACTTATTATACCAGTAAAATGTCTTGAGAATCGATCACCTTAACATATTGTTCAATGTGGATCACCTCATTTCGTATATGCACCATATAAGCTTAGATGATTTTAAATTCACAAATCATAATCTAAGTTAAAACTATATTGTACTTAAAATTAACCAAGCAACCAAATCACAACGCTATGCCCAATTATATATTTTGTGAGAAATCTATCTATTCTTAAATTAAAAATAATAAATAAATAAATGCAACTGTGATTTTGGTATTGAAACTTTCAAATAATTGTTGAAATTCAGCAGATCAAATTTTATATATGGGTATGATCCAACCACTCAATGTTGATTGCTAACTTTCCATTTGTTCCAATTTTAATTCTTCATAAGATGAACTGATGTTCATAAAGTTTTTGAAACGAAGTTTGAAACATTTTATGTTTAAATGAATGGTTAATTCAGTTAAATAGAAAAAAAAATCATTTTTTTTTATCTTCTACCTTTTTCAGTTTGTGCCCTTCAATAGTTGGTGACAATGTGAAATGCTGTTTTGTAGGTGCATTGCATGTGCCTTGTTGGTAGTATACTTGGGGTTGTCATATGGCCTGTATGTTCCAGATTGGAAATTCGAGTTACTAAGCTCAACTTCTATGCCTCCCACAAATGAAAGCCTTGTTTACACCGTAAGATTATGCTCTATACTCCTTAACTTTCCTGCCAACAGTCGATTTGTCAAGTTGACACTCTCTTTGGAAATTTTAGGGATGTTGGTAGGTAGACACTTAATTATTTTTTTTGTTTTTTGTTTTGTGTGGTTGTGTGTGTGTGTGTTTATTGTGTGTTGGTTGGAAGGTGAGTTCGTTGACTTTGAAGTGGAAAGAATGTGTGAGCTTACTTTCATCTCCAATCACTGTTGTTGAATTTGAATATTCCAATCTTCATGCTTTTTCAATGCATGTGATTTATTATGGAAACCATGTTTTTTAGTGTTCAAGTCAACTTAAGATAGAAGGACGTCTATGCCATTCTTAGTGATTATAGTGATTCTCAAATATTATTGCATTAACTCATTTCTTTCTTCTATTTGATATTGGGACATACATAATAGCAGAATGCTTGCTAATATGTGAGAAATTACACAGAAGATAGTCATCCATATTACAAAAACTTGTTAAATAATCTAAATCCTCCATTTATGGAGTTTGTCATATTAGGTGACATGTTCCACAAGAGGAGATCGTGGACCTGCCTGTAATGCTGTTGGAATGATAGATCGTTGTGTGTTCTTGGTCTTAATCATCTATATACAAACCTGTTTATAGAAACTTGAAGGTAACTCTATTCTGAAGGTAAAAGTTTGTAAAATTCTAGTTTACATTCTGCAATCAATTGATTCCTATATGGTATCCCTTTCACAGGAATGCAATATTTCCTTCATTGGCCAACTTTCAGATAATTCACCGTCATGGTGTCATGCTCCTTTTGATCCTGAAGATATATTAAGGTGACCAATCTAATCCTTTCTTTTTCCTTCATGATGGTACTTCAAAACCTCTGTTCTATTATGTATCATTTTGTCATCACTGTCTTCATTGCTATTACATGAAAATTCAATACATTGGAGATATTGGTATTTTGAACTGGTAATATGATGTCATTTATATTTGACTATGATTAAATGGTTCCTTAAATTGGATTAGTCATGAAAGTTTATTTAGATTTATGACTTATATGATTCAGGAACATTTGTTTAATAGTTTGAGTTTAGATATGCAGAAGTGACTGTACTTCATAGTTTATTAAACCTTCAAGGAGTTGTAATGTGTGCTGCTGACATCCTGTATTTGAAGTTCCTTGATAGCTACTGTGACGTGCATAATTGGACTTTAGTATGGCCACATTCTTGGACAATTACAGGTAAGACATCTTTGCACCAATTGATTGTTCCCTTGTTCTCTACTTTTTATCTTTTCTCTTAATTTTGGTGTTTACTGCTAGACTTTAATGGACACGTGTATTCTTAGAAAACTCAAAGAGTAATGCTACACTTCATGAAAGAAATATCAAGAAAAACTTCATGAAACTAATTTATGGGTGATTGCATGACATACAATAAAACACTACAAACTAATCTAAAGATAGAGAATCTTCATGAAGCTTTTTTTTGATATTTTTTCAGGAAGCCTAGCATTTCACAAAACTCAATTGGTGAGTTTACTCTGTAAAAAAAATTAATGCCAATACATGCAGGATTTAAGAATAAATCTAGATAAATGGCCATATGTTATTGTTGTTAAGTTAATAATTTTGCGCATTCCCTGGATGAAAATGAGACAGTTTCCAAAAATATTATTGCTTAATGCTTATATTACACTTTTAGAATGTAAGCATTCCCTTTATTAGAGGACTCAAAAGACAATTCATTCATGGAGACGCAATTTTATTTCAGAGATACATACCGCGAATGGCCGAAATCATCTGTTGTGTTCCAATTAGTTACATAAATAAAGGGAATTTAACGTTTCTGAAATGTGTTGCAGGACCATAAAGAGCAGTTATACAACTGGTGCATATTTTCATTTTCATTTTTGGGAATTGGATTGTTCCTTGCCCTATTAGGCATGCTTAGTGATGACTATCCTTTTTCTTCTTACTTATTATTTTTACTTTTTAAGAAGACAAGGTATTAGTAGGAAAATTAAAAAATTAAGGGAAATAATGATAATGCGAAATGGGATTTTCTGCACTGCCAATGTTAGAAATTTTTTATTTTTATTTTTTTCCTACTTGGCTGAAATTGACCTTGGGTGCTCCTGTTCGTTTGAGAGGGATGCCAGGAAATTAAAATATGGATTTAAATCCACAAATTTATACACTTCACATCGCCAAGATACTGATATTTGACTTTTTGTTTTCCTTTTAGGTATCTCTTTGCACAAACCTCTGTACACAATTAGTTACATGCTGGTTACATCTGCATCTGCAGGAATCACATTTTCTGCTCTGTATATGTTGGTGAGTTCCAAACAATAACATTAAATTGAATGGTTGAAAACTTTTAGATTGCAGTTCGTGGATTTGTTGTTAATATTTGGACAACAAAAATATCTTTTACTCACCTTTCGAAAAAAAAAAGAAAAAAAAATGAGAAGCGGATAGAACTTGATTAAAGTAATATTCAGTAAAGACACAATTTATCTTTCATTGCCATATACTCACCTCCCCCTCCCCCCTTCCAAAAAAAAAAAAAAAATGAAAAAAAGAGAGCGTAGAACGTGATTAAAGTAAGATTCAGTAAAGACACAATTTATCTTTCATTGCCACATGCTCTGTTTGGTTGGGGAGAAAAATGTTCCAGGGTGAAGCTTTTGAGGGGAAAAGTAAGGAAAGTTTATAAATTATAATCTTCTATTTTTCCTTTTGTGGGCATAATTTTAAACCACAGGCTTATTTGATTGATGAAGGAAAAACAACATGACTTAGATTATATGTGCTTTTTTGTTCTCTACTTTTCCTCAATTAACAGGATGACAGATGGAGTAGTGTAGCTTGACTTTTCGCACTCCCTTCGAAAGACGAATAAGCCCTACAATATCAGACTCCCGCTGTTCTGAATCTGATATCACCAATGTAATGTGAAATAGATAAGTGCCAAAGAGTCCAAATCCGGCAAATCTTTTGAAAAATTGATTTTGAATCAAATTGCCAAAAATGGACTATTTTGCTAAATATAGAGTCGCTACCTAAATATTTTTAGAAAATTTAGGAAACCCATGACTCGTGCCAAAGGCCACATGTTTGTCATCACCAAGATTGTCTCGGTTTAGGAACTTAGGTACGAGAGGGGAATGTGATGAATTGAGCACCCCCACTCGCCCGATCAAAGATCGGCCTCTACTAATCGTGATGTGATTCTTATCTGCATTATATGCTCTTCTTCTGATTATTAGGCTAGTATTACTATGTGATGCACCCACACACAAGTATACACTAACTTGTAAACATTGAAGCACTTGATTTCATGTTTGTTTTGAAAAGAGTTTGTAAATGTGCCACTCGAAAAAGTGGGCTTAAATGTACATGAATCAAACCATTCTAATTCAAGCAACTAGCCTACATCCACAGGCATTCAAACAGTTTATCATTTAAGCACTTAGCCTCATAGTGAACATGCTAAATATGGAAACATCAACGTACAATGCAAATATGCTAAAACACATAAATACTCACCTAGTACTCTGAGGAGAGCCAAAAAGAAACAAAAGAGTTAGAAAAATGCATGATCCTAACAATGCAATATGACTAATGCAATACACACAATATTCAATTACTAGGCTTGGCTACTAATATGGCATATGAATCAATTTGATAGCATGCGGTCTAAGCACGCATTCAAAGAAGCGTTAAACTAACAATGCAAGTTTAGAATGATGAGCCGAACCTCATGCATGCAAGACAATGGATGTAAGGCATGAGAGATGCTAAACAAACCATGATGTCTTAATCTAACCATCATAAGTAGGTAAATAAAAGGGAGAAAGATGTGGGGTTGGAAGAATACACATTATTATAACTGCTTGCCCTCGAGCAAAAGGGTCTGAATAAACTAACTGGCTAAACTAATTAACTAGCTATTACAAAATGAATTAACTAACTATGCTAGCTAGTTATTACAACATCATAACTAATTAACTATTCTAACTAATTATTACAAATTGAAACTAACTAATTAATTACACTAATTAATTAATTACAAGATTCTAACTATCTAACTAATTAATTACAACATGAATACAATAAAAATAAAGTTACTAAATTAACTAATTAGCCCCAGGAAGCGAGGGATGCTCATGCATGTGCAGCTTTCCACTTGAAAAACACACTATTTTGTTGCTAGAATGCTTCTGTTGCACAGTATAACCTCTTTCACCTCAGCCACTGCTTTGTTCTGTTCCAAAAACACTGCTACTCAATTTTACAAAAGTGGCCGGTAGGCTAGAAGTGGTGGCCTGCTGACCACAAATGATAGCTTGCTGTCCAGAAATAGTGGCTTGTCAACCACAAAAAGTGGCCTGCTGGCCACTGATGTTTGGTTCTTACTACTGCAATAGAAGGCATACAGAGCACAAATAAGGTATTCTCAAGGGTTATTTGCAGAACTTACCCCCCCTTATCACCAAACAGCTCAAAAGAGTGGTAAATTTGATTCACAAACCATCAATCGATGCAATTTCATTGCATGATGGCCTATGAATCAAAGTGTACAAGTTTAATAAATGCAACAAATAAAGACTCTCAAACCTGCAACCAATTATGGATTGATCAAGGGAAGTGGTTGACATTGTCTCTTGAACCATTTATATCACTAACAAGTATGAAACGATTCAAGACTCAAGGGTTTAATTAACGTCTGATTGAACCATAACCAAGTCATTATCTTGCATCATTTTATTACTCCATTTTAATTACCAACCATTCTTTAGTCAATTAAGTCCAAGAGTTAGCTTTAAGTCCTTTAATGGAAAGGAGTACCAAACCAAGAGTTGTTTTAGGCATGAGAGAAGTGTCATGCTGTTGGTAATGAACCCCTAAAGGGATTAAACCATTAAGCACAAGACCTCAGTCTCAAGCTTAAACAAACAAGTAGCTTGAAACAACTTTCAAAGAAAAGAAAAAGCCAAGAAAGGAGAGAGGTTGCAGAGGTGATTAGAGGTGATCACAAGCATGGAAAACAAGAAATAAACACTATCAACTCAAATATGTTGGTGGCTAAGGCCTAAACCACCAAGCCTTTGAGGACAATTACACTACAAGCATGCAATATAAAGCTCAAATGCAATGAACTGCTAAAAATAGCCCTAAAATAGTGCTAAATCAATCCTAAAACATGCTGAGATTAAGACAAAAATAGCTAGAACAATAAGCTAAAATATTGAGCTATGTGAGTTAGTAAACAAGCACAAGGAGGGAAGGCTACCCCCTCCATTTTTGAGACTTCAAAACATTGTTTTAGCCTTTGAAATAACTCTGAAATTCAGTATTAAAAAGCTCAAAAAAGGTTGACAACAAGGTGGGAAACACAAGGGTAAAGGCCTTGGAAGCTAGGTGGAAGGAATTGTGAGCCACCTCTCCACCCTTATTGGCCTTGAACCAAAAGTTTTAGCCCAAAAACTCAGAGTTTAGACAGCCCAAAAACATCCCAAAAAATAGTAGGAAAAAATAGCAAATAAAGCAAAGCAACAAGCCAAGATTTATACCTCTTGAAGAGAAGAACTGTAGACGCGCCCCGAGGGCCTCATGCTTCTACAGTTCGGACTCAAATGTCACGGTTCTGAATCTAATCCCGTAAAGTGCAATGCGAGACTGATAAATCACCAAAGAGTCCAAATCCGGCAAATCGTTTTGGAAAACTGATTTTTAAGAAAGAAGTGCCAAACATGGACTTCTTTGCCAGATACAGAGTCGCCACCTAAATATTTTGTTTTGGGGGAATTTAGGAAACCCTGACTCGTTGCCTAAGGCCACGTGTCCGTCATCACCAAAGTTGCCTCGGCTTGGGAACTTAGGTACGATTGGGGAAGGTCATCTATGAGCACCCCCGCTCGCCCGATCCGAAGATCGGCCTATACTAAGCATGATATCTTGTTTTTGAAAACACATGTGTTCTTATTCCGGTTATTAGCTAGAATTACTATGTGATGCGCACAACACACAAGTATAGACCAGATCGCCTAAGTTGGAACAAAATATCTCATGTTTGTTTGAAAATGATTTGAAGGTGCTACTCGCAAGTAGGCTAAGACGTGGATTTTGCCACCCTCAAGTGGGCTTAGAAAACATGATTTTGCCACTCTAAAGTGGGCTTAAAACTCGCATTTCGATGAATTGTTCCAATTCAAGTAATCCAACCTTTACCCACAGGCATTCATGCAGTTATATCACTTAAGCAAATAGCCTCATGGCAAGTATGCTAACATGGCAACACTTACACATGCAAGATGCTAAAGCATAAAAGCTTACCTAGTACTCCGAGCCAAAATAATAGCTAGTTAGTAATCAATGCATGATCCAAGCTATGTTAAGATGGCTAATGCAACACATGCAAAATGCAACTAGAATAGGCTTGGCTATCTAAGAATGGCATGTGAAATGCGACAACTCGATATACGTATTCAAGTTGGAATTGAAATACAATGCAGTTAGCATGATACGCCGAGCCCGGTGCATGCAATACAGATGAATGAATGCAAACATGCATAGCATAAGGATGCTAATTGAAATGTGCCATAGAACTAACCATCGTAAGTGGTTAAGTAAAAGGGAGAAAGAAGTGGAGGTTGGAAGACATGCATCACACACACGCACGCTTATTACACAATTGCGCCCTCTCGACGGAGGGACCGAAAGAATAATACAAATTACATAATTAACTAACTAATAAGCTAATTAATTATTACACAACACTTAACTAATTAAGCAAATCAATTAAGCTATGAAAACAATAAAAACAGCCTCTGGAAGAGGGATGCATGCGTGTTTGGACGGCTTCGCTCGGAAATCCATCACCATGTCACATGTTGCCTCTGTTTACACTGCTCTGTACCTTTGAAAACTGTGCCAACTTCTGTGACACTTCTGAACCAGCTTGGGGACTTTCTGAGAGTCCATCGGCCACGAGATAGGGCCATCGGCCATGGGAAATTTGTCATCGACCAAATGTAAATATCTCGGCCAACAATATTTAGCCGACCGGCACTTAAGATGGCCGACCGGCCATATCTTCCTGCAGAATGCTGTGTTGCTGCAGTAGAGGACAAACAGAGCATGGCAATACATTTATAAGGCAATGTTTGCACGACCACCCTCCTTATCATGTTTAAGACTCAAAAGAGTATAGTCCTCGACCCTCGGACCATCAATCACGCATTTCGATGCATGATGGCCAAAGGAGCCGAATGTGCAATTCAATATGGAATGAAATGCACAAAAAAAAAAAAAAAACACATAAGGGACCCCAACCTCTATCATGCTTGATCAAGAGGCAAGGGATGCAAACATGCAGGCAAAACTAATGCAACATGAAGCATGTCAAGGACAATGCCATACAAGGCTAATGGTAATAAGCATGCCAAATGCAATGCAACCTAAACAAGCATGCAAACATGCAAGGCATGTGGCAACATTCAAGGATAGGCAAGCATGTAACAACATGTGGGGCAAGCATGTAACAACATGCAAGGGACAATACATGCAAACATGCAAAGCAACTTAACAAAGGGGGCATGCCAAATGCGATATAACTTAAGCATGTAACAACATGCAATGGTCCAAGTATGCAACAACATGCAAGGAAAGCATGCAACAACATGCGAAAAGGGTCTTAAACCAAAATGAACAGCTCTCAAATAGGTCCAAATCAATGGCCAAAGTGATGAAACAAATGTATGAAATACACATATAAACATGCATGCTAATGGTCAATTACCTTAAGCATTGTAGAGAAACTTTTAAGAATGCTTAAAGGGAGACAAACATGGATATTAGGCAAACATGTTAAGCTCTGAAATCATGTTAGGAGAGGTGCCAAACCGACCAAAGTACACAAGCAAAGCATGAAAGAAAGCTTAAAGCTTGAAACTAGCCTAAGGGTTCAAACCATGGCTATACAAAGCAAGCCCCAAAGGGCCAAGAGGACCTAAAATAGTCCTAAGGCAGGTCCACACAAGATCGAAAGCAAGCTCGAAACTAGTCAACATAAGCTAGAACACAATGCCAAAACATGAGGCATGCAAGGCTACCAAAGAGGGTGTTACACTACACCTATCAAAACCAAACATGGCATGATTTAAGCAATGAAAAATAGAGTTATGGCATGTCAAAGTAAGCCTAAAAACTCACTTAGATGGCATCCCAAAGACCTAAGCATGGTGGCATAAACAATGACACATTTATGAGGCATAAAACACAAACCCTTTAAAGCATTAAAGGAGTGACAAATGCAAGTACATGAGCATACTATATGGACTGAAATAATATTACAAGTGATGCCAAACCACTGAAATGATCCGAATAGAGTATGCTAGTGACTCAAACACCCAAAGCTAACAAGCTAGATTGCATGGTAGCTATACAAAACAATGTAAGCATGAACAAAACAATGGAAAATAGAGCTCAAGCATGTTAAAACAAGGCTAGAAGCTTCATGGAGTTGAGCCAAAACATGCAAGCATGGTCGTCTAAATGCTAGATACATGTTAAGGCAAATGAGGGGATTGCAAGGTAAGTATATGGTGCATGCAAGAGACCACTAAACCAACTTTAAACATAGGTAAATCATGGCAAAACAACACCAAATACTTGCTGAAATGAAGCTAAAACAAGCTAGGCATACAAGCCACCAATATAAGCCATTTATGCTAGTATTCAAGATGACAAGGAGAGGGGATGACCCTCTCCTATTCAGGACACCAAAACCACCTCTCCACCATTGAAAATCCTCTGGATTGCAGTGGTAGAGAGGCCATGCAAAGCTCAAAGCAAGGGCCAAAAGGGATGGCCTTGGAGGGGGTAAACAACCCCAAACCTCAAAATGACCTCAAACAAAGTTCAAAAGCAAATAAAAATAGAACTTTTATCAGTTAATAGCTAAGCTTAAAACAATAAGCAAGAAGGTCTAAAAGCCTAAGCAAGAAAGGGGTATCTAATGCAAGAATGCTCACCCTTGAAGAACACCTTCAAGAACACAACACCAACACCTCCTTTGGATCAAAACCAACCCAAGAACTCTGAAACCAACTTTCTAGTGCCTCAGCAACCAAAGGAAGGTATTCTACTAGGTGCTCTAGTGCCAAAGTATGAACAAAAACACACTTTAGGTCACAAACACACACACAAATATAGAGAGAGGGAGATATAGACAAAATACATTTTTGAGCACAAATACACACACCAATGTAGAGAGAGAGGAAATATAGAGATAGATAGATATAGAACTTCTTTCCCAATTTCAAAACCTCTGAGAAGGGAGGAGGGGCTCCCTTCTTATAGGAATTCAAAATTCTAAAGCTTCGTAATGAAGCTAAACAAGGGGCAAATCCCTCCATACACGTGTATGGAGGGACGGAATTGTGGATGCCAGCTATGACAGTTGGCATAAAATATCTGCATAAAGCAGATGAATAGGGCTCGGCCAGAAAATATGGCCGATCGATCAACATAAGTGTCGATCGACCAAAAAGAGTGTCGATTGGCCAAAAATTTTGGCCGATGGTAAGAAAACGAGGCCGATGGCCTCATGCCTTAGCCGGTGGGTTGAGGGAATGGCCAACAAGCCACCCTCTTCCCTAAGAAGCACAAACACAAGTGCTTGGTCCACAACCAAGCATAAAATAGTCAAGTTGAGAGATCTTGAGGCAAGGGGCGCGGCTGAGACCTCTAAGAACTCAAAACGAACACAAGCATGGATGATCATCGGGTGTTCAAACGATGACGTCCAAGTCTTGAGGACGGTCAAAAATGGGGTGTCTACAAGAACCTTTTCCAAGTGTTAAACCAACACTTACATACCCTCAAGAGCTCAAAGTAAGCTCAAAAGTGTGTCAGCTCAAATAACACAAGGTTTGGTTTAGAGTGTGTAGGCAAAAGCTTAGAAATTTATGAGAGGGAGAGAGAGAGAGAGAGAATTTTGCTCCAAAATGTTCAACCCTCAAAAATGGAAGAGGAGGTCCTCTATATATAGAAAAACATCAAATTCCATTAGAAATATCAATACATATACGTGTAGGCAAGTGCATGCATTTGTGCAAATAGTTGGCACAACTGGCCAAAATATCTACCAAAACACACTTGTGGCCGACAGACCACTATTTTTGGCTGGTAGGCCACACAATTGGCTGGCAGTCAATAACAGTGGCCGGTAACCAATATCAGTGGCCAGCAGCCCAAAGAAATGGGCCTGCATATGACAACCCTACTCTGTGTTATGCGAATTAATCTTAATTATACTTGTAATTTTGAGCTTGATATGATTTTGAACGCTAATTATATAATTATATGTGTTTTTGAATTTCTATCAGTTCACCGTAGGAAAATCTGTTTGATTTTCTATTATAAAATTTAAATCGAAGACTGTAGAGGCGTCAGAAATCAAAATTGATTGTGTTTTGCGATTAGACTAATTTTAGAGCCTACGGTGAAATTTAATTAAAAATTGATTCGAATCGAATTAATTAGATTAAATTGATTAAATTAAGAAAAATTAATTAGTTCTAATTAAAGCTGATTAGGGAAGTATATATATAGAAGTTAAATGTTCTTAAGCTCATTACATGAGCTCAAAATCTAAAAATAAACACTCTAAAGAGAGAGAGTGAGCCGCTTCTAGAGAGGGAAGAAGGCATCCTTGAAGATTTTGCTAGAGAATTCAAGAACTGGGAGAATTAGCTCAAGAACTAGCTAGAGTTTGGAAGGTTGAAGGCTCTAGGTGAGTAATTGAACTCACATTCATGAGTTTAAATTCATAGTTAAGTGAATTCAAAGAGGATATGAAGTTAAGAACAAGATTTGAGTTAGAATGATGAAATTGAGATCAATAAGTACATGTACGTGACAAATTGCTATGAATCTTCATGTTTGTATATAAGACATGTTAAATAAGTTGAATTTGTAGTCATTTGAGACATGCATCCATGAATAATGAGGTTATGAGGCTTAATTACATGTTTTGAAGATGATGAATTCATGTAAGATCATACATGCATGAGTTTCAAAGTTATGAACAGGAAATGGAATGATTTGAGCTTGTACAAAGAACTTTCTGGCGAATTAAAGTTCAATTCTTGTAAAATTAACTTTTATTTTCATGTTAGGAGTTATTTTCCTAAGATATGGAACTTAACATGCAAGAAAAACAAGTTGGAATCAAGTTTTGAACTTCAAACACAGTTATGGAAATTCCAGAATTCGTCATATCAGCTTGAGCGAGAAAAGTGTCGCTCGAGCGTAAAAATCAAGCTCCCAGAAGTTTTGCAAACATTGATGTCCACTAGAGTGAGAAGAATTGTGCTTGAGCTCTCACTCGCATGTTTTGACTCTTGCCTCGAGCAACCAAAGTCACGCTCGAGCGCAAAAATGAGGCAACCAGTACTTTTGCAGACCAAAGGGGTCCGCTCGAGCGAGAAAAGCTGCGCTCGAGCGGAGAACCCTGTTTCAGATATTTTGAAAAGTTGTTTTATGATTCGTATTCCATTCTCTTTCATTTCTAAGCACTCTAAGGCATGCATTGAACATTGTAAATGAATTAAAGGTCACGAAAGAAGCCTAAGAACATTGAGCAAACTAAAGAACGAATTGAATGGTATTATGACCCAATGTGTTATCAATTATGTAGGGTCAAGTGCAAGGACAAATCAAGCACCAGAACACAGTGAGTAATATCTTAGCAAAGATATTTTTGTATATGCATTATTTTCTAAATGATGCCCATGTGGTAAGGTTCTAAAATTGTAAAGTTATATTATGAATAAATATTCTAATCACTTAATTTGGAAAGGAATATGCGAAGTGATCGATGTATGGGTATGAAATAGACCTAAGGCCATTCAGTATATTTAGTAAAGATGTGGATTGGGTCTAAGGTCGTTCTGTATAATTGTTAAATGGGCCGAAGGCCGTTCATGATAAGGAATTGAATGGACCTAAGGTCGTTCTGTGTGTAATGGACCAATGGTCGTTCTGTGTGTATTGGACCAAGAATGAATATGTATATGACCATGGATTTAAATGTGTGCACACAAATGTGTATATGAATTGGACCTAAGGTTGTTCTGTGTGTATTGAACCTGAGGTCGTTCTGTGTCTAAGTTGAATCTAAGGTTGTTTTGCTTATGATGGACCCAAGGTCGTTTCGTGTTTGAGAAATGATAGAAAGGACCTGAGGTCATTTTGTTTTATTATTGACTTCCAAGCGTAATAGCGAATTATGATCGTAGGGATTTTGTTCATGAATTCCCTTGCTTTAGTATTATTCACTGGGCATTACTCACTCCCTATTTATATGTATGTAGGTGAGCAGCGGGATGTCCAGCCTCAACCCCAGTGAGCAATGAGAAACCAAGTTTTGAGGAGTCGACCAAGGTCGCCTCACGCAAGAGGCCTTACTTTTGTTTTGCTTTTCCCTTTGTTATTTTGTGGTCATATATGACCAACCCTGTGTATAACCTTGGTTTTTTGCTAATACTGGCTTGAGTGATCCTGGACTTATGTAATACATACATAATCTGGATGTTTGTCTAGTGTGATTTATTTTATATATGAGAATACTTTTTGAGCCTTGCATGCACAGCTTATTGGACAATCTTTGTAAATTTTGCTTCCGTAATTTGGCCCCCTATTATTAAATTTGATTTGATTTCCGACTAAGCCTGCAGGTAATCTCATGATTACTGGCTGGTTATGACTCGAATCCATAGCGGTAGGTTTGGGTCATGACACTGTAGGTCCCACTGTTGTTAGGCTTGAAAAACTAGGGTTTTGGTCCAAAACAAGACAAGAGGTGTATAGGGTTTGAAGGCTCAAAGTTGTGGCATTTTGTTGAGGACTTCGAGCACTTGACAAGTATATACACATTCATCATTGGGTGCGTAAGCGGTGACGTCCTAGTCGTAAGGGCAGTAAAAAATGGGGTGTCTACAGTTGCCCCTCTTTGACCGAACTCTGAGTCATGAAATGACGTGAGTGAATGTCAAAGCCCGAAGACGACCCATTTTGATAAGACCATAAGACTTGGACAAACAATCAAGACATAAATTAAAATGTTTGCGCTTGCAAGCTGCCTACGTATCCCTTTTCAAGGAATCAAACCATCGTAGTTCTAGGGCAAGATGTAAATGCTATGCATGGAAAAAAAAGAAAAAACTTTGAAAGTTAGATTCACAGGCTTCCCGAAGCTGGCTATTTTGAAAACTCATGATCATGCAAGATGATGCAATAAGTAATAACAAATGCAATAAGCAAGATAATAAGATATGAACGAGCAACTTCAAGCTTAAAACTAACACATATTCTATGCAAACAGATCTAAAACACACTCTAACCACGCCAAAACATGAGATGAGAAACGAAAACACCGCTCAGGGTTGCATTTCACGTGTCCAGAGAACCAGAGAAACGAAAACTGCTCAGGGTCGCACTTTACGTGTCCCGAGATAAAAATAGCTCAAAGTCGCGTTTCATGCGTCCCAAGAAAAACCCACCCAAGACCACGCTTCACGTGTCCTAAGATACTCTAATCACCCTGAAAACCATGAGAAAAGAAGAAAAACCGCTCGGGGCCACATTTCATGCGTCTCGAGATAGATATAGTCCAGGGCCGCACTTCACGCGTCCTAAGATACTTCAAAAAGGAAACCGCTCGGGGTAACGTTTCACGCGTCCTGAGATACTCTAATCACGCTGATATCGTGAGATGAGGAGAAAAATCGTTCGGGATCGCATTTCATGCATCTCGAGATAAGGAAAAAATCACTCAGGCTCGCGTTTCACGCGTCTTGAGATAGAAGAAAAAATGCTCGAGCTTGCGTTTCACGCGTCTCGAGATAAAACCCACTCAGGGTCACATTTTACGCGTCTTGAGAAACTGAGAAATGAAAACTGCTCGGGGTCACGTTTCACGCGTCCTGAGATAAAACCCGTCCAAGGCCGCGCTTCATGCGTCCTTAGATAAGAGCAAAATTGCTCAGGGTCGTGTTTTACGCGTCCTGAGATAAAATCTGCCCAGGGTCGCGCTTCACGCGTCCTGAGATACTCCAATCACGTTGAAATCGTGAGAAGAGGAGAAAAATCGATTGGGGTCACAATTCATGCATCTCGAGATAAAGGAAAAACCGCCCAGGCTCGCGTTTCATGCGTCTTGAGATAGAAGAAAAATTGCTCATGCGTGCCTTTCACACATCCCAAGATAAAACCCGCTCAGGGTCGTGTTTCACGCATCCTGAGAAACTGAGAAATAAAAACCGCTCATGGTTGCGTTTCACGCATCTCTAGATAAAACCCGCTCAGGGTTGTGCTTCACGCATCCTGAAATAAAAGCAAAACCGTTTAGGGTCGTGTTTCACACATCTCGAGATAAAACCCACCCAAGGTCGTGCCTCACACGTCCTGAGATAAAAGCAAAATGTACAAGACTGTACCACAAACACACAATGAAATAAAAGTATGCAATAGATGCACGAGGTGAACAGGTGTGATAGATGCACAAAATGAGCAAGTGTGATACATGCACAAAGTAAAAAGTGTGATAGATGCACAAAGTGAGCAAGTGCGATAGATGTACAAAGTGAGCAAGTGCGATAGATGAACAAAGTGAGCAAGTGCAATAGATGCACAAATTGAGCAAGTGCGATAGATGCACAAAGTGAGCAAGTGCGATAGATGTACAAAGTGAGCAAGTGCGATAGATGAACAAAGTGAGCAAGTGCAATAGATGCACAAATTGAGCAAGTGCGATAGATGCACAAAGTGAGCAAGTGCGATAGATGTACAAAGTGAGCAAGTGCGATAGATGAACAAAGTGAGCAAGTGCAATAGATGCACAAATTGAGCAAGTGCGATAGATGCACAAAGTGAACAAGTGCGGTAGCTGCACCAAGTGAATAAGTGTGATAGATGTACAATGTGAACAAGTGTGATGGGTGCATAAAGTGAACAAGTGTGATGGGTGCATAAAGTGAACAAGTGCGATAGATGCACAAAGTGAACAAGTGCGGTAGCTGCACCAAGTGAATAAGTGTGATAGATGTACAATGTGAACAAGTGTGATAGATGCACAAAGTGAACAAGTGCGGTAGCTGCACCAAGTGAATAAGTGTGATAGATGTACAATGTGAACAAGTGTGATAGATGCACAAAGTGAACAAGTGCGGTAGCTGCACCAAGTGAATAAGTGTGATAGATGTACAATGTGAACAAGTGTGATAGATGCACAAAGTGAACAAGTGTGATGGGTGCACAAAGTGAACAAGTGCGATAGATGCACAAAGTGAACAAGTGCGATAGATGCACAAAGTGAACAAGTGCGATAGATGCACAACGCATATTCCATGCAAGATAGACAACCGACGTATGATGTTAATTGAAGGCATGTTCTATGCAAGAAACAAAAGCATA
>NW_021024814.1:92991-125240 GCF_004153795.1 Camellia sinensis
ACGATCTAGGCAACTCCCGTTTGCCTGGATGATGTCTGGTGTGTATGTGAGGGCCGATAGGTGCTTCCACGCGTGTAAGACCTCAATGATCTGTTCTCTCAGACCTGGAGTAACGAGTTCTGGAAGTCCTTGATTGATGTCGTCTGTCTTTTGAGGCTCCTACTCTCTGCTTGTGATGGCATGGTATGTCTACCACGATCTTCTGAGTGGCGAGGAGGCGTATTGCCTTTGCGCCCCTCTCTTGTTGCCACATCTTTTCCCTGATCTGGCGCTTCATGGCCCTCCATGTCCGCCGCTATCTTCCTTATTAGTTCATCTTGCTCTTTTACGCGATCCTCCAAAGCTTGAGGGATCGATTCTTTGCCTTTGCCTTTCAAGGGCTTTGTGAGCGAGAGCGACGGGGGCTGTTGTTCCACCTTCCCCTTGTATCCCTCTGGGGATTCTGTTGCGTGGGGCTCTAAGTCTGCCATGGGAAGGATAGAGGGCAATCCTTCACGCACTCCCACCCCCTCTGGGGTTTGTCCCGTCGATGGCGGACTGCGGCAAATCTTCGGTTGTGCGCCATTCAACTAGCGAGGGAAACTTTGATGAAGAGGTTTTGTTCTTTGTCTGATCTTCCACAGACGAGGCGGCCAATAGTACAGAAAAAGAAATAAACCTTTCTCTTCTCGTATAATCCTGTTGATCAAGTCTGTACTCCTCCGTACGACGTCACTTTACTCCCTGAAAACATAAACGTGAGCTAGCTGGCGGGTGTGTGCCGGATAACTCTCCGATACCTAGGTCAGCAAAATAGACAAATAGACAAAAAGCTCTGTGTATTCGGGAATCAAAGTTGTGTTACCTCTCCATAGGTGATGTTGTGAGCTTTTATAGGTTCCGCGTGGCACAATCCTAGTAGGACTCTTACTCCTCTACGTAGAGTCCTCCTAGGAGTCATATTCCTGAAAGATAATGCTTATCCTTCAACACTCCTCTCACTACTTGAACCAAGTGAGATGGTTTTACCATGGTCGGATTCCAATATGACAAAGCTAAGTATGGCTATGCTAAGCCGCAGCGTAGACCGAACTATCTAGTTCGGTTCTTCCTTTCACTGCTCTTACCTCGGTTTCTCCTGTACACCATGGCGTGGTTAGACCGAGCTAGCAAATAGCAAGGTTCTAACCGAGCTAACCACAGTACGCTATGACCGAGCTAACTACAAAGCTCTCTTGGACTGGACTAACTTCAAGGTTTTCTCGGACCGGGCTAACTTCAAGGCCTTTTTTACTCAACCCTTCTTACTATGGCCCACAACGGCTCATTACCCAGCTCGGCCCAATTTAGATATAAATTACCCTCTCAATGACGATATATTTAAATTTTATATTTTGATAATTTTTTTAAAATAAGAATATTGTTTTATGAAATTGAATAGAATAAATCATTAGATATATGATAGAATTATATAAATTATATTTTAACTAATAGAAATTAGAAAAAAAAATATAATAAGTCTTACAATTTTAACATAATTATACATTTTCTTTTTCAGTAAGACTAAAGTTTTAAGGAAGTCCAATATAATTATATCAAATCTGTATAAGTTAATGTATTTTTAACACTCAAGTATTTATTCATGCCACTTGTGCTATTGTCTAAATTCATATCGATTTCAAATAATCACCAAATTAATTATTCAATATTATTTCGTTTTATACAAGTATCTTTTGAGTTAGTTCATTTTGTTATTCAATACTTATTTGATATGATGAGTTTTATCAATAGTGCTCAATTCACTAAAATGAAAGTAGAATAGAATGATCAATTAAAATGTTAATTCTCACATATGATGAAAAATGTATTGAAAATGGATTCTTATTTATAAGAAAATGGTCATTCTATGGGGAGACTATTTAATGATCATTCAACTTTCATTAATTGTGATTTAAGATTTTTAAACTGACATGCCACCCATCTATTATAAAAATTACAAATAACTGGGCTTTCCTCCAATCCGTGATCGGATTGAAGGGTACTTTGGACCCGTGGGACCCACCACGAGTCTCATTTCAATAATTCAAACGGTTCAATGTGTAAAATTTGTCGAGTACTATATGTCTGTAAAAAATCATGATATCGAACCGTTTAATAATAATAATTTACATTAATAGCCAGCTCATGAACTGATTTAATTACAACGAAAACATACACCATTAATAATAACAATTTACATTAGTAGCAAGCTCATGAACTGATTTAATTACATTTCTTCCTACTTTAATAATACTAAGAAAATGAAAGAACATGCTACAGTAAAATATATCAGTAATAATCCACGCCACATGCCGATCCATATTAGACCCCTTATACTAAGTTAATCAAAACTTGGCAATCCGTCTTTATCGTGATCCTACATAGCTGCTGCCCACAGCCCATCGCATAGCCTCTAAACATGCTGTAGCTTAAGCCATGAATGGAGACGAGGGACACTGAATTGCCATATTGCTTTCTGGGCCATATGTTGATAGTCATCATTTAAACAAACCCAAGATGCTCCTGCAATCAACCCAGTTGATCTCCATGACCCATCAATAAGTATAGTCCACATTATTAAATCTTCCTGTAGAGCTGCTACTGGCTGTGTGTCTTGCTGCAAAACACACACATTAGAATTATCATCTAGTGCATCTATGGCAATATGATTCTTTGTTAATGAACTATATTTAACAACATTACAACGTATGGCCATATTGAAGCACTCATTGGCTATCACAATTGTGTCCACACTCGACAGAGCATTATGATTGAAAACATAACTGTTACGCTGTAATCAAATAGCCCAAAGTATCGCCACCAACTGAATAATAATCTCTTCATCTCTAATTTGTACCACCCAATTTTTAAGAGTTATGTTAAGGACTTGTTAGCAAAAAAATCTGGTCTGGGCCAAATCGACAGTGGTGATTTGACAGAGAAGCCAAACTTTTACAAACAACAACAAATCAATTGTGGTCTGAATGTCCTATGCCTTAACAGATTCAAGAACTTCTTTGGAGGCTGTAATGCGAAGAAATAAGAAGGAACAAACTGAAAATCAATTGTTGAACAAACAAACTTGGAATTTAATCAGTAAAATTAAACTTCCAGTGCAATGTACATGACAATCGACAGAGAATTCTTAGTTACAGAAACTGAACTACATATAGACTACTCATAAGTAAGAACGAACTAAGTTAAGTTACTCCTAATGCTATAAGGGTTGTAAATTTGTTTGAAGATCTTCTAACTTCGAATTCCCAGCTTTGATATTGCTGGTCTTCAAACTCCACTGCTGCTCTGCTGCTACGTGTCCCATCATGTAGCTAGCTACTTCCACTTCAATGCCCATGATCTCTGCAACTGCCAGTAACTGCTTCTCTGTTGCAGCTTCTCTCCTTCTAGGAAACATGGCATGTATCATGTATGCCTTGCATGCTAACTTTATGGCTTGAGGCATGGGCCATGTTTGGCCACATTCCACTTCATTACTAGACGAATAGACAGGAAAACTACAACTGCCACGTCTGCCTCTTTGACTATTTCCTTTCTGTCACTTGCTCTGTATTCTAGGCTTCATATTCACTCGCTTTTCACTCGTAAACTTGTGGAAACTCGTGGTGTTTAAACCTAGCATCCGCTCGACCAATTCTCTGCATTTGTTACATACAATCGACAGAGAATATACAATTTTTAGTGTCAACAATGCCCCTCTCATTCAAGACAAAAAAGGAGTTTTTGGCTTGAATGATTATTTAAAAAAAATAAAATTGGACATTTAAATATTTGGGCTGTTTATCTATAATTTGTAATAAGGCCCAAATGCTAAAAATTAGTCCAACATAATTTCTCAGAACTTTGAGTAAGCCCAACTGATCGAACTATCAAATAAAGCCCAAACCTAAAAAGGTCCACAGCAAACTATTTGAATGCTAGAATTCAAATCATCATTTCACTATTCTCGATCTCTCTCTACTATTTGCTTCTTCAACCCTCTGACTTCGAAAAACCCTTCTCCTCACACTCTCTAATGGCGCCCAAACGAGGTCAGGTCAAAGGAAAGAAACAAACTGAGTCACCACCTATACAACGCTTTCCAATCGATTTTCAGCAGCTACTGTGTCAAAACATCTTTAACAGTTGCATTATCCCATGCTATGGCAACCCTGCAGAAGGAGAACTGGGCCCTACTTTCAATGCAATCATTCCTGATTAGCTTACCCAGTACTATCCTATTGTAGACACTGAAACATTACTCTTCAACAAAGCAAAGCTATCATGGAACCATTAGGATTTCAGCCCTAATCCTCTACGCACATGGCAAAGACCTAATCCGGACTGGAAACGATGGGTCCAACGAATGATGATATACGACATTGATCTCTGGAGAGCTTTAGGTATTTACGATGTCATCAGGTTATCAACTTTCTCTCTAGATATGGACAAATGGGCCATTAGTGCTGCTACATGTTTTTGGTCTTCATCATGTAATTCCCTCATTCTAAAATGTGGTATGATGTCACCTACTATTCTTGATGTTGTCCATTTGACTGGCCTCCTTTTTCTGGTCAACATATCAGTGCCCTTTTAACCCCAAAAACACCTATCAAGTTGGACACTGACCTCTGTTATGGGAAATTTCAAACAAAGTACCAAAAATCTGGCCTTAAACCCATAGATAAGAAAATAACAACTTTTTATTTACTATGGCTTTCCCAACATTTTCTTTGTGTTCCTGGTTTGAAAATCACTAAAGAATACCTAGCATTCGCCACTTGTATTCAGGAGGGATAGAATTGGCTCTTGCCCCCTTTTTACTAGGTACCTTATACAGAGGTCTCTTTTCTTTAGTGGATAAAGAAATTGATCATAATGGTGGTGGTCCTTTCTGGCTTTTCCAAGCATGGCTTTATGCTTATTTTTCTGAAATTAGGCCTACTACTCAGACTCCATTTCTCCCCACATGCCAAAGCTATGCTGAATTTTTTCTTTCCTTTAGACCAGCCACCTCTAACTCTTTCACTAAGGTGTTCACCTTTCTTTATGAACTACCTATCGACAGAGATCCTCAGCTTTTCATCCCTTTTCACCAACTTCACTACACCTTATCTAGACTTACCTATGTCCATGATGATCCTTCTGTATTGGGTGATGAGTTGAGACAACAACAAAAGTATTTTTGGGCTAAGATCTTTACTCCAAGATACATTTTAGTGGGAGGGTCCCTTTCAACTAGCAGAATTTCTAACTGTAATTTTGAAAGCTATAACCCCTGTCAATGGGCTACGCAAATGGGCCTCTATCAAACTGTTCCTTGCCCATATTTTCATCCCATTATTCATGAGCAAGTTGGAGCTAGAATTCAATTCAAAAATCAAACAATTGTGGAGGCCCTTCTAGCCCACAATCAAGAACTATTTGACCAATTCAGCTTCTACTACTGCAAAGTCACACCCTTTCTCTCTACAAGATTCAGAGACTGGTGGCTTCTTATGAGTGCAGTAATCTTTAATAAAGAAACTCAAATATGCCTCTGGAATGTGCATCCTGATAACAAAAAAGGAGTGACCATGAGCATTGGTAAACAACTATCTTCTTCTTACTTTATATTTCTTGTTAAAATTTCTTTTTTGGATGTATAACAGTATATATCTTTTCTATATATATGCAGCTGAGTCCCCAGTCAAAGCCATTCCTTTGGCTACAGAAATGCCTGCTCCTACTATCCAGAAAAGAAAGCATAAGGGTATAATCCCTTAAACACCACCAATGCTGAAGGTTTCACACCTTACAAACCAGGTGTAGAGACTAAACAAAGGATTCATACTAGAGAAGAGGAACTTCAAAAATTCTTTACATCTCAATCACAACCAAAATGTGGTATTTCTCAACCAACATTGGAAGGTGGTGCAACACGTGAGAGGAGATCTAAAAGAAGACAAGAGGAACCAGTTCCCTCACCATCTCCGGCTGCACTAGCTTCTTCCTCTTCCAGTGGTGCAGCACTTGTAAGGAGACCTAAAACAAAGTAAGAACAACCAGCTCCTTCACATGCTCCTGCTGTACCAGCTTCTTCTTCTTCTAGTAGTTCATCTTCTCGTCCCATAATGGTATAAATCTTACTCAATCTGTCAATTTTGTTATCATTTTAAACATAATGACATTCTATTTTGCTTGTTTAACATTTTCCTCTCTCTTTCAGACATATCTTAAGTCATACAAAAAGAGAAAACTTGTTTCTTTGGCCATATCTTCTTCTTCTCATGAAGATATACCTGCAACTCATACCAACCTATCTCCTCCTCTTCTTGAGAATGAAGAACTGGCTGAGGCACAAGTTCTGAAAGCCAAACTGAATTGCTATAGTCTCAACCAAACCCCCTTGAGAAAGAACAAATTGATCAAAGGAGAGCCATTTTAAGAAACTTGGCTCCTGAATTGGCTCAAATTTTGTCTGAAATTCCCCAAGAAGTGGCTTTAGGAGACCTAATGGCCTTCCCTCTTAGAGGGGTGCCACATGGAACTGATGAAGTCATCACTTTTCCTGGTGTGGCTTCTTCTCCAGAAGAATCAGTAATTTCTGAACATGCTCAAGAAGATCCAGTTAATTCAGACCATGTCAGAGAAGCTCCAGTTGACTTATCCGCTAACGCTGACAATCACACATCTTCTATCGACAGAGATTCTCCTGTCCATGAGCATGTTTTTGAGCCAGATGACAACCTTCTAAATGAAGTTGACAGAGCTGACACTGAGGTTTTAGATGATGAATCAACCTCAAGTGATGTGAAAGTTCCTCAACCAACTATCATCACTTCCATTACTCAGTCATTTCCAACACAGGTAACATTTTCTCACCCATACACCTTATTCTTATATATATGTATATATATTTAGATGTATACGGTTTAAAAACAATCCCCTTTCATTCTCTTATGCAAGACTAAGATGCCTTTTCAAACATCATTGACTGCTGGTATGGGGGTGCAAACTACACAAGCTCAAAGTCCCTCAAGAGAGATCTTAGGTACTTCTACCTCACCTTATAGTGTCATAGAGGTAATAATCTCTCATATCATTTTCCATATTCATTGTTCTTCATTTGTTAACTTTACTTTTTGATAACTACAACCTGTTGTTATCTCCTCTTCTTCCATTCAAGACTTACTCTTAGGAATTTCTGTTGTTCAAGAAACTGTTGCTAATTTGACTGTTGAAGAAAAATTGAAGCAACTATCCAACAAAGAGCAGTAACTTATTGAACAATTTTTTTAATTTACTTGGTTAACCACTGGATGCCTTGGCTCTCTCTCAAACTTCAATTTTGACTGACTGTTTGGAAGCCATTGCCCCACTGATGCCTCAACTTTTTGATCCAGACCAAGTGTAAATCTTTCAAACCTTCATTTCAAAGCTTCCTCAGCATTTAATGGCTATCAATCAATTTCAAATTGAGCCAAAAACTATTAAGAATCAAGCTGAGCAAACGAGGAAAACAGTGCATGCTCTAACTGAAGCATCTGTTAGATCACAATCCCTCATTGCTCAATTTAACACTCTTACAGCAGAAGAAGCTCAGCTAGAAGCTCAATTGGCCCACATGAGAGCCCAGAAAGCTGCCATTGAACAAGAGCAAGCCAACCTTTCTCAGCAAATTCCAAATCTTCTTGCTCAAGCAAAAAGTGGTCCACTAGCTTTCAAGCAAGCCCAAACCAAACTTAGGCAAAATAAGCTAAAGCATCAGACTGCTCTTCAAGCTTGAAGCAGACTCTCAATGTATTTCCAAAGGGATTAGGCCAAATGTAAAAACAAATTTCATTATTTGTCCTTCTGTACTTTTGATACAAGTTTAATGAAAATACTTATTACATTTGTTTTGACTTTACTCTTTCTGTCACATATCTTTGTTTTCGTGTGTATGAATCCATGCATTCCCACATGGTTGGATAATACTTCTTTAAATATTTGCCATTAATTATTCTTCTGTGTGGCTCACCTTCTAAAGAAGCAAGATGATAGGCTCCCCCTCTAAGAACCTTATGTATTTTAAATGGTCCTTCCCAATTTGGAGACCATTTACCATATTCTGGGCTTTTAAATCCAACTGGTAAAATGGTTTTCCACACTAATTCTCCTTTAGAAAATGATTTACTCTTAACTTTCTTGTTATAACTTCTCTCAACTTTCTTTTTCTGAGCCACCAAATGATTAAAAGCCACAATTTTTTCCCTTCTAAATCTTGCAACTCAATCGATAGTGCCTCTGAATATTCATCCATAGGAATATCCAAATGCTTGGCCAGTCGATTGGATCTCACTATCACTTCCAAAGGTAATACAACATCATGCCCATAAACCAACTCATATGGAGTTGTACCTATACTATTCCTTTTGGAATTTCTACAAGCCCAAAGCACTTCTGATAAGAGATTATGCCAATCTCTAGGATTATCTTCAATCATTTTCTCTAAAGTATTTTTGACAATCTTGTTTGTTGCCTCAGTTTGTCCATTTGCCTGGGCATAATATGGTGAAGATTTTAATATCTAAATGTCGTATTCTTTGGCAAACTCTTTAATCTCATTCCCATTGAACACTATACCTTGATCAACAGTGATAGATTGGGGTAAACCAAACCTATGTATCAAATTCTTTTTCAAGAATTCAATAACTTGGACCTGTGTCACCACTTTCAAAGGTATTGCCGTTACCCATTTAGTAAAATAGTCAGTGGCTACCAATAAGTAAGAATGTGCTTTAGAAGATGATGGGAAAATTTTCCCAATTAAATCCATTGCCCATCCTCTAAAAGGCCAACGTTTAACCACTGAATGCAGGCTGGTAGCTGGTACCCTTTGAATATTGCCATGCTTCTGGCAACTCTAATATCCTTTTGCATACATTATGCAATCTTTTCTAATGGATGGCCAAAAATATCCATACCTGTTAATTAGCCATCTCATTTTATCACCAGCTTGATGGGCCCCACAAATTCCTTCATGTACCTTAGCTATAGCTTTCATTTGGTCTAATTTACCAATACAAAACAGGGTCAAACCATCATGAGCCTTCCTAAACAAATCATCTCCCATTACAACATAGTTTAAGGCTTGAAACCTCACCTGCCTACTGCTTTTTTCATTGGGATTCGATAGGTACTTTATTAAAGGGAATCTCCAATCTTCTTCTGTCACATCGAAAGTGAGAATAGGTAGGAAATTCCTACACCTATTTTTAAGTGCAGAAAAGTTTCTTTTCTGAATTTGAATCACCCTTTCCTGAGCTCCTTTAGGTATTTTTAGTCCAAAAGCTGCTTGAGCCATATCATTAGCCTCTTTATTCTCCAATCTAAACCTATGTGTGAATGTGATATGGTCAAAGAAACTAGTTAACCATTTGACCTCAGTTAAATATTCTTCTAGAGCACCACTGACACATTTGAACTCTCCCAAAACTTGTTTAATGACTAACTGGGAATCTCCAAAAACCTGGAGGCTTCTAATCCTGAATTCTCTGGCCAATTCTAAGCCAATTATCAAGGCTTCATATTCAGCTTGATTACAAGACTGTACATGTTGTGCTTCTAACTGATATGCAAACTGATACATTTGCTTATTTGGTGCAATCAACACAATACCTGCTCCAACTCCTTCATCTATTTTTGAACCATCAAACATCAATTTCCATGGTTCACTTTCTACCAAATTGACCTCATATAGGTCTAAATCGACAGAAGTGCCAGGGTGTTCCATCAAGAAGTCAGCCAAAGCTTGCCCCTTGACTACTTTTTGTGGTACATATTTGAGACAATACTCAATTAATGCTAATATCCATTTACCCTGTCTCCCTCTTAAAATTGGTTTAGACAACATATATTTAATAACACCTGTTTGTGCTATCACAAACACTTTTGTTGGCAGCAAATAATGCCTCAATTTAATGGCTGCAAAATAAAGTGCCAAACACAATTTCTCGACAGAATTATATCTAGTTTCAGCATTATTTAGCCTTCTCCTTAGGTAGTAAATGGCTTGTTCATGACCCATATCATTTTCTTGAGCCAATAAACAACCAATCGACAGGTCAGAAGCTGATATATACAATTTCAAAGGTTTCCTGCCACTGGTGGCATAAGCACTAGAGGGTTTGTCAAGTATTTTTTGAGCAAGTCAAAAGCTTCTTGATGGAACACTTCCCATTTAAACTCATGGTCTGACTTAATTTTCACTAAAGGAGAGAATGCTAAAGTTTTCTTGGCCAAATTAGCTATGAATCTCCTCAAAAAATTTACTTTTCTAGGAAAACTTTGCAACTCTTTCTTGATGGCTGGAGGCCTTGCCCCCAAAATGGCTTTGGCTTTATTAGCATCCACTTCTATTCCTTTGTGATGTACTAAAAAGCCTAAAAAATTTCCAGCAGATACCCCAAATGCACACTTTAAAGGGTTCATTTTGAGTTTGTATGTCCTCATTCTTTGAAATGTCTGCTGCAAATGTTCTAGATGCTCATCAAAACTATCAGATTTGATGGCTACATCATTGTGGGGGCCAAAATGTTAAGAGGCGTAAATAGGCCGAATAGATGGACCAGGAGAGTCAAAATATATACAACGCATTCGGCCCTATTCTACCAAATAGCCGGTTGATTGAGGGGCCGAGTGGAAAGCGGTTTTGCAGCAAGAGGAGCCGAATAAGTAGTTATACGGCAAATCGGAAGTGGGCCCAACCCCGAGGCCTAGGAAAGAAAAGATATAAATAGAAGAACGTCAGATAGAAAGAGGTAGGCGAGAACTAGTGTGCTTAACTTAAGATATAAGCAATCAAGAGAGCATACACTGACTTATCCGTCGAAGTGCTAATTTCGGCACCCCCAACCGGATTGTTCATTCCTTTTCAGGTGGCTAGCTGAGGATCATGAGCGACCCCAGGATCAGAAGAGTATTTCCAAACCACATCCCCACAATTGGCGCCTTCTGTGGGAATACTCAAATACATCCATGGCGGGCGTAACGGAAGACCCTTTGATAGTCACTGATGAGACCACACAGAGAGACGACCTCACTCCAACAAACATACTTGGACCGGAGACTATCGCTGCAAGACACGCCTTGAACTTTGCCTCATCCTCTACTTTAGCGGATGAGACAATGCAAGTGATCATGGAACAAGCAAAGTAAAACGAACAGAGGTTGGAGAACATGATTGCTGAGAATGAATGTCTCCGCCAGGATTTGGCCTTGGAAGTGGCAAAGTCCAAGCAAGTTATACGCCAAGATCCGGAACGACCTCTGAGGGCAGATGGTCGACGACCTCGAGCCCGACAACAAGACATTGATAGCGACTCCGACTCATTATCCCCAGAGCCTAAGAAGAAAGGACGACCCGAAACTATCAGTTCCTCTAAAGAGAGGCCACGTATAAGGCATAAGCGAAGAAGAAATAATTTAAACGAAGAAGACCAACGTGATCCCTTTGTTCGAAGGATTGCAAGGGCATTGCTATCCAAGAAATTCAAAGCACCGTCATTCACCTTGTACGACAGTAAATCCGACCCCACCGATCACATCCACCATTACAAGCAAGTCATGACGCTGCATGCAGATGACCAGGCTCTCATGTGTAGAATATTTCCAAGCAGTTTGGGACCACTGGCTGTCAGGTGGTATTATAAACTGGAGCCGGCTTCGATCAAGAGCTTCCACCAACTCTAAAAATCCTTCAGGGCAAGGTTTATCACTAATGAGGTCCAGCCAAAGCAAGCCGATTCCCTCTGGGCAATACAGATTCAACCGAGGGAAACCCTTCATGCGTATTCGGCACGGTATTCGTAGTGTTTTAATCTGGTAGATGATGCTTGCAATGACTCTATGGCCATTACCGCCTTCAAAATGGGATTACATCCCGACAGTGCCCTCCGCAGCTCTCTGACCAGATGACCCCCCAAAACAGTCTGGTCGTTGATGAAGAAAGTTAAGGAATACTATAAAGTGGAAGAGACGCCTTGTGAGTTAAAGCTGGAAACGTGGCCAATAAGACGGCTCCTTCTGAAATTGCTCAACTGTTAAATTCTATAACACCTCAGAGCCTTGAACCACGGCATCGGGCTAAACGAGACAAGAGACGGGATTCTCACCGATCAAGCGACCAATGCCCCTACCGAGCAAATGAACAACCGCAAGTCGATAGCAGGCGCACAAGGCGTACCGCCAAGAAATATACGGAGTTGTCAGAGCCAATCAACACGGTCATGTCCAAAATCCAACACCTGTCGTTCTTCAAATGACCGTCGAAAATGGTGGGACCTCCCGACACGCGAAGACAGGATAGGCGGTGCGAGTATCACAAGGATCATGGCCACGATACTGAGAGTTGTTATGCATTGAGGGATCACCTGGAGAAATTGGTACAAGATGGTCGGCTACAACAGTACGTCCGAAAAGGCAACTCAACCAAAGCAATAGCCTTAAGACAGGATTCACCTCCACTCGGTGTGATCCACATGATATACAGCCTGCCAATGCCATCCGCGGTGCATACGATTCAGTCGAATCCTGACCCTCAAAATCAACTCACTCTAGCTAAGCGACCCCATGAAGCTGCGAGCATTGCTTTTGGTGATTCAGACTTGGCCGGAGTGACACTTCCCCACATCGATCCCTTGGTAATCGAGTTACGCGTAAACCGATTCACCGTTGAGCGCGTACTCATTGATCCGGGAAGCACATCGGAAGTTATATATTACAAGACATTCACCAAACTCGGCTTCTCCGAATTGGATCTCTCTCCGGCACCTTATCCACTATTCGGCTTCAACGCTAATCCAGAATACTCGTTGGAAAAAGTCACACTACCCGTTCGAGCGGGCTTCCAAACAGTGGAAGTGGAATTCTTAGTCGTCAAGCTGCCGTCGCCGTATAATCTCATCATGGGGCGAACTTGGTTGCACACCATGCAGGCCATGCCAAGCACCTATCATCAGCTGCTATGCTTCCCGACAGACCGCGGCATTGAGCAAATCCGTGGCTCCCAGAAATCGGCACAAGCATGCTATCTCCTTGCTGGAAAGTCGCCAAAAGAGTTGCAAGTGAATTCTATTTAGGTGTCGGAACGAGAGAGCCTCAACGATGTTGGGCAGCTCCCAAGTGAAAAGGCCACGGAAGCCCTAGATTGAGTTGAAATCGACGGAAACCCAGACAGGTTCTTCATGGTCGGCGCCTCCCTGAATCAAGCTGACAGACAGCAACTAATTTCCTTCATTCTCAGCAACCTTGATGTATTTGCTTGGACTCCATACGAGATGCTGGGTATAGATCCGTCTGTTTCGTAGCACTGTTTGAATGTTGACCCTAAATGCAAGCTGATCATTCAGAAAAGCCGGCGGTCAGCCGCAGAGCACGCTACCACCGTTGTTGAGAAGGTTAACAAGTTGCTTGACGCCTGGGCAATCAGGGAAGTGACCTACCTTACATGGCTCTCTAATACTGTGGTTATGAAGAAGAAAATAGGACTTTGCAAGTGTGCGTTGATTTCATGGACCGAAACAAAGCCTGCCCCAAGGATTGTTTTCCTCTATCTAGAATTTACCAACTTGTAGATGCGACGGCACACCATCAGCGTATGAGCTTCCTCGATGCTTACAGAGGCTACCATCAAATTGCCATGCATCTGAAGGACCAAGACAAAACTGCATCCTCACCCCAAGAGGAACCTGCTGCTATAAGGTTATGCCTTTTGGGCTGAAGAATGCAGGGGCAACTTACCAAAGACTGGTTACTGCCATGTTCATGGAGCAACTCGGCCAGACTCTAGAAGTGTACATTGATGACATGGTGGTCAAGTCCAAAGAAGAGCAAACTCATCTAGCTGATCTAGAAGAGACATTCGGCATTTTACGCAAATACAAAATGAAGCTAAACGCTTCCAAATATGCGTTTAGGATTGGCTCTAGCAAATTCTTGGATTACATTGTCAACCACCGAGGAATCGAAGCCAACCTGAGGCAAATCATAGCAATCTTAGAGCTCGGTTTCCCTCGTTTAGTGAAAGAGGTTCAAAAGTTGATGGGGATGGCCGCCGCACTCAACAGGTTCATCAGTCGGTCCACAGATCGCTGCCGACAATTCTTTCATACACTACGGCAAGGCAAGGCTTTCGAATGGTCCGCCGAGTGCGAAGCCACTTTCAACGGCTTGAAGACCTACCTCCGATCAGTGCCACTCTTGACAACACCTTCAGCAGGTGACCTACTCATTTTGTATCTGGAAGTTTCCGACCAGGCCGTTAGCGCGGAACTGATAAAGGAAGAGCTGGGGGAGTAGCGGCCAGGGTATTATGTGAGCAAGGCAATGGTTGATGCCGAAACACGCTACCTTCTGCTAGAAAAACTCATCCTAGCCCTAGTCATGGCGGCAAGAAAACTGATGTATTACTTCTAGGGGCATAGCATTAGGGTGCTAACAGATTATCCCCTCCGATCAGTAGTACGTAGTGCAGAAGCATCAGGATGTGTTTCAAAGTGGGCTCTTGAACTCGGCCAGTACGATATTCAGTTTCTACCTAGAACCTCAATCAAGGGACAGGTGCTTGCCGACTTTGTTTCCAAATTCACTGGGGGTCTTGCCGACTTCAAGCTCGATGATATTCGACCAAAGCCGAACTGGAGAATTTATGTTGGGGACATTTGGCAGTTGTACTGTGATGGATCATCTAATCAACGGGGCAGTGGAGCCGGAGTAGTAATCATGGCTCCCGACGACGCAATAATTGAGCACGCCGTCAAGCTCAGCTTCAAATCATCAAATAACAAAGCCGAATGCGAAGCCCTTCTAACTGGTTTGTGGAATGCACATCTTCTGGGTGCTCGACGTTAGCTTGTATTTTGCGATTCAAAACTGGTGATCAATCAGCTAAAGGGGGAGTACGCTGTAAGAAACGACCCTATGGCGGCTTATATAAAAACGGCTAACTCCTTGCTGGCAAAATTTGACCATCATGAGTTGAATCAGATAACACGTGATCAGAACACACATGCAGATGCCCTGGCTTGCCTAGCCTCCGCCATTAACTCAGAGATTAAACGGACCATCGAAGTAGGTTTCATCCCGGAGCCGAGCATTGGCCCTTCGGAAGAAGTCTAGGTCAATGTCATAGAATCTGAACCGAGTTAGATGGATTCCATTGCTGCATTCCTGTCTTCCGAACCGCTCCTAGAGGACAAGAAAGAAGCGCACAAGCTGCGAAACAAAGCCCTAAGATAATACTTGGATCCGCAAGGAAAGCTTTATAAAAAAATCCTTTTCTAGTCCATATTTGGAATGCGTGTATCCAGACAAAGTCGAAGAGCTTCTGACTGAAATACATGAAGGCAGTTGTGGCGCCCATTCTGGCAGGCGCTCTTTGGCTCATCAAACCGTGACACAGAGGTATTACTGGCCGACAATGAGAGCCGACGCCGAATGTTACATGAAAAAGTGTGAACAGTGCCAGAAGTTCTCCCTTTTGACCCACCTGCCTGCTGAAGAGCTAAGCTCCATAACTAGTCCTTGGTCGTTCGCCTAATGGGGACTTGACATCGTCGGACCACTGCCTCATGCCCCAGGTAACAAGCGATTTTTGATTGTCGCGACAGATTATTTTACAAAGTGTGTCGAAGCGGAGGCACTAACGCACATCTGAGATACCGACGTGAAGTATTTTATTTGGAGAAATATCATAACACGATTTGGCATTCCAAGAGCACTTATCTCAGACAACGGCACCTAGTTTGATTGTGGCGTCTACCAAGAGTTGTGCAGCAAGTATGGTATCCGACCTTACTTTTCCACACCGGCTTATCCACAAATCAATGGTCAAGCTGAAGCCTCTGACAAATCCATCTTGGACGGCATCAAAAATAGGTTGGAGAAAGCTAAAGGCAAATGGGTCAAAGAATTGCCAAGTGTGTTGTGAGCTCATCAAACTACACCGAGGCGATCCACTGGGGAAACGTCGTTTGCTTCATGCTTTGGAACCCAGGCAATTATACACCTCGAGATCAGCCTCCCAACCTTGAAATCAAAATTTTTTTATATGGGCCAAAACGATATGATGCTGGCCTTGGATTTGATTCTGATTGAAGAACGAAAAGACCGTGCCCTTGTATCCATGGCGCGATATCAGCAGCAGCTTGCTAAGTCGTATAATCAACGCGTTCAGCTGCGTTGCTACACACCAGGAGAGTTGGTCTTGAAGAAAGTACTCACAGTTACTAGGAAACTGGCTGATGGAAAATTGGGTCCTAACTGGGACGACCCCTATTAGGTCGATTTGATCGCGGGAGTAGGGGCATATCGGCTCAAAGACATGTCTGGAAGGAGTCTGTCACGGCCTTGGAATTCAACGCACCTGCGTAAACTTTATCATTAAACCCAACCTGTGGGGAATGATACTAGTTTTGAATGGTTCACCGTGTACATATTTTACTTTTGCAATGCAAAGTTTCCCGTTTCCTCATCGCGCAAGTTCAAAACCTCCGGATCCAGAGCGCCCTTCGTGGATACCACGATTGGCCAAGCCAAGTCTCCAAATTCGGAGCCCCATTGGTGCATGACATCTTTGGGCCGATTAAGCCTCCGGATTCGGAGTGCCCTTCATGGATATCACGATTGGCCAAGCTAAGTCTCCGAATTCGGAGCCCCATCGGTGCATGGAACCTTTGGGCCGATTAAGCCACTGGATTCGGAGCGCCCTTCATGGATATCACAATTGGCCAAGCCAAGTCTCCGAATTCGGAGCCCTATCGGTGCATGGCACCTTTGGGATGATTAAGCCTCCGGATTCAGAGCGCCCTTTGTGGATATCACGATTGGCCAAGTCTCCGAATTCGGAGCCCCATAGGTGCATGACATATTTGGGCTGATTAAGCCTCTGGATTCAGAGTGCCCTCCGTGGATATCACGATTGGCCAAGCCAAGTCTCTGAATTCAGAGCCCCATCGGTGCATGACACCATTGCACCGATTAAGCCTCCAGATTCGAAGCACCCTTTGTGGATATCGCGATTGGCCAAGCCAAGTCTCCAAATTCGGAGCCCCATAGGTGCGTGACATCTTTGGGCCGATTAAGCCTCCGGATTCGGAGTGCCCTTCGTGGATACCACGATTGGCCAAGCCAAGTATCCGAATTCAGAGCCCCATCGGTGCATGGCACCATTGGGCCAATTAAGCCTCCGGATTCAGTGCGCCCTTCGTGGATATCACGATTGGCCAAGTCTCTAAATTCAGAGCCCCATAGGTGCATGACATCTTTGGGCTGATTAAGCCTCCGGATTCGGAGCCCTCTTCATGCATATCACGATTGGCCAAGCCAAGTCTCCGAATTTGGAGCCCTATCAGTGCATGGCACCTTTGGGCCGATTAAACCTCCGAATTCAGAGTGCCTTCCGTGGATATCACGATTGACCAAGCCAAGTCTCTGAATTCGGAGCCCCATCGGTGCATGGCACCTTTGGGCCGATTAAGCCTCCGGATTCGAAGCGCCCTTCGTGGATATCACGATTAGCCAAGCCAAGTCTCCGAATTCAGAGCCCCATCGGTGTATGGCAACTTTGGGCCGATTAAGCCTCTGGATTCGGAGTGCCCTTCATGGATATCACGATTGGCCAAGTCTCCGAATTCGGAGCCCCATAGGTGCATGACATATTTGGGCAGATTAAGCCTCCGGATTCGAAGCGCCCTTCGTGGATATCACGATTGGCCAAGCCAAGTCTCCGATTTTGGAGCCCCATCGGTGTAGGACACCTTTGGGCCGATTAAGCCTCCAGATTCGGAGCACCCATCGTGGATATCGCGATTGGCCAAGCCAAGTCTCCGAATTCGGAGCCCCATAAGTGCGTGACATCTTTGGGCCGATTAAGCCTCCAGATTCGGAGCGCCCTTCATGGATACCACGATTGGCCAAGCCAAGTCTCTGAATTCAGAGCCCCATCGGTGCATGGCACCTTTAGGCCGATTAAGCCTCCGGATTCAAAGCGCCCTTCGTGGATATGACGATTGGCCAAGTCTCTGAATTCGGAGCCCCATAGGTGTATGACATCTTTGGGCCGATTAAGCCTCCGGATTCAGAGCGCCCTTCGTGCATATCACGATTGGCCAAGCCAAGTCTCCGAATTCGGAGCCCCATCGGTGCATGGCACCTTTGGGCCGATTAAGCCTCCGGATTTGGAGTGCTCTTCGTGGATACCACGATTGACCAAGCCAAGTCTCCGAATTCAGAGCCCCATCGATGCATGGCACCTTTGGGCCGATTAAGCCTCTGGATTTGGAGCGCCCTTCGTGGATATCACGATTGTCCAAGCCAAGTCTCCGAATTCGAAGCCCCATCAGTGTATGGCACCTTTGGGCTGATTAAGCCTCTAGATTCGGAGCGCCCTTTGTGGATATCACGATTAGCCAAGTCTCCGAATTCGGAGCCCCATAGGTGCATGACATCTTTGGGCCGATTAAGCCTCCGAATTCGGAGCGCCCTTCATAGATTTCCCGATTGGCCATTCTAAGTCTTCGAATTCGGAGCCCCATAGGTGCGTGACATCTTTGGGCCGATTAAGCCTCCGGATTCAGAGCGCCCTTCGTGGATACCACGATTGGCCAAGCCAAGTCTTCGAATTTGGAGCCCCATCGGTGCACGACACCTTTAGGCCGATTAAGCCTCCAGATTCGGAGCGCCGTTCGTGGATATCACGATTGGCCAAGTCTCCGAATTTGGAGCCCCATAGGTGCATGACATCTTTGGGCCAATTAAGCCTCCGGATTCGGAGCGCCTTTTGTGCATATCACGATTGGCCAAGCCAAGTCTCCGAATTCTGAGCCCCATTGGTGCATGGCACCTTTGGGCCGATTAAGCCTCCGGATTTGGAGCGCCCTTCGTGGATATCACGATTGGCCAAGCCAAGTCTCCGAATTCGGAGCCCCATCGGTGCATGGCACCTTTATGCCGATTAAGCGTCCGGATTCGAAGCGCCCTTCGTGGAGCCCTATCTTTGCATGACATCTTCGGGCCGATTAAGCATCCGGATTCAGAGCCCCATTCGCGCGACGCCTATGGGCCGAATGAGACTATGGATTCCGAGTCCCTTTGTAGATATCATGATTGGTCGACAAAAACCCTCCGAATTCGGAGCCACAGCCGTGCATAACACGTTTAGGCCGAATAATATTTCGAATTCGGAGCGCACTTCACGATGAAGGTTAAAGTAGAATGCTTCGTTAAGCTGAGCCGACAAAAACCGTTTACGCATCAAAGCATACAAACATTGAAAATTAAAAGCTTAATTAAGTTAGGTCGGCACAACCGCATAAATGAATTACAACATGCAAACATTCGAAATGAGATGCATAATCAAACATGGAAACATTCAGAATGAAACATAGACATTTAAAATGAAATTTTTTATTAAATTAGCCAATAGATACATTCAGAATGAAACATAGCGTTTACAATATATATGTAATCCTATTCGGCATCGCCCTCGTCATCGCTCTTCTCAATTTCGAAAGCGCCGAAAGGAAAGTGCTGACGTTGATATAATGGCGACGTCTATTCAATTCCTGCTCCTTGGAGTGCCTCTGAGGCATGGAGAGCCTTAATCCATCCATGCCTAAAGCCTCGATTCTCGCATTGGCAGACCTCCTTCGCGAGTTCCTCTGTGGTCTTGTTTATCCCGACTTTTCGCCCGTCATGGAAACCTTTCTCATAACCCATGGTCCTTGCATTTTCTACGGCAAACATGCTCGCTGTATCTCGATCGGCAATCGCATGACTTAACAGCCGTTGGGTCACCCTCTCCTCCACGATCGGGTTAGATTGACCTGCCGCACGCGGCTCGGTGGTTTGAACCTTCCTAAGCTCCCTAGGCTCACGATCGGCCTTCTCCGCGCAAGCCTCTAAATTTCGAATTTGTTCGTCCTTCTTTTCTATCTCCCGCCGCACGGCGTGCAGACGCATGCCGACTTCATAGACAATATACAGCCCTCTCACCGCTTCATAGATGCCCTCTCAAAATACTTCATAGACAATGCCCTCTCGGTCGCGGGCGTGGGGAGCTTCCCCGTTGCTGTTTCTCCTTACGGGGTGATCTGCTTCGACGACTTGAGGGCTGACATTTTTCCCGTTCCTTAGACGTCCTACCTCCCGTACGTGTAGGCTCGCTGCTGCGATTCATTGCAATGTCAAGCTCAGCCAATGTTCGCCTTCTTCTCTGCTGTTGAAGAACAATCTACTTGACATTCGCACTTGTCTAACCTTACACAACAGACTGGTTTAAATTGAGTCTGAACACAATAAGTAGAATCACTGGCGCGAAGAGTCCACCCCATTTATTTCTAGCGCTTGCAGCGCCCCCGAGGCGATTTTAGTAACGCTAAAATCCAAAAGCTCGATGCCGATCGACGTGCGCCGTATCCACCCCATGAACTACTAATATTCAACTTTTTGGAGTTCATGCAATGGTTGGGGTAAGGGCAGATTTATTAATCTAATCGGCCAAACATCTAAGCCTGACGCCGATCAATCTGTGCCACAACCACTCTATGAACTACTAATATTCGACTTTTTAGAGTTCATGCAATGGCTGGGGCAAGGGCAGATTTATTAATCTAATCGGCCAAACATCTAAGCCTGACGCCAATCGATCTGTGCCACAGCCACTCCATGAACTACTAATATTCGGCTTTTTGGAGTTCATGCAATGGCTGGGGCAAGAGCAGATTTATTAATCTAATCGGTTATTCGACAAGGATAAATTGTTAAATTATCTAGTTATCTAATTGGCAAGTGTACACGAATGTCTTATCCAAAATAGCAAAAAACAATACCATTCATCAATAGCAAAGTACAAAGAAAATTTTCATTAGTATATTGGGCACAAACTGTGGCCATTTTACATGTAAAAACTACTAAACAAATGTGAAAACTACTAAACAAAAGCTATAAACTCGCATGTCACCTTACACATGAAAATTACTAAACTAAATATTGCGACAATACATTCAAAATCCTTAAACAAAAACAACTAAAAGGTCGCCCTAATCAATCCTCGGAGTTAGACTCCAGCGGCCCAACAACCACTTGCTCGAATGGAATCGGCATAGCCAATGTCACATTAGCAGCAGCAAGGGCTTTGAGCCAGCCGCGTTTGAATCCCTGATTCTCGAATTTGGGGACTTCTTCTACATAGTTTGCGAGGGCAGCGCTCTGACCGGCCTCATACGCCTTGGAAGCCTCAGAGTCGGCTACTTCCTTCATCGCCTTCGATTCTTTCAAGTCGGCCTCAAGTTTAGCGATAGCCTCTTGGGCTAACTTGAGCAAGCTTCGCTCGCGTTTACCCTCTCCTCGGCGGCCAATCTGAGCTGTTCTGCATTTTTGGCCCTCTCCATCTCGGCCTCGGCCCTCGCGGCTTCCATCTTTGCCCTCGCCACTTCGAACTCGGCCCTGCTCCTCTGGCCTTCAACTTCCAATTGTAAGTGGCCAAGTTGTTCGACGGCGTCATGCTGGCGACGGCCTATCCCGGCTATCCTCCCGACCGTCTGCAAGCAAAATAGGAAATTAAAACCAAAATAATATTTTCACAAAAGGAAAAGACAAGGTCAAGGTATTTACCAGAAGAGCCAATTTAGTGGCTAATGCTATTGCCAGAAGATCTGGCTCTGCCCGAAAAGCCACCTTGTCAGCCGGCAATGAGACGGACGTAGCCATGCTCAACGCCACAGCTGGGTCTTTAATAGTCGACGTGTCAGAGAAGATCGGCATGTTTTTTTATCTTCGGTTGAATGACAAAAGGCACAATCACATCCGACTCCTCTAAACGTGGCCGTTTGTCAGCACGATTTTCTTCAGAGCCGTCCTCAACCTCGGCAGGACGCTTCTCCGTCCACTCAGCCTCTTCATTGATCTACACAACCGCCTCAACCTCGACATTTCGGGTTTGAGCCGTTTCCTCCTCAACAAGCAGGGAGGGCTGAACTTCGGCGGCCATTCTTTTCGTCGCATGGCCTCTGCACCAGGAAGGTCCTCCTTCGTCGAATGGCCGCTGCACTTCGTCGCATGGCCATTCTTTTCGCGTTTTTCTTTTTGGCGAGCTGTGTGAGGCTTAACCCAGCCGTCTTCGGGGTATGCACCAGGAAGGTCCTCCAAACCGGTAAAAATGTCATCAAATGGAAGGTCCCCTCGGCCCGAAGTGGACGGAGGGTTGGCTGAATTGAGGCCAGCTTCCTCAAAGGCCAACCTCAAAGCCTCGTTTACTTCGACTTCGGATTGATCTGAGTCGGCGACCTCAGTTACTTCTGTCCGCTCCGAATCGGATCCCTCCAAACCAACTTGTCGCAAGTTTTTGAAGTCGGTCAAAATAAGAGTCGTAAGAAACTCTTCACCCTTCGGAATTGGGATGTTTTCTGCAGTCGAGAAGGTCGTATAAGTCGGCTCGTATCGAAGTAGAACGTGGGCCGTCCTCCCTTGTTTTTGAAGACTCGGGCAGCTGAAATATTTGAGCGCGACTTTGATTTCTGAAAGAACGACGTCGTCGGTTGAAGTCAAGACTTTCTTCAAATCGTTTCCTGCACAAAAAAAACCAAGAGGACTCAAAAATGAAGTTTTATAAACATAAGAAAAATAAACACAAGAAGCTATACGGCCACCTGGTTCGCCCCTCCGTCTGGGAATAGGATCAAGGCGATCCTTGCCTTCGCCGAATTCCCAGTTACCTTGGACAACGACCATAACATCATTGACTCGCTTCCCAGAACTGGAAAGCATAGTCACTAATTGAAGGTCGGTGTCCTTGGCCCTAAGGAAATAACGTCCATGCCGACTAGAAGACTTGGCCAAGGCATAACAATGCCGAATAGTAGGTATGCCAAGGTTAATCCTAAGGCGACAGTTTAGCTCTATGATCTCCATTATGATTCTAAAAAAGTTGACATTAGGTTGGGAAGGGATTAGACTCCAATGGCGAAGGACAGTCCTAAGAAATGGGTGAAGCGGGAAACGGATTCCGCCTTCAGTAATTGACAAGAGGGGGAAAACGATTGTGCTTTTATCAACCCTCTCCACATCGAGGGTGCCGTCTGTCACAAGCGACAGACGGACGTCATCAGGAATAGAAAAATGGCGTCGAAAGCCAGAGATTCGATCCGCGGAGAGGAGGTCTTTCAGGTGCTTTGCCATTTCGGTCAGCCTATAGGAGCGTACTAAATTAAAGGCAAACCAGGAAAAAGGGATTCAAAGCAGAGGAAGAGAACTTACTAAAGATGGAGAGGACGGTGAAAGATAAATGGAAGTTGTAGAGACGAGTCGGAAGGCAGTCCAAAAACTAGCATCCAAAAAACGTGTGTTTGAAAAGACGACAAGATTTTAAATCACAATAAATAGAAGTGTACGAAGGGAAGGGAAGTTGAAATAACAACCGAGAGGCGTGTGCTCTAACATTTGCGTTGGAATGAGGTTAGCCATCGGATTTCGGCTCTAAATTTTCGAGTTCGAAACCAAACACTCCAGCTATCTGTTATTAGTGGAGTGCTTGGAGGGCAATTGTGGCAGCCGAAATGTTGAGAGGCGTAAATAGGCTGAATAAATGGACCAGGAGAGTCGAAATATATACAACGCATTCGGCCCTGTTCGACCAAATAGCCGATTGATTGAGGGGCCGAGTGGAAAGCGATTTTGTAGCAAGAGGAGCCGAATAAGTAGTTATACGGCGAATCGGAAGTGGGCCCAACCCCGAGGCCCAGGAAAGAAAAGATATAAATAGAAGAACGTCAGATAGAAAGAGGTAGGTGAGAACTAGTGCGCTTAACTTAAGATATAAGCAATCAAGAGAGTATACACTGACTTATCCGTCGGAGTGCTAATTCTGACACCCCCGACCGGAGTGTTCATTCCTTTTCAGGTGGCTAGCTGAGAATTACGAGCATCTCCCAGGATCAGAATAGTATTTACAAACCACATCCCCTCAATCATCTATATAAACTTCTAAATATTTTCTAATCAAATCATGGAAAATGAAGTTCATTGCCCTTTGATAAGTTGTTCCTGCATTCTTTAATCCAAAAGGCATGACTACCCATTCAAATGTCCCTAAGTCACAAGGACATCTAAATGTTGTCTTATCTGTATCCACTAGGTTAATAAAGATCTGATTATACCTAGCATGTCCATCCATAAAGGACAAAACCTTGCTCTTGGCTGCTGAATCAACTAACAGATCAGCCACTAGCATAGGGTATTCATCTTTAGGAGTTGCTAGATTCAAATTTCTAAAATCTATACACACTCTTAACTTACCACTTTTCTTCATTACAGGGACAACATTTGACAGCCATTCAACATACCTGGCTGTTCTGATAAAACATGCATTGAACAACCTTTCGATCTCTTCCTTGACCAATAAGGTGACTTCATTAGTCATCCTTCCTGGGGTTGTTTATAAGGAATAAAATTTCCTTTAATTGGGAGTCTATGCTCCACCAATGTTCTATCTAATCCAGGCACTTCTTCATAAGTCTATGCAAAGCAATCCACATACTCAGAAAGCAAACTAACTAGTTTGCTCTTACATTCATTAGATAGATTAGTATTTACATAGATGGGCCTTTTACAGGCCTTACTTCCTAAGTTATATTCCTCTAAAGGGTCCTGCACATCTGCCTTGAGATCATCAAGTTTGGCAGGAGCTTCCTTCAGATGTTCCAGTTACACCTCTTTATAAATCAGAGGGCTACTGTCGAGTACACATTCTGCCCAAGAACAATTAGGCAAACACTTAGGGTTGAAATTACTTTCTAAAAAGAAATAAAAAAAGCCTAGAAAAAGTAGATCTAATTACATCAGTTGTCTCATCCAGCTTGTCTTCTTTTGTTACTTGCACTTGCATCACCCCTCATCTTCAGCAATTTCCTCTATCACAAGCCTCTTATGCTTCTGTATCAGGCTTGGTTTGGCCAATTCCTGGCCTATCTTCTTGAAACCTTCCTCAATGAAGGCCTTGAACCCTTCAGTTGTTAAACATTTCCCTTGCGATTTGACTTCTTCTTTATCAATCACAATTGGGCCCAAATCCTCATCATACAACACAGCCTCTATGTTGTTAACATCAACAACAAAAGAATTTGCCTCAGCCCAAAAGATTTTCATTCCTTTTTTTATTCTGACCACCACCAGTTAGAAAAATTAATGCTTGGTGTAGAGACGAAGGTACACACCCATTAAGATGAATCCAATCCCTACCTATGAACACATTGTAATTAGAAGTGGAGTCTATTAAAAAGAAAGTTGTTCCCATTAACCTGGAACCAACTTGAAGCTGTAAAACTACTACTCCTCTAGCCTCAGATGATCCACCAAAAAAATTACTTATATTTACCTCAGTAGGAAATAAGTCATCGACAGACTTACCAATAGCCTTCAGTGTCCTAGATGGGAGAATGTTGACAATAGCTCCATTGTCTACCAACACCTTTTCCACTGGTACCCCATCCAAAAAAGCTTTAACATACAAAGGCCTCAGATGCCTAATAAGCTTATCTTCTGGTTTTTGAAGTACAACTTTCTCCTCATCGACAGACTTAATGACCTCAATTGATCTCAATGGCTTGGCCTGTGTCTCAACTATTACTATCTGAACAGCTGGTTCTGTCAAATGTTCAACATCACCTGCCAAGTTATCTGGCTGGTTTGGTTTGGCCTGAAACCTCTGTGGGATGGCCATAATCATGTTGCACTCCTTGGAAGGGAGAAAAGAACCAAAATGAATGGCAGCCAACTTTTCTCCAAAGTCATCACCAGAACTATCTGATTTCACTTCATCTTCTTGAACCCCTTCATTAACATTCTTGTTATCAATGACCATCTCCTGATCTTGATCATCTTTGATTACCACATCTTTTTTGTTTTTATTATCTTCTTCATTAGACATCAGATCTTTCTCTAATTGTTTCAGCTTTTGCCTTAACAAAGCCTTCTCTGAAAGCTTACCCACAGGTCTGTCTTCAGTCTCTTCTAGTCCCATTTTCCTTTTCAAAATCTGAACTGGTTGCACTAGATGGGTCTTAGAAGTTGAACCTTTCACTTTTTTTCCTTTAGCAGCAGGAACCAATCCTTCCCTAGTCCACACTAAGTCTTGTCTTCCATATGGTTTATCCCCTGCAGTAGTGGACATCATAGCATGGAACCTTCATTGTTCTTTCCTTTTATGAGTTCTTGTTTCTCCCATTGGTCTCCAACCACTCATGGGAAACTTTGGATGTGACACTCCTTGCCATTCCAAATGGGATGGTCTTGGAGGTTTCACCATTCTTGGCTGAACTAGTTGCATTTTTGGCCTTACTCTTGGGCCATGATGCTGTTGCTGATATCCTTCAGATGGTCTTGCGAATTGTTCAAGCCCTCCATATGGCCTTCCAAATTGTTGATGGCCACTATGTGATGCACCAAATTGCTGCTGCTGGCCATTATATGGCCTAGTCAGAACCTTTGGGTTTCCATAAGGCTTAGAACCCTTATGTTGATTGAGCATAGCCCTCACATTACTAGCTCCAACCAAGCATGGATGAACAAGTGCTCCCTGGAATAAGAATGGAGCATCATCCTTACCATAGTTCTCTGCAGGTCCAAAAATTCCAGGATCTGTTCCATCATAGAACAAACAATCGTTATCAAAAATTTGAAAATCTCCACTTCCCATAGTATTAAACCTCAGGCCAATAGCTTTTCCAATTTGTTGAATCCCATTAATCACAATGGCCTTAGTTTTTTTCTTTCTCAGAACCACATCTGAAACAGATGAAACTCTCACTTGGTTCTTTTTGAACTCTTTTTTCTTTTGCTTCTTTTGCCATTTTCTCCAGCCTTTCCTTGTGAAGTTTTTCTAACTCCACCAACAGAACTCTAGGATATTTCCCTTTTTTTCTTCTGATCAGTGGCCACCATATTGATTTCCAACATACTAGGAAATGGATCACTGCAACTGCCATCACCCCTTTATCTTTTTCGGCATATTTTAACATTTCTTTCTGAATTAAATCCTGCACACAATTACGAAATGTAACACAATTATTAGTAGACTGTCTGAAAGAATTATGCCATTTGCAATATTCCTTGCCAACTCTGTCCTTCTCTTTAGGAATGTTGTGGCCTGGAGTTAAAGTTAAAAACTTGTTTGTTAATAACTCATCAAATAATGCATCTGCTTTAGACAAATCAAAAGAATATTTTCTGTGTTATAGCCACATTCTTTTTGGCTGGTTGTGTTGCTGGCATGCTTATAGGTTGGTCTGTCTTTCTTAATGTCTCACAAACCACAGGTTTTTTACCTATTACTTGGGCAACATCTATGTCAACTTCCATGTCGAATTCGACTTCTTGATAATAAGTGCCTAATGAGGCTGCATTTCTATGTTGTTCTTTTTTTAGAATGGCCTCATAACTAGTTGCCCTTGAAGACAACTGAAATAAATCCCTAAACACCATACCTTCAAATTTTTTCTTAAGCTCAAAATCTAAACCATTTTGGGCTAATCTTATTATTTCTATTTCAGGCATATATACATGACAGCGGTTTTTTGCTTTTTTAAACCTGTCGATGTACTGTTCTGCATTTTCTCCTTGTCTTTGTTTAAATTTTGACAAGTCCACCATTGTCGCTTCAGGTTCAGTTCTAAAGAACTAAGCATGAAACTGATTTTCCATGTCTTGCCAAGTATGAATAGAGTTCTCTGGCAAGTTAATAAACCAAGTGAATGCCACTTTTGACAAAGAATGAGGAAAGAGCTTTAACTTTAAATTATCATCATAACTAGGTTCTCCACACTGGAGTATGAATCTGCCCACATGTTTTATGGTTGATTATCTTTCCTCCCCTGTGAATAAAGTAAACTCAGGAATTCTGTAATTCCTTGGAATGGGAATTGTTTCCACCTATGGAGGGTAAGGACTCCTAAACATTGGTCTATCTGGCCTTCTCAAGCCTAGACCATACATTTCCTATATGATGTTCATTATTTGTTGTCTGTTGACTTGAGGTTCTAAGTATTGTTGTTGCTGCCTTCCTCCTTCAACCTCTGGTTGGAAGTAAGGATTAGGAGGACCAGGCCCTCTAGGCCTTAGATGCATCATGTAGGGTTCAAAATATGGTTGAGGCATGTAAAATCTCTTGCATCTTGAGGTCTTACTTGATTAAATGGCCTATTTCTCTATTCTGTCATAGCCTGATAACCAGGCCCTTCAAATGCAAGATTATCATACATTTGTGGCCTTAGTTGCCCCCTAGGTCTCATTCCCATATTATTTACATTGTAATTAAACACTGGGTTTGTATGATATGTGGGTTGTTCCCTCTCAAACATTGGATTTATGTTCATTCCCTCCTCATATCTCTCTTGGAGTGTGGGAGGTGTATAAAATGATACGGGTTCACTTACTTTTTCATGTTGTTGAGGGCCCATTTAGGGCTTAGGTTGTGCTCTTTTCCCTTGTGTTTCCTCTCCAATCTTCCTTTATTGACTGGGCTTGATGTTGGCTTTCTCAAACAAAGTCATTAAGTCATCAATCATCACTTGGTTCTCATATGCTGGCATGAAACCAATTGCTTGCTGGGTATGCAGCAAAAGAGCCCTTCTTGAATCAACTGGTAGACAACTGGATTGGCCAGTTTTGGCCACATTTTGGCCATTTCCTTGGCCTATTTCTTGCCTAGCCACTGAATGGCCATCAGTTAAGTTGTCTTGTACTCCTTCAATTCCATCGTCCAACTCTTCTTCATCTTCAACCCTTTTCTCAGGATCTTCAAAGACTTCATGCTATTTTTTCCTAGCCATCACTCCAAATTAGACAGGTCCCACTGGGCATGCCAAAATATGTTAGCAAAAAATCTGGTCTGGACCAAATCGACAGTGGTGATTTGACAGAGAAGCCAAACTTTTACAAACAACAACAAATTAAGCAATTGTGGTCTGAATGTCCTATGCCTTGATAGATTCAAGGACTTCTTTGAAGGCTGTAATGCGAAGAAACAAGAAGGAACAAATTGAAAATCAATTGTTAAGCAAACAAACTTGGAATTTAATCAGTATAAAATTAAACTTTTAGTTCAATGTACATGACAATCGACAGAGAATTCTTAGTTACAGAAACTAAACTACAGATAGACTACTCCTAAGTAAGAACTAACCAAGTTAAGTTACTCCTAATGCTATAAGGGTTGTAAATTTGTTTAAAGATCTTTTAACTTCGAATTCCCAGCTTTTATATTGCTGGTCTTCAAACTCCACTGCTGCTCTGCTGCCATGTGTCCCATCATATAGCCAGTTACTTCCACTTCAATGCCCATGATCTCTGCAACTGCCAGTAACTGCTTCTCTGTTGCAGCTTCTCTCCTTCTAGGAAACATGACACGTATCTTGTATGCCTTGCATGCCAACTTTATGGCTTGACGCCTGGGCCATGTTTGGCCACATTCCACTTCATTACTAGACGAATCGACAGGAAAACTACAACTATCACATCTATCTCTTTGACTATTTCCTTTCTGTCACTTGCCCTGTATTCTAGGCTTCATATTCACTCACTTTTCACTTGTAAACTTGTGGAAACTCGTGGTCGTTAAACCTAGCATCCACTGGACTAATTCTCTGCATTTGTTACATACAATCGACAGAGAATACACAATTTTTAGTGTCAACAGGACTCCAAATAAATTACTAAATACTATCAAACCTCTTATATGAGTGTGTGATTTATACACATGTGATTTGTATGGGTCTCACATCTATATGAGATGTTTGATAAAAAAAAATTGGGCAATGTTAGAGATACCAAATTTTCTATCAAATAAATGACTAAATGTCTCACATGGGTGTGGAGTTGACAAAAATGTGAGATCCACACCCATGTGAGACATTTGGTCATTTATTTGGTAGAAAATTTAGGCCTATAACATTTTTCTAAAAAAATTAATAATTTATTTAGAATCCATAGCATTTTTAAATTTTTAAATCACAAAAAAAAAAAAAAAAAGACGTTGGATTTCCAAGATTGAAGTCTAGTCCCAACGTAGAACCCCCCACTCTCTGGCCTACTATGAAAAGTGAGTTACAAATCAATTATTAATTTTTAACCCACTTCCATCTCTCATAAAAAAGTCAAAAAAAAAATTAAAAAGTAACTTTTAATTATCTTTCTAAAATATCTTGTGAAAATAAACAATATATATATATATATAAAAAGAAGCATGTTCCAACGTCATCTCACAGAAATCAGATCAACCATCATACCTATCTTCTTTAACAAAAATGCTTCCTACCCCCACTGGGGGTCGACCCCCAGTGAGGTGTCACTGGGGGATTGGTCCAAAAAAAAAAACAGTTTTTTTTTTTATAGTTTTCAGCCAGTGGGGGCGCGCCACGTCACTGGGGGCGCGACCCCCACTGGGGGTATGCAGCGGGATTGCTTCTTTAATTCCCACAGTACTGGTAAAATGCAATGAACGCATTTCCAAAGGAAAACAGTCCATTTTGGAGGAAACATCACTTTTTAAAAATAAATAAGCTCAAAAAAATCTCCCAATTTGAACTACTAAGATATCAACAATGAATCAAAATTTATTACATAAATTTCAAAAGCCCACCCTCCCAATTTTCCTTATTTCACCAACCAAGTGAAGGGACAAACTAGAAAATTCAAAAACAAGCTAAGGACAAAATAGACAACCCAAGACAAATCTTCCCAACCAAAGTAACCAAAATTTATTACATAATTTCTAAAACGCCACCACCTAAATTGTTTGACCAACCAAACTAAAGGCCAAAATAGCAATTTCAAAACAAACTAAGAGCAAAATAGCAATTTCAAAACAAACTAAGAGCAAAATAGCAATTTCAAAACAAACTAAGAGCAAAATAGCAATTTCAAAACAAACTAAGAGCAAAATAGCAATTTCAAAACAAACTAAGAGCAAAATAGCAATTTCAAAACAAACTAAGAGCAAAATAGCAATTTCAAAACAAACTAAGAGCAAAATAGCAATTTCAAAACAAACTAAGAGCAAAATAGCAATTTCAAAACAAACTAAGAGCAAAATAGCAATTTCAAAACAAACTAAGAGCAAAATAGCAATTTCAAAACAAACTAAGAGCAAAATAGCAATTTCAAAACAAACTAAGAGCAAAATAGCAATTTCAAAACAAACTAAGAGCAAAATAGCAATTTCAAAACAAACTAAGAGCAAAATAGCAATTTCAAAACAAACTAAGAGCAAAATAGCAATTTCAAAACAAACTAAGAGCAAAATAGCAATTTCAAAACAAACTAAGAGCAAAATAGCAATTTCAAAACAAACTAAGAGCAAAATAGCAATTTCAAAACAAACTAAGAGCAAAATAGCAATTTCAAAACAAACTAAGAGCAAAATAGCAATTTCAAAACAAACTAAGAGCAAAATAGCAATTTCAAAACAAACTAAGAGCAAAATAGCAATTTCAAAACAAACTAAGAGCAAAATAGCAATTTCAAAACAAACTAAGAGCAAAATAGCAATTTCAAAACAAACTAAGAGCAAAATAGCAATTTCAAAACAAACTAAGAGCAAAATAGCAATTTCAAAACAAACTAAGAGCAAAATAGCAATTTCAAAACAAACTAAGAGCAAAATAGCAATTTCAAAACAAACTAAGAGCAAAATAGCAATTTCAAAACAAACTAACGGCAAAATAGTAATAAAAAAAATAAGCCTCAAACAAGAAAGAGATTCTTATATATATACTAGATTAAGAAGGTTCGTGCAAGGCACGAACTATTATTATAGCATATTTAAGTTTTGTATTTTGATATTTCTTTTAAAATTAAAATATTATTCTATGAAATTAAACAGAATAAATCATTAGATATATAATAAAATTATGTGGTATGGTATGTATCATTTTTTTATTTGTTATACAACCAATGATGTAGTCTCCAATTTTATTATTATATCATTTTGGGTGAATTTATGAGTCCTTAACATTTCTTCCGAAATTATATAAAAAAAAATTATGGTATGTAGTTTTTTTCAACAGATAAATATAAAACAAATACTAAGATAATTCTCCCATTTAAAAAAAAACTACTAAGATAATTTACTGAACTAATAAAGAAGTAAAAGAAAATACATACATATATATATATATATATATACAAATGACTAATTTTATTAATATATAAATCATACTCAC